>BSBK01004106.1:1137500-1400000 GCA_027943335.1 Chamaecyparis obtusa
CATTGCTTTTATCAATAGTGAAAGCAAATTGAAATCCCTTTATTAGAGTGGAACTAATCAGTTCATTGTAAAAATCCCCTAATAGGGTAACATCCCTTGTGGTGTTCAAAGTCCTGTAACCAAGCGGCTCCTAACAGGGTTCAGATCTTAACAGATCTTTTGTAAAATCCCTTAACCGGGTAGCACCTTAACTAGTGCTTTGTAAGCTCCTAACAGGGCGCCTTCATTCTACAGTAGTGAAGTTGTGAGCTCTGTCTCACCGTGGTTTTTTCCTTCTAACCGAAGGTTTCCACGTATATATCTGGTGTTGATCTGTGTACTTACTTTTATGCTTGCATATGATTGATTGTTGTAGAAAAGTATTGTTCAAACAAGCTCAAAATTGGAAAAGAAATACTTGTTAGTGATTCACCCCTCCCTTCTCAGTAGCCAGTCGGTACTAACAAATGGTATTAGAGCCAAGTTCTCTATTTCAAAGTCTAACAACTTGAGAGAAAGATCATGGAGGGTTATTAGTATCATTAATAGCTAGAGGAAGCGAATGACATCATTTCCTCTCTAGAGAGTAGACTGAGGAGATCACTTGCAAAGAGAAAGGAGCTGGTTCTACAGTTGAATGAGAGCAATGAAACCATTGATGAACTCTCCGGGTAGAGTGGATCTAATGAAGCTGAGGAGGCTGTGTCTGAACTCATGGAAAAGAGTCAAATCTTGACCAATCAAATCTCCAACCTTAAGAGGGAACAAGAGGACAACGCCTTGAGGATGACTGAACTGATTGAGAAAAAGAGAAAAGCTAAAGATGAAAGGAACTCTGTAGTCAAGTCTTTGATTGCCTCTGAGAAAGCAAGGGACCGGGCAGTGGAAGCCGTAGGGGCAAATGAACTCATCATTCTACAACTTCAAGAGGACATGCAAAGTGTCTCCCAAGAAAATGCCCACATGCAGAAAGACTGGCATGACAGGAATGAGGCATGCAATAGACTGTCCCTAGAACTGTATCAACTGAGGGAGCAGATGAACTAACTTGAAGAAACAAATAAAATTCTGAGAAGATACAATGAAAGTTCGGTCAAGCTTGATGAGCAACTTAAAGCTCAAAGGAAGCATAAAGATCAAACCTATCTTGGATTCACTGGTGAAGTCACCAATGAGAACAGTGAGTTATCTGGTGCTAAGTAAATCAAGGACAAGAGAAAGACGCTAGCACAAAAAGGTAAGAGAACCTTTAACACATCCTGTAAGCATTGTGGAAAACCGGGTCATAAAGCTAATAATTGCAGAAATGCACTGGTAAGAACCAACAACAGTTACTGTACGAATTGTTGCAAAAATGGCCACAACACCAATGAGTGCTGGTCCAGCCCTGTATCTATGTCTAGTAGAAGCAGGGGAAGCTTCAAAGGCTACTGTTGTGCATGCAACAAGATTGGACACAAGGCTGAAGAATGCAGATTGAAGACAATGACATTCAGATCCCCTAAGCCAGTATTCACCAAGAGGAGCAAGAACCGAAGTACAGCCAACTATACAAACTGTGGAACACGCAGTCACAATGACTCTTGGAACAAGTCACCTAACCCAAGAAGGGAAAACCCCTGTAAGGCAACCGTGATAGTCTGCTATCAATGCAACAAAGTTGGACACCTAGCCAAATAATGCAGGAACCGGTCATTCAATAAGAACGAAATGGTCAAGCTAGAAGAGAAGATCAACAAGGAGGAAAAGATTGAGAAAATAGTCAGACAGATTTGATCCAAAAAGGAATCCAAGAGCTCCACTGAGGGGAAGACAAAGGAAGGATCATCATTTGCAGATGGTGATATCTCTTCAACAAAGTAAGCCACAAAGGTGTAGAGGGAACTGGTAGATCCACTATGGTTCCTGGTATGACTAATGAGAGTCAGACTCACTCAGTCTACAGGTCAACCGGTAAGGCAAGTTATACTAAATCGGTTGTGAAAAATGGGAAGTTAGGTAAGGCATTTATTACTGTAGCCGTTTAACGAATAGTTACCGTTTGGTAATTACCGTTATAACGTAACTCTATAAAAGGAAGGAGAATTACGCACAAGTTTTCACTTTGCTTATTGTATTATTTACGAATTCTTGTGTTAAGTTTTATTCTCGCGCTTTGATCACTGAAAATCACTGTTTGCAAAATCGATCCAAGCTACTTTTTGCAAGCTACCGGTTAGCAAGAATGGCCTCATCATCCGCTAATGTAGAGCTAATCAAGGGAAATCAAATGGATCAACTTGCATATGATATCGCGCCAACTTAGAACAGAGAAAACGACATGGCAGGGGCGCTCTTGTCTGTACCCAAAGGAGTCCTCTTAACCGAAGACGTTGTAGCGTTCATTCATGCTAAACAAGAAGAATTGGGTGAGACGTACATTCAAGGCAAATACATATCACTGTGTGAAGAAGGGAAGCTTCCAGACAAGTATGCCAAGCTGATATCATCTGGACTCATCAATGGAGTGTACTATCTATCCGTCTTCCATGAAGACATAACTCGACTAGTTCTCAGTCGTCTTCACAAACTAGGTTTCTGGCTCAACAAAGGTGTGTGTATTCCTATCACCAAAGACGATTTGCATAGGGTGATTGGATACAACAACCGAGGGGAAGCTCTAACCCTAAGGACCATTGCCAATGCCGTGGTCAATAAATTAACTAAGTCAAAGCCTGATGGTCGACTTATGACCATAAACGACATTGAGGATGATGGAGTCCGGTTTGCGTCTACTACACTTGGCTACAAGGTCTATTAGTCAAGCAATTTAAACAACATACCGGGTGGTGCTATTTATGCCGCATACCGCATAATGCACGACAATGCCCAATACGACATCTGTGCAATGCTTTAAAGTCAAATATTTGAAAATATGAAGAAGCTTGGAGTCGTAAGGAAGAAATCAATGAAGTACGGGACCCTGCTGGTATGTCTCTACTTCTACTATAACTTTTTCCCTAGAGTCGGAAAAGTTGTATGGAAAACCGATAGACCGGTTATGCATCAAATCATAGAGATGGCCAATCGACTAGGAGACAAGTTAAGAAGTGCGATGACTGAACACTTCAAAGGATTTCAATTAAAAATGCATGCAAGAGCAAGAGTGCCGTCAACCATTGTTGACCAATACAAGGATGACATATGCTTTCTGGTTACCACTAATAATTGCATCATTCAAGCAGTGGAACCGAAAGAAGTCTATGCTCTTGAGCTAGGGTATGAGATCTCTGCCAAGACTACCAAGGCGTATGCTGATGCCCTCAAGAGTGCAAATTTAGACCTCTCTGCAAACCGGTTCGGAACATGTGATGAGATTGAAGAAAATTTGAAAAAGTGGGTAGAAATCAAAATTGTCTACACTAAAAAGACCCCCACACCGAAGAAGAAATCGTCAATAGAACAACCCAAGTCTCAAGGGAAGAAAGCAGAACTGGTATCAAGTACCCAAGAGACAGATCAAGAAGAGATAGAGATCGAGGAAATAGTTCCTCTGATTAGGAAGAAGAAAACTGGAAAGCTGGTAAAAGAGAATCCAACAAGAAAGGCCAAGCTCACCATTGATGAATATGTGGCACTGTTGAAAGAAACTGAGGGAATGAGTTCGGTAAACAATAGATATTCACTTAGTAATGAAGAAGATAGAAGAAAGATTGAAGAAGCAGTTGTGTACTGCGTTCACAAGTTCAACCTGCATCCCATAGAACTCATCAAATTTCTACCGAAGGATCTCTTAAAAATTCTTGAAGCCAGATGGGAAGCCTCAATGAACAGTGAAAAGGAGCTGAGAATACAAGCTCTTCTAGAAGTATAGAACCACCTCACTCTAGGAGAAGCCACAGAACAAGCTGAACTTCATCAGCAAACTTTCTCAACTAAAAGAAGGATCAATCTCATGCTTGTTGGACAAGTTGACAAAGTACATGATGGAGTAGTGATGTGCACTCAACTACTTCAAACCCAGCTGAAAGTAGAAGAAGCCCATCAGAAAGCAACGGTTCAAACGACAACTGACACCGGTAAAGGGAAAGGAGTGCTTGGAGAAGAAGCACCAGTAATAGTGGACATAACCAAAGATAAGAGCAACATGCCATCAAACCCAACAGTTTTCATCTCTCCGAGTAAAGGTAACACTGAACCTATGCATGTTGATAATATAATTGATGAGGTAATGGACTTTGGAGAAGTAGACAATGCTGCAAAGTGGTACAGTGTACTTAATGAAGATGATAAACAAAAGCTGATTGTAGGCATAGTAGAAACTTTCATGGATTATCGTAGGACTCCAAGACACTACAGGTCCAAGTTCCCACCGGAACTCAACCAAAGCCTACAATCAAAATGGAAAACCGGTTTAGGTACCAACACTAGAATCATTAGGGAAACACTGTTAAAATTTAGATCTGGATTCAGCGAGGAAAGAATAAAGCTTCTGATAGAAGAAGCAACCATGAAGCTAGATACACCATATAGAGTTGTCGAGATATTAAACGGGTATGAGACTCAGGTTTATAAAGCAGCTCTGGACTACTGGAACAAATATGACTTCAAGGCATTAGAAAAACTAGGTCCTTAGGATCAAACTGAACGTATGTCAACACCACCGGTCGGACTCACATCTGCTGAAGAGTCTGCCACCGGAATTGAAAAAGATCAGAAAGAAGAGTTCAAAGCTGGTGAACATGTAAATGCTGAACAAGCGCTTGACAACGATATACCCTTAGGAGAATTTCATACTGCTAAGGTGCAGCAACAAGAAGTCCTACAGGAAGAACAAGAACAACATGTTGCAGTCAATAAACAACTAAAAGAAGGTTAGATCCAGGAAGAACCACCTGCAGAGCATGTTCTACCTGGCGCAGAGGTTCGACCAGGCACTGACAAGCTCAAGGAACAAGAGGAAGAAAACCCAGTGCACACTGAGGAAGCTCAACCGAAGATCAAAGCTCATCTAGAAATTTAAGACAATAAGGGAGAAGAATAAATTCCAATCCACACCGAGCAAACTCAACTGAAGCAAGAACAAGGAGACATATCGGGTTCCTCATCCAAGAGAAAGTTGTCATTTGCCAAGGAGAATGAAGCTAAGAAGAGCAAAGTCACCGATACAGTGGTTGACATCAGCAAGCTATCAACTAAGCAGCTCAAAGAGTTGACCAAAAGAAAACAGGACATGGTCCTAACCACTGTAAAGAACATTCTGTGCAACTTTGTCCTTGATGTTGACATAAATGATGATGAACCGGTCATCGATCAGCTAGAAGTTTTAGCACAGGCAGTCGGTGAGGATCTCAGGGAACCGGAAACAGTGGCAATCAACCACTACGAGAAGAAAAGAGTGGGAATACTCCACAAACAGGTTGAAGAAATCAAGGCAAATGTAGCAACCAAGCTGAGAAATCTACAACAACAACTACATGAGGCAGGAAGATTAATGCACAAAACTTCAAACTTTGACGTGTTTTTGCAAGATCTGACAGAAAAATCTGCAAAGACCTCAAAGGAAATTAAAGCCGTGTAATCTCAGTTTGATATCAAGAACAGAACTGCAACTTTCTACAACAGAGAAATGACAAGTTTAACTTTAATATTGAGAAAAATTGCTGAAGAGAAAAATAAGAGAATCCAAGATATTATTGGATTTTAGATGTTCTTGGCACCAACATTTGACATCATGAACCAAACAACAAGTTCTACAAAAGCTCTACTCAATGAACCAACTTACAAAACTGTAGAAGATATGGAGAATATCATTGTTTCTCTGAAAGCAGCCCAAAAGAATATAGAATATGTAACATGTCAATCAGCACCATTCTTGCATTTTGCAAATACCCTATATAAGGATATCTTCACCAAGCTTCAACAGTGAAGAAAAGCATTACCCTTTGTCCTATGGAGCAAAAGATGGGAAGATGAAAGCACATAAATTGAGAGAACAGAAAAGAAAGCAGATTGAGAGAACAAGAAAGAAAGCAGTGCAAGTGCATGTGTCAGAAAGTGGAACACTCAGACAGGGGAAGTCTGAAACAGACAAAAGCGCGGTCCGCATCTGCAAAGAACACGGTATAAGCTGCACCAGAATGTGAGTATGGTTTGTATATAGTTTTGTTTTCATCACCAATGACAAAGGGGAAGATTGTTAGCAATTTAAGTTGTCATTAGTGTCTTTCACAAACTCCCCTTCACATCGGTAGAGGATCACCGGTTACTCACATTACTTATAAGACACCGGTAGACTATAAGCTGGTACATGCACCGGTCGACAATACACCGGTAGACCGAGCTAAGTAAAGCAGTACTGGTATTATGTTGCATACAAGGACATACCGGGTATAAGGGTATACTGGTCAAACTGCTAGTAAGATCTGATCCAGATTTTATGGATCAGTTTGAGTTAAAAACCGGATTATACGGGATATCCACCGCTTGTAAGTGGAGTTACTTTTTAATAGGAGTTAGCTTTATTTCTACGGATATCTTGCAAGGCAAACTCTAGATCACAATGCATAGCTTTTTGCTAGTTGTATGTTTTTTTGTTGAGTTTATAGCTTGGCGGTTCTATGAGTTAAGGGTTCCATTATGGTGAACTGTAATGTTCCCAACCACACAACTAGACACGATCCAAACAATCCGTATGGAGGAGGGAATGGAATCAGGTAGAAGGCCGTACTAAGAGGCTGCAGGCAGTACGAAGTCAGTGGAGAAGGCCGTACGGTATGGAAGCCTAGAGGAACAAAGGTAAGCTTGTAGGTCGTACGGAGAGGCAGTACGGATGGAGGTTGTAGTTCGGAAGGAAGTGTGTGGAGTACGGAAGGAAGTGAGTTGGAGTACGGAAGGAAGTGTGTTGAGTACGGGAAGGAAGTGAGTTGTAGTATGGAAGGAAGTGTGTTGAGTTGGGAAGGAAGTGGGTGGATGGAAGTTGGGGTGCCGTACAGATGCAAATTGGATGGAAGTTTGGGAGTACGTAGGAGAATGAGAGCGGTACGGATTGATGTTGGAAGTACGCTGCCAAGGGATGAGATTTGTTCCAATCTTTAATGCCACCACACAGATCAATCTTAAACACTTGCAAGATGAAATATGAATAATAGATATCGCTTCAGATTTGCCAAATCTAGAACCAGAAAAGAAACAAGCAGAATAGGGTGAGGGTTGATTCCCACCGAAACTGCGCACAAACCAAATAGGGAGGATATTTCACCTCCGAAATGGCGGACAATAGAATCCCAATAGGAATTCGCAAAAATACAATAAAGTATCAAATCTCAACATGAGGAAACTAACCTACACGCTGTGCATAAATACCCGTTGGGGAAAACTTCCCGAGAGTGCAGAAGAGAGCTGACGGCGACAACTACACTATGCCAAATAAAATAATGGGCCCGAGATAAACTAAATCGATCGGGACCCAAATACAATAGTTTTATTAGTCATTTTTTGACGGGGACATTACATGAACTCTTGTATAAATATTGGTCATAGGATGCAAGAAAGTTGTTGATTATTGGTGAATTGCATAGAGCAGAGGAGAGACATCTTCTGAGAGAAGAGCTACAGACACAGAGGTAGCAGAGATCAACAGGTAGGGAAACGGGGAAAGAGGTATGATCTAATCAGACATTTGGTATCATATCAGATCATTGCTTTTATCAGTAGTGAAAGCAAATTGAAATCCCTTTATTAGGGTAAACCTAATTGGTTCATTGTAAAAATCCCCTAATAGGGTAACATCCCTTGTGGTGTTCAAAGTCCTGTAACAAGGCGGCTCCTAACAGGGTTCAGATCTTAATAGATCTTTTGTAAAATCCCTTAATCGGGTAGCACCTTAACTAGTGCTTTGTCAGCTCCTAACAGGGCACCTTCATTCTACAGTAGTGAAGTTGCGAGCTCTGTCTCATCGTGGTTTTTTCCTTCTAACCGAAGGTTTCCACATATATCTCTGGTGTTGATCTGTGTACTTACTTTTATGCTTGCATATGATTGATTGTTGTAGAAAAGTATTGTTCAAAGTTTCAAACAAGCTCAAAATTGGAAAATAAATACTTGTTACTGATTCACCCCTCCCTGCTCAGTAACCAGTTGGTACTAACACTCTTCTCGAGCCTCCTCATTGCTGTCCTCAACATCGCTGACCTCTTGCTGCTCACATTCACCATTAGAAACCACCCCAATGTAATGTATCTTCCCTTTTGCAAGGCACCTGTGGTCTGGAGTCCAAGGCTCTCTACATGTGAAGCATAATTTCTTTCTTCTCAGTTCATTTTTTGTCTCGAAATCCAGTCTGGGGGGTGTACTCTATTGTCGGGTAACTTGGGTAGTTAGATGGTTGGTGCGTCTAAGAGGAGTTACTCGGGTGCGACGATTCGCCTTGTACCCCTTCTGACGTTATATATATGTACTTGTTCCTTTGATAAAGACACAATGATTATGTATGGAAAACTTTGATGAATACATGAATACAATGCTCTTTTATATTCTATGCTGAGTACTTAGTTGTCTGTATGCAATTACAATTTGTAACCCCACAAGGGTAAACATTTGGCGCCGTTGCCTTTCAGATCTGGACGAAGGCAAATGGAGTATTGTCCATAAATGGGAATACCGATTGATGATAATAGGCGAATAGATGAGAATGGCGAACTCTTTGAAGGGGAAGACCACTTGGCGATCGACTTCCGAGTCACACTCAGTGCGGCCATTGAAACTTTTGTACGGAGAGAGGTCACGAGGGCCACCGTACAAGAATATATTGTGTGGGACGCACTTAACGTGAGCCTGACTGCTAACCGTCTTCTGCATTAACTTCCCAAGCTTCTGGCGTAGGCGACGCTGGCACAATGCGCTCGGCAAGAAATCCTCCACGCTCGGGAGAACTTCTGCTGTTGTCAGGAAGAAGATGATGGCAACCGTAGGGGACTTTGAAATATGAAATCGGACGGAAGGGAGAAAGGAACACAGAAACAATTGTAATGCAATTGAAAATGTTGTAAACTAACATGAATAAATAAAATAAGTGTTCTTTTTGTTTGAAAAGCAATGTTGTGTTTAGTTTTGATGCCCAATCTTTTAAACAAAGATAGAAATAAGAAAGCACGAGATGATGAAGGCAAGGCCGCACAAAAGGCTTTAATTTCCGCATAGCAACATGAACGCTGATATAGGCTGAGGCAACTTGCCCAAGACTAGTTTGCTGGAGGGTTGCCCGAAGGGGATCTCAGAAGTGGTACGGAAGGTGCACAGGCCGACGAGAAACAATTCACTTCGCTAGAGCATCGGAGAGTGCGGAGTAGGGAGGAACTACTTGAGGAAACACGCTTGAGAAAGGTCTTCCTTCAGGAAGAGTGAGATCGGTTCAAGGGGGGTCTCACCCGTACACCAGGTGCAGAGAACCAAACCCAAGGAGGGGACGGTATGATCGAAGGTGCTACTCACGCACAGGCGAACCCTTCGTTGGAGCCAAGAACTCCACATAGTACGGTCCCACCAGTTACGCAAGTGCCACTGGTTAATACTGCACACAATAATCAAGGAAGTGCGGGTACGAGTGCTGGCATAGGCGATGCCGGAGCACCGAATCCACCGCGGAGACAACACCAAGTATCCATGGCCGCGAGTAAACAAAAATTGCCCAAGTTCACGGGCCAAGCAAAGGAGGATCCTGTTCGGTATTGCCGAACCTGTGAAACTCTATGGACCGCCAACGGGGTTACGGACGAGGGTGAATGGATCAAAGAGTTCCCTGCTACATTAAGGGAAGGAGCCATCGATTGGTATTCGGATGTAGATAAAGCAGGCTTGACGTCATGGTACAACATGAAAAAGGCTTTTCAGACTGAATTTCAGTTGCTCAGGGACGACAATGAGATTCTGGCAGAAATTTACAACACAAAGAAAACGAAGAGTGAGTCGGTCCGCGCCTACGGACGGTGACTAAAAGAACTCATTGGGAAGATGGAATCAGCCCTGGCGGACAAACTTAAAAAACGGTGGTTCGTGGAGGGACTAAAAACTTCCCTTTAGAAGAAAATGAAAATCGTACCACCCATGTCGTACAGCAATGCGTACAATTGTGCAATGGATTTGGAGAGTCAATGTAAGACCTCCAAGAAGACTAAGTCTTCGGATGATGAATCCGAGGGGGAAAGTAGCGAGGGAGAATTGAGTAAGAAAGTGCTTGCCCTACAGAAAGATCTTGAGAGAATGATGAAAGAACTTAAGGCCACCAAGGGAAGCTCAAGCAAAACTGAGGAAGACGTTGTGTGGTGCACAGACTGCAAAGAAGTAGGACACACGAAAGGTTCTTGCCCCAAGAAAGCCTTTTGTGACATCTGCTAGATTGCGGGACATTCCACCAAAGAATATCCCTACAACCTGAGGGCCAGGAATCAACAATGCTCTTTACCCAGGAGCAACCCTCAATGTTTGGGACCGGTGGTCAACAAAATGCTGCATCATCCAGCGGTTACAGAAACTACCAACGAGGAGGCAGAGGAAATAATGGGAACAACAATAACTGGCCGTGGATCCAGTATGATGCGGAGGGGAGACCTATGATATAGTGTAGAAACTGTAATCAATGGGGACATTTTGCTCGTGATTGCCAGAAAGAGGCTCCCACTCCACAAAAATTGTGTCGATGGTGCGGACCGGGGGACCATGAGGACGCTAGCTGCCCGAAGCCCGGCTACAACATCCTTGACATGGAATGAGGGGGCACTTAGAAGATCTTGGCAATCACATGCAGGCAAACCAAGAAGGCCACGTATCCTCACCCTTTGATGGAGAAACAAAGGGTGCTCGAGGCGAAGGCCGAGATCGAGAAGGGTATGCAGGACCGAGGGGACTCCATAGACACCGACACTTCTGCCCGAGCCATGGTAGAGCAAACTACCCTAAGGCAGATGATGGAACTGGAGATACCCGTAAAGGTCAAGGACCTACAGGAAACTATTCCGCATCTGAAAATGGCCCTATTCCTAGGACAAAGCGTTCCAGCAAGCACATTTGAATGGACGGAGGTTTCCGACAGCCTTGCAGCCGACCCCATGACGTCAATAACACAATAGTGAATAGTGCGCGGAACCCTGCAGTGGTGATGGGTATCTTGGGTACCATCCTCACTAACACAATTGTTGACAGTGGATTTGGGGTGAATGTCCTACCGGAGGAAACTTGGAAGAGCCTGGGGAAACCAACATCGTGGTCGCCAACCTTCAACCTACTAGGGGCCGAGCAACACGACATCAAGCCCCTCAGAACCTTGATGGCACAATAGGTAATCATCGGGACCCAACCATTCATCCTCGACTTTGTAGTAATTCCCCTAAAGCAGAAGGGGTACGACGCCATCTTAGGGAGGGGGTGGCTGGTGATTGCCAGAGCCAATCATAACTGGAAAAGGAACATTCTGTCATTTCAGAAAGGGGGGAAGGAAGTTTGTGATAGACCTCACAACGCAGATGGTCGGAGAAAAAATGGCATCCTTCGATTTAGAATCAGACGACGGAATAGACAGAGGGGAAGGAAGTATGGAGCCCAATGTCGAAGGGATACTGAAACTAGAAGATGATACAGAATCCATGGACGGCCTATTCCACTGGCAGATGGGCGACTTTGAATTATTTCCGTTGTCCTGTAACATACTGGAGATCGAGGAAGACCAGAATGAGTTCCCTTTGGAATATACAGAATACAAAGAAGGAGAAGCCCGGATGAGAGAGCCGTGCCCGAGTTTCACAAGAAGGAACCAATCTGGTGCAAAGAAGCAAAGTTGAAAGAAATAAACCTTGGCGATGAGCAAAATCCAAAAACCATCCTAATGGGAGACGACTAGAGCCTTGTATTGAAAACAACAGCCTTGAAGATTTTTACAGAATACAAGGATGTGTTCGCTTGGACCTACAAGGATTTGAAGGGTGTACCTCCGAAATTATGCGTGCACCGCATTCCCCTGGTTCTTGGAGCCCAACCTATGCGGAAGAGGCCGTACATAATGAATAAGAATTACGCTGCAAGGGTAGAGACCAAAATCGAACGGATGCTAGAAGCTGGGATCATCTTCCAAGTTGACACAAGCGAGTGGGTTTCACCAATCGTGATCTCCTAGAAGAAGGAAGCCAACTAGATCCACATCTGCGTGGATTTCAGGTGCCTTAATGCAGTAACAATCAAAGACCCATTCCTGATCCCCTTCACGGATAGCATATTGGAAGAGGTGGCTGGCCATGAGATTTATTCTTTTATGGATGGGTTCTCGGGATATAAGCAGATATCCATTGCAGAGGAAGATAAGTTGAAAACAACCTTTGTAGTGGAGGATGGTGTGTACGCGTTTAATCGGATGCCCTTCGGTCTGTGCAATGCACCAGCGACCTTCCAGAGGATTATCCTCCATATCTTTGACAAGATGTCCAAGGGGAACTTCAAAGCATTTTTGGATGACTAGTCCATATTCATTGGACAGGACAAACACATTGCAGCCTTGGGGGAATGCATGGAGCGGTGTTGGCGAGCGCACCTGGCACTCAACCCAAAGAAATGCCGATTTATGATGCCGCAAGGGAAGCTACTTGGGCACATAGTTTGCAAAGAAGGATTAAAAACGGACCCTGACAAGGTTCAGGTAATAGTCGAGATGGAGGCCCCCACCGAGGTAAGCAGCGTCAAATCCTTTCTCGGCCACATTGGATACTACTGCCGGTTCATCAAAAACTTTGCCTGGGTTTCATACCCGAGGGATAAGCTCATGAGGAAGGGGGAGCTATACGTTTGGGCAAAGGAGCAAGGGGATGCCTTTGAGGATCTAAAGACAAGGCTGTTGGCAGCTCCTATTTTGGCATTTTCGAATTGGGACATGGAATTCCACGTACACGTGGTTGCATCGAACTATGCCATCGTAGCCACTCTGGCTTAGGAAGGAGGGCACAGACTCGATCATCCGAACTATTTTGCAAGCCGGTTGTTGTCGAACGCAGGAAAGAATTACCATACCACGGAAAGGGAGGCCCTTGGAATGATTTACTCTGTCTAGAAATTCAGACATTATCTATTGGTGACGCCGTTCACCTTCTATGTGGACCACCAGGCCCTTATGTACTTCATCAATAAACCGATCATCCAAGGAAGGGTGAGCCGGTGGCTCCTACTTCAAGAATTCATGTTCAAAATTATAGTACGAGCAGGGCGCAACCACGTGATCGCCAACCAGTTGTTGCGAATCAAGTCAGGTGAGCCACCTATGGGAATAAATGATGACTTCCCAGACGCACACTTGTTCCATATTGCCATACTCTCGAAGTGGTACACGAGTATCGACGAGTATTTGTCCACAACTCGATTCCTGGAGGGCATGCCTCCGGGAGAATGAAGGAAGTTGGTCTTGAGAAGTAGGACCTTTCAGCTAATCAATGGATTGCTGTATAAAATGGGTCCAAACCAGGTGTTGAGGCGATGTGTGATGGAAGAAGTATCAAGAGTGCTGAGGGAAGCTCACGAAGGACCTGTTGGAGGACACATGGGTCCAGACACCACGGCTAGGAAAGTGTTGTTGGCTGGCTTATGGTGGCCAACATTATACAATGATGCCAGAGAATGGGTAGTTGGATGTGACACTTGCCAAGGCGCCGGGAAACCCCTCAAATGAGACTTTACGCCACTCAATCCCTCCCATGCGCAAGAAGTATTTGAAAGATGGGGATTGGACTTCGTTGGGCCTTTGAAGGCCAGTCGTGCCCGGTGCTGCTGATGCATTGTAGTGGCCACCAAATATTTGACCAAATGGGTTGAAGCACGTGCATTAACCGATAACTCCGCCATAAGCACTGCAAAGTTTATTTATGAACAAATAATAACAAGATATGGTATTCCGATTCAGTTGACAAGCGACAGGAGCGGTCATTTTGTCAATCACGTGATTAAATTCCTGACCACAAAATTTAAGATTTTCCATACGCTGTCAAGTGCCTACTATCCTGGGGCGAACAGTCAAGCCGAGGCCACGAACAAAATCTTGGTGGGAGTCATCTACAAGTCATGCAGCGTTGAAGGTGAAGATTGGGAAGAAAAGTTGCCCTTTGTGTTATGGGCCTACCGGACTTCGTACAAGGTAACCACCGGGCAGACACCATTCCAGTTGATGTATGGGTAGGAAGCAGATGTATGGGTAGGAAGCAGTGGTACCGGCTGAATTTATGGTGCTGACTCTGCGGATAGCCCTGGAGAACAAGTTCAATGACATGGAGAGTTTGAGAGAAAGACTTTATGTTTTGAATAAATTGGACGAGAAAAGAGCACTGGCATAGTGGGCCACGGAAGTAACACAGCAATGGAGGAAACTGTGGCACGACAAGCACCTCCATTGGATGCAATTCACACTAGGCCAGTTAGTATTAAAGTACAATGGGTGAAATGAGATTAAGCCTGGGAAATTCAAAGTTAAGTGGCTAGACCCCTACAAAGTGCAAGAAGTCGCAGCGAACAGGTCGATCAAGTGTTGGACCCTTGACGGATGGGAAATCCCAAATGTCGTCAATGGCTCGAAGCTGAAAATTTACCATCAGAGGCCAGAGAGCCCGAGCCACCGACGACTCCACAATTAAATTCAAAAAAAAGAAGGAAAAAGCACCGTACGACCGTACGACAAAAGGAACAACACAGTAACCACCGAGCAGACATCATTCCAGCTGATGTACGGGCAGGAAGTAGTGGTACCAGCTGAATTGGTGGTGCCGAGTTTGCGGATAGCCCTGGAGAACAAGCTCGGTGACATGGAGAGTTTGAGAGAAAGACTTTATGTTTTGAATAAATTGGATGAGAAAAGAGCATTGGCACAGTGGGCCATGGAAGTAACACAGCAACGGAGGAAACTATGGCACGACAAGCACCTGCGTTGGATGCAATTCACACTAGGCCAGTTAGTATTAAAGTACAATGGGCGAAACAAGATTAAGCTTGGGAAATTCAAAGTTAAGTGGCTAGGCCCCTACAAAGTGCGGGAAGTCGCAGCGAATGGGTCGATCAAGTGTTGGACCCTTGACGGACGGGAAATCCCAGATGCTGTCAATGGCTTGAAGCTGAAAATTTACCATCAGAGGTTGGAGAGCCCGAACCATCGACAACTCCACAATTAAATTTAAAAAAAAAGAAGGAAAAAGAACCATACGATTGGACGACCGTATGACAAAAGGAACAACACAGTGCGGTGCTTGCCGTACGGTATATAGCCGTATGGCCAAGCCATCGTACGACATGGGAGGGAAAAAACGAAGGAAAAAAAAGCAAAGTAAAGTAAAAACACAAGCAAAGGAAAAGACGCACACCCACCGTACGGTGCCAGCGAAATTGAGCACGCGCATACATTGCCGTATGGAAACGAAAGGAGTAGCGTTGGGTGGTCACCGTACGATAGTACGGAAAAGATAGCGTTAGGCAAAGACAATTTTAGACAATGTAAGGGAAGCAACGCCTCATGCAAATAGAGTTCGCACCATACGGCCATACGGAGGAAGGAGTGTTTGTGCACGCCGAGAGCCAAGGAAGTGAGCCACTATACGATAGTCGGCCGTACAACACCCAAGGAAGAACAACCACCGTACGACAGTACCAACCCGTGTCCGTATGACAACATGAGATCCCACAACCGTATGGTTAGAAGGAGATAATAAATAGCATCATTCAACTTTGTATTCCGTACGGTCACAGTTTGTGAAGACTATTTTCATTATTCGTACGACTGAGGGAGAGAAGACTAAGGAGAGAGTTTGTACGACAGCTGAAAAACGGTAATATTTTCATTGGGAATAGGAAGAAATAGTTATGGACTCTGCAGGCAAACGGACTTGGAGGAAAAGATTGGAAGAGGACTTCGGGATTAGCATGAGCAAGAATACACCACTTTCTTCTGGCACACGAGTTGTAGGCGCAGGTATAGGGAAGAAGTTGCAAATTCACAGGCCACAAATGGTGGCTGTGGGATCTCAGAGAGAGGAGATCACAGCACAGACCATTGCGTTCGAGGGTTTGAATGGCCTGGAATGCCGAAGATGGTAGAATGAGAGCGAGGATACTCCGGAAACCCTACTGGTCAAGGACAACCTTTTTAAGGGCACAGGTACAATGGGTTATCCAAATGCCCATTTTCTGTATCAAAGATTTCAAAGGACCATTGCGGGCAATGATTGAGTCCTTCAACAGGTTTTCAAAGCAGAGCACTATTCCCTACTTGAACCACTCCGTAACGGTTTCCTTCACAGTATCCGAGTTTCGCCGAGTGTTCGGGTTGCCAACCAGAGGCATGAAGGTTGACTTGAGGCCGCAGAAGATGAGTGCAGAAAATAAATATTTTTATATCCGGCTAGTTTGTAGGAATGATCTCACGACTGCGGAGTGTAATGTCCCCCTTCGTTAAAGGAATTTAATAATAAATATTAATAAAAAGTTAATTAATGATTAAAAATAATAATTTATTATTAAAATTAATTATATCATTAATATTATATATTAATTGATATAATACAATATATTTCTAGAAACGAGTATAATAATGTTTTAATTATTTAATATATTAGTAATATAATTATAATAATAAAATTCACTGATAATAATAAATATATTATGATAGAACATAATATATCATATATATATATAATGATATAATATAAATATATAAATATATAATATATTAATCAATGTAATATTGATAAATATATTATTATCTTATTAAATATAAATAAATAAAATATCAATATCACTAATCAATGCACTAATAAATATATTATCAATAGATATAAATAAAATAAACTATCTTCATCTAAATGGCAATCTTCTTGACACCAAGACTGAAATGATCAATACGCTTGGTTGATGAGTTGTCTGTATCGGCCCTTATGTAAATGGCGGCTATTGTCGCGATTAAGCCATTTTCTATTATTAGCCAATTTCTGTCATGAACCATAATTGACATACAAATATAACATATCGTGTATTATGTTCAATTATTGTTAATCAATAATTAAATATTTAATTATATTGGGAATAACAATAATTAAATATTAATTAATATTATATTGATTAATCAACATTATTAATCAATAGTTTAATTACTTAAAATATATATATATATATATATATAATATTACCGAATTAATATACATCATATTGATCAATCTATACAACAATATGAATCAATCAATATGTACCAAACTAAAGCCATAACTGATATATTATATAATGTGGTTCACTCAAAATAAAAAATGTATATATCTCATTTTGGATTCAATATATAGATAACATATATAAATCATTATAATAATAAACATATAAATAATGTTACTAATAATCAAAGATCACTAGTAAATAATGATATTAATAAATAGATATTCATTAATTATATTAGTAACAAATGAAAGATAATATAGTGGAAGAATATGTGTATGACTTAAGGGAATAAGTGTAGAGATTAATTATGAAGTAATGATAATAAAGAAAAATAATAAATTACCAGTGTTAAGGGATACAATTATTAGTCATATAGTCGTGACTTTTGGGAGATAGAAATATAAAATGATTTCCAACACTTTAGAAAAGGGGTAGGAGAAAATAAAGGAGATATAGGAGAAAATGAAGGAGTAAATATAGGAGAGAATGAAGGAGGAAATGTAAGAGAATATTAAAAGAAAAATAATTACGAAATACACAATAGAAAAATATGGAATAAAAAAAAAGAAACAGATAGGGAAGAATAAGAAATAAAAAGGTAATAATTTGGAGGATACGAAAAAGATAGTCAGGGACTGCAGTCTAAGGTATGAACTCATATATTATTTATTCATTATATATATATATATATATATATATGTTTATTTATGTTTATATTTAAAACTTCAGAATATATTTATATATATATATATAAATATATATGTCTGTTTATGTTTACATTTAAACTTCATAATAGTATTCTTTTATGGATCACAAATAGTTGTATTATAATTGATCTAAGGAATTATTTACAATTAGATTATTGTGGATGATATGGGCCATAAAAAGAATGAATAAAGTATTCATTAAAAGATGGACCTCATATCTAGAGGGGGCTAGAAGAAATTATGATAATTTTCTAGTCTCGAGATTCAATATCTCAACAATGGATGATACAGATGGATCCCCGTATTTGGAGGGGGCTAGAGGAAATTAAGACATTTCCCGAGTCTCGAGATTATTATCTCACGTAGGCAGTATATATATTGAAGACCAGTCATATGCATATGCGTAGGCTTGGAATGCATTAAGCTGCTTCCAAGAGATTCTTATGGGCAGTGCTCTAGGGATGACGTGTCGATAGCCCGATTGCTTAGAGGGAGTGAATGTCTCTCAAGCCGGGAATTCTGTGAAGCCCGACCTAGAGGCAGCCTTAAGGGTCAACTTTCCCCCTTACTAACTTAGAGTAGAGTATGAGTCATATATATTTTGTGTGATATTCTGTACTGATGTCGGTTTTGCAGGAAATTATAGAAGGAGAATAAGAAGGGACATTACGCGGAGGAGGAGTCCCTTCAAAAGGCGTCACATAATCGTGGAATCAAGAAGACTTTCATCCAGGAGGGCCACTAGCGATGCCTTATGGACGTAGTGAAGAGCTGTGTTACAAGGTCTAGCCACGCCTTAGATATTTCATTTCAAAAGGTTACGTTGATGAACCATTTGCTGGGCGGCAGAATGTATGATTGGGCTACTGTTTTGGCGGAGTGGATGTATGCTTTTATGACACTCCAGCACCGCACATTCTACATGCCGCACTATGCCATTGGGCTCTTTTTGGATGCAGTCGAGCGGCAGATTCCATCAGCCATACTGTCACAGGAGGTTAAGGTGGGCCCTTTGGTTCAGGGCGAGCTTCCCATGATGAGATGGCGCCACTTGGATACGCTCGGTGGATAGAAGGTAGTGGCTGGTTCGAAACGAGCCAGACAGGAGTTGGAGGCGAGTGGGGAGCATGGAGATACGGATAGTGGCTGTGGGGAGACATCAGGGGAGAGTCCTTCGGAGGGGGATGACGAGGAAGAAGTGGGGATAATTTCAGCCACTTTGTTACTGTTCCTAGGTTCCATGCCCTCTAGTGTGGCACAAGTTGCCTTGGTCTCTAGTTCGACAGCCAGTCCAACATTTGGCTAGGTTTGAGCCCCTGTTCAGTTGACTCCGCTTGTAGTGATGTCGGAAAGAGTTTTCATAGCGACTGTCTCCTGAGCCTAAGACAGTGGCCAACGAGAGTATACCTCTTTTTCAGGATACAGCCTTCGTGGATAGGGATGTGGCAGAGGAGCTGGAGCAAGGTGGGGTTGAGTCATGTGAGATCACCTTTGATGACTTTCTGTTGATGGATTCCGGTCATAGCAGTACGGATGGGGGATTGCCGGTTGAGGGATTTTCTACACCTACGGGTCAGAGTGGACCACCGGTGATGTGTCGGGCGAGTGCTTACCTAGCACAGAGGTCCCTTGCACCGATGGCATGGGGATCTATTTTGTCCCCTCAACGAGAGGACTTCCATTGGGATGATGGCGAGTTGGGTAATGCTGGAGGTGGCGGGCAGAGTGTAGAGACGACAACCATAGTGCAGGCAGAGAAGGGGAAACCGGTCAAGGTGATGATGGCTAAAGATTTGCTAGAGTATATGGATTCTCTTGAAGTGGTGATTGATAAGGGCCACCGGCTGGTGCAGACAGTGTTAACAACACAGGAGATAGAGGAGGCTTGGGAGAGGGCTCGGGTGGTAGCAGAGAGATCTCGAGAGGAGATAGCCGCCCAGTTAGCAGCCGAGCGGATAGTTAGATGGCAACACTTTTGGCCCAGCTGGAGGTAGTGAATGCCGGTAAGAGTCTAGTAGAGGGCTAGTTAGCCAAAGCCAAGGCGGCCTGCAGTCACAAGGAGACGGAGCTACAGGAGGTTACTCTCATGCTCAAGGAAGCAGTTGTGGCCAATTCCGAGATCCAAGCGGACCTAGATGTCCGTACGCAACAGGTGTATTAGTTGAGGCGAAAGGTCAACTCTTCAGTGTCCCAACCATCAGTTCCAGGGATGCCCCCTTCCACTTTTTAGCTGATTTCTTTTTCTTATGTACTGGACATTATCTCCATTTGTTGTTTAGTCACGGGAGATGACTTTTCTTTTGGGGGGCATGATGTTGTCGAGTAACTTGGGTAGTTAGACGGTTGGTCCGTTCAGAGGAGTTACACGGGTGCGACAGTTGGCCTCGCACCCCTTCGGACGTTATATATATGTACTTGTTCCTTTGATAAAGACACAATGATTATGTGTGGAAAACTCTTATGAATACACGAATACAATGCTCTTTTATATTCTATGCTGAGTACTTAGTTGTCTGTATGCAATTACTGTCTGTTACCCCACGAGGGTAAACATACTCTTATTCTGATTTTTATTCTTTTGGAAAGAAGAGGATCCTTAAACGTTTTCTTAGGTGGCTGCAGTATGGAAGTGGGTGAATCCAAATCATGTACTGGCCTAGTAGCGTCATCCAATGTGCTTGGCTTGAGGACTCTAACCAATCCTCTGAATCTATCCTGTAGGCCCTCTATGAACAACATTACTTTCTTCCTCTCAGACATATCATGGACCATAATGGAAATCCTCTGAAACTCTTCAATGCAGTGGTCCAAAGACCCACTCTGTCTCAGTTGGGCCAACTTCCTGTAGTAAACCTCAATGTCCTTCCTTTCAAAACGGGTAATCAACTTCGTGCTGAAGGTCTCATAAGACGTAATCAACCCATGAACCTGGGTGACAAAGCCATGATGCCACCAGTCATAAGCTACTCCCTCTAGATGCATGGTCACAAACTTAATAGCCTCCATTTCTGACATGGGTTTGAGGGTCAAGAAGGTGTCTAGCTTGTTAATCCAAGCTCTCGTGGATGTCTTACTGCTACCATCAAAATTAGGAAGGGCTAATTTGTTCATGGTGTGGTTTAAATCCCTATTTCGACCCCTGGGTCTCCTATCCTGCTGAGCCCTGCAAAACTCTTTCTTCTGAGCCATATACTAAACAAAGGTCAAATCAGCTTTGACTCGGTCAGGTTGCATATCCCATTCAATTTGCATGGCCAACACATTATCTGGAAGTACGATTGCTGCCTCAGGTTGTGCTATCTCTTCCTCTGCATTATTTTCTATAAAGGTAGGCATAAGAGGCCTATTTGAAGTACAAGTGGGTGCTCTAGCTGCTCTAGGTGACCTTGCTATACTGCCTCCACCATTGTGATGGCTCTGGGGTCTCCTGGGTGCTACTGTCAATTGCTGAATAACCCCTGTAAGTTGATGTAACACAACAACAATGTGATCCTGTCCATCACGCATGACCCTCAATGTCTCCCTGGCCTCTCCCTACTCAGCCATTCCTATACCCCGAGTGCCCTGTTCAAAACCAACCTCCTCGTCTGCCTCGGTATGACTATCCTCTATATGAACTTGCACTGAAGACTCTGGCTGTCCCTGTTCAACTCTATTATGTTTAAAGTTGTACGGTCTATGTCTATTATACATGCCTACTCAACATTGCCACAAACTAAAAATCTGACCCACTAGGCTGGCAAGACTGAATGCTCTGATACCATTGTAATATTCTAACTGGCAGTTTATAAATAAGAGCTGCAAATGTTTTGTATAGACTGGTTGGCCGTATTGTTTAATGAGTTCTTTTGTGATGCAAGTGTCTTATTTGTGCTATTTATCATTGTGTGAAGGAAATACTAAATGCCAACTTCAAGAGTATTTTTATTGAAAACTAATGTTCATTATTCAATGCCAGTCATCCATTAAATCAATCCACAAAAATATGCACTGAATACATATATATATATTCTGAGTGACAACTCTAGGTGTACGTTGATACGAATTCGAGCATGGTAGACGTAATGAGTACGGTGGCTTGCTACAAATACAAGATGACTACAGAAGGGTGTATGCTGCGACTGTTGGCCACTAATGACGTTGAGACTCCCAACGTGAGTCCAAACGTATCGTATTTCCGATCACTAGCCCCAAACTTCTACCACACTACTGTTCCAAGACTGCTGATGATACTCGAATCTAACCGTGAGGGCTATGATATCTTTGCAGTGTCTAACCCGTGCTTAGCAATGTCCCCGAACTACTCCAACACTACCATCCCAAACTGATGACGTTGCTCCTTCCCAGCCATGAGTGCTTAGGAGATTTCTGCAGCGTCCGATCCGTGCTATCCCGTACCAAGGGGTGCTCACAATAATCACAGTTGTGTGTGCCAAAGAGACCACACGATTCCAACAAGTCACAGGCGGTGAATACTTGCCGTGTCAAAAGGGGTGAGCTGCGGTTGAGGCAATCACGCTACCACGCAGGCGATTGTTAGTCTTGTGCTATCACAAACACGCCCAGTCCTTAATATTATCGATCTCGCACTAACAATAGTGCGTCCAGTCCTTAATGCTATCAGTCTCGTATTAGCAATGCGCCCAGTCTTCAATAACGTGCCCAAGTCTGATACTAGACATCAAACGTATTTCAAGTCCTAGTATTAACTTTGGCCATCGCCTTCCTTACTACTGTAGTCTAACAACTTGATTCGATTTTGAGCTGAGTATAAAAATCTTCCTCTTACCACTGTGATACCAGACTTGGTTCAAATTGAACCCCCATAAATAACTGACTTTCCTTTGTAATTAATGCTGCAAGTAAAATATTTCTTTCTTACCAGTTCATTTGAGCTCAAGTGTGAAATTTGTATGATCTCACCATTAATAAGGTGCTAGGGCTATGTCCAACCTCTTATAGTTTCCAAAGGGTTTGCGTCCTTGAAAATATAACCAGTCACATAAGCAACCTGTTTGTTTTATTGTTTATGAAATATCATGGTGTTGATCCCAAGGCGTAGTTTATGCTTTTATAACCTCAAAGTGAGGGAAGGCACATAAATCTAGGCAATGTGGGATAAAGTGTGTGCTAACTTTAAGTCACTTTAAGTTACTTTAAGTCACTTTAATAAAAAGTGACTTAAGACATAAAGTGACTTTTTATAACTTCACTTTATAAAATAAAGTAACTTAAGTATAGAAAAGGGATCCCAAATAAATAAATATTCGGTTGCTGAAGCCTGTGACTGGTTGGCATCCTTCGAAGAAAGCCTTTAGCCTATTCAGATGGGGAGATAGACTAAATGAACACCAAAATGACCTAGCACAGAGAAGGGCACATTACAATAAACCAAGTCTTGGGCCCCGCCACTTGGGATCGGTCGGAGTCGAAAGCCTTTAGAATAATAGGGGTGCTCCCTATTGAACCCTTTGGGATCCCCTGCCTTAGACCAGGCACGGTTTAAAGTAGTTATATCCATCAAATATGGCATCCCTAGTTCTCAGAAAAAGTCGTACACCCTTATTTCTAAAGTGATTAACATAGAATCTTTGGGCAAGATCATGGATATAGAAACATACTGCAAGCACATGAAATGGTTTGATGGCACTTCATTTTTGGAAGCCTCTACTAAACAACTTTACAATTTGCTTAAGAATGATTCCTCTGACCCCATGCGTGTGTCACAGTGTTGGGGTTTTGACTGTCCCTTCTCAAATTGGCAATTTATCTTTTAGTATTTTTGGAAAGGCCCCTTTGAACCCAAAAAGATTTATTTTCGGTGGCTATTGTTGGTTAAGAAGCTTGCTGTAGGTTTTGTCTTATCCTCTATTGGTGTTGAGTCTATTGTCTGTGGTCTGTGTAACAAAGAAGAGAGTTTTGAGCACTTGTTTTTTGATTGTATTTATGCTAGAAAAGTTTGGTCTATCTTTTTTGGTACCCCTATTGTTTGGAATTGTAAACCAGGTTTATCATGGAGTGAAATTCTTGCTGGTTATGTTGAGCTTTTTGGTTTCCAATTAAACCGATTTTGGTTTGTCCTAACTGGTGAAATCATTTGGTTGCTTTGGAAGGACAAAAATAGAGAGATTTTACATAAAGGAAGGAAAAGGCCTACTGAGTTTAGTCTTAAACTCATACGCTTTTCTATTATATCGCAGGTTTCCTTGTGCTTGGATATTCTGAGAAGCAGGTTCATGAAGTTGGGGCACGAGGGCTCCTTGACCATCTTTAAAAATGAAGTGAAAGCTGCCCAATATATCAACACATACCAAAGTTTCCTTACTCAGTGCGAGGTTGATGATCTGAATAAGCTAATGGAAGAATGTCATGTGTATTCAGAACAGAACACAGCTGGTACCATGCAGCAAGTGATTACAAATAGTAGTGGTGGGAATAATGAACCTAATATTGCCCTCGAGCTTGAAGCTGATGTTTCCACTGGTTATGAGGACCCCATTCCTGAACATGTGAATGGGTGGAATTAGCTTTACTTCTCAGCATCCTTTTGATCAGTCAATACTTGTAATTGGCATGACTCTCTGTAAAGGCAACGATAGAAAAAAGGCAAAATGTATCTGTAAAGGCACTTTTATACTCCTAGACAGCATGCAATAGTTAGTTGTTAGTCCATACATAGGATACCTCCCTCATTTTTGTAACTGTATGTATTATTGGGGGGTGGTCTGTTAATTATGTTTTGGCAAAAACTTAGAACAGCTTCGATATGTATCTGATGTTGATGAACTATCTTAATAGAAAAATAATGACCATGTGCAACAAAATCCAAACAATAGTATGCAGTACGGTATGATTTTCTTTTCAATATTCTTACTTGTGTGAATAAATGGAATTTCACATAGTGGGGGGACTAATAACCAATGTTCCATTCCATTTCGCGCCAAAACGGCTAAAGTCAAAGGCAACTTGCAGTGGCAGTGGCAGTCTATGCTGTTCAAGATTGAGTAGCAGCGATTGATAATAGTGACTACAATTAAGAACATTGTGTTCTTATGGAATGTAATGTGAAACATTTTCTAATGTGAGTTTTTTAGATGCGACTTCCTTGTTGAACAAGCATACTGGTAAACAAAAGCACCAGTGTAATGCAGTTCATGGATCTTGGAAGGGTTTGTTGGAGGATCCAGAAAACCACACATGGTGGACAATTGATGAGTTTTTGTTCATGTCAAAGTTTTTGGTAAGCCTGTTTAAAACCATGGGAGGAGAGAGCCTTTCTTTGGATCAAGGTCATGAGTTAGTTGGACATGCCACAAGGATGAGCATACTGCAGATGAAGGGTGTGAGTTCTACCATGCTCACACTAAGGGGGGGAATGGTGGAAATCATATTAGTGTTCACATGGTTATTGATAAATTATGATGTGGTGATATTACTATATGTAAATGAGTTGATTAAATGAACAATTCATATTAAATATTATTGTTAGTGGGTTAAGTGAGTTGTACTCACCCCACTAAAATAGGTTTTATAGTTAAGTGGTTTCCTAGATTATAGGAAAACAACAATCTATATATGTAGTCTAAATTCTAAAGTATGGTGTAAAGAATAGGGAAGCATGTAATATTTTGTTTGAGATTGGTTTTGGCTTCTCTCTGCCCATATTTTCAATAAAATGAAGACCTTCAAAATTACATAGAACTTCATGACACCCACCATTTTCATTTTTTTTTGTAAATCCTAGATGGGCATGTCAAATTCAAACAAGCATTGCAAGTTTGTAGTTTTCCTTCTTAAAATAACTAAATTGTTGGCTTAACACTTCATGTTTTCTTCTTATTTTTATTTATTTATTTATTCTTTGACCATGTTGTGGCCGAGTCTAGCCCATGGGACTTATCAGGTACTTGAATCCCAAGAATGTAGGACTTTATCAGGTCCCCTAGCTTCCCAGCTCGTGGAGTCTTGGCAAGTCCAGGAAAGTGTTGTAATTACAGTTGTAAGGCTGCAAAAGCCTAGGACCTTGAATTTCACTTATATGGTGTACAAAAACCCCTAGTGTAAACAATGTTAATATTTTCTGCTGTAACAGCAGTTAATATTTTAATTACTCTAAGCATCAAGGGTGATATAATTTAGTAAATTAATATTAAATTCAGTAATAACTAGAATATAAAAATTTAAAAAAATGTTATGTCCCCATGTTTTTGAGCATCAGAGTTCTAGGGATTACTTTACCCTCATAGGCTAATGGAGTTTTTCAAAGGGTCTAGTTTGGGGCATCACGAAGCTGCTTTTAAGGTGGCCGTTGTAAGGGTTTATCTCACTAGATCCTTTATTTGTTTTGAGGCATTGATATTTAGAGGTTTCTGGTTCCGTTTTGAGGGACTTACTATTTATAGTAAGTTTGTGGATGTTAGAGAGGGACCTGTTACCAAAATTTCACACATGCTGAATTTTACTTCAAGTAACATTATAGGAGTTGCAAAAGAAAACGTACATTTTCTATTCATTCATTTTTATCATTTTTGCAACCATATATGAAATCATGAGCAAAGAAATGCAATGTTCATTGTATAGATCATCACTGGTCTGTACAATTTTCATTTTTACAAAATATGAAATGAATTAAGTATGCTGAATAGAAAAGTCTCACACAAGCTGTGAGCATAACTAGCTGATTTTCTTTCATCAAGAAATGCATGAACAGATAAATATCTAATGAAAGAAATAAAGAGTAGAGATAACCAGTCATTGCCTGTTGCTTTGACTGGTTATGAGCTCTTTCTCTGGCACAGCAGAATCAAGCTCCAAGCTCCATGACCTCGAGCATCTGCAAAAAAAAAAAACATAATAGCAACTGGTGTTAGATCCCGAGGGATCTAAGCAATGACTACTTATCTCTACGGCTACATACTATATCTGTTCATGCATTTCATCATAAAAGAAAAAGTAGATTGATAAAACATCAAGTGCAAAGTCATATAAGTCTGTTTATGAGTGTCACGAGCCCGTGCTCGAACTTCATAAACGAATTTTCAGTGTTGGTGTCATATTTATTATAAATCTTGATCCTTATATGCATATCTGAATACGATTTACGTCAGAAAAGGTCCAATGATTCGCAATCATGTGTACGATTGAACAGTGATGTTTCAGGAAAAAGCATTCAGTTTACATGAACAAGAGAGAATATTTTCAGCTGCACCTGTTATTTGCAAAATGATAGGAGCTGTAGGTGAGCAAACAACAATCTACTACAGCATTCAGCGGGAGCAATGAGGCAAGCTGTGTGCAATATAACTAACATCCAGAAAGCTTTAGGATCTATGCACAGAAAAGGGGAGTAATAGCTCAATTTTTCACTATTAAAATATAGAGATAAAGATTGAAATTCAATGCTTCATGCAATGTCTACGTAGTATTCGTGCAGTCCAGAGAAAAGTTCAAGGTTGTTTTCACACAAAGTTTCAGCTTCATAGAACAGACAAAAGAAAAGATAAGTATATTCTACTATAAGCATGATAAAGGCTACATAATGGGAAAGCAAATAAAGTCCATTTCATGCTATAAAGGCGGCTCTAAGCAGCAGATTTATAAAGAATCATGGAGCATAAACAGTATAAAAGCATGGTATATTTGTATCAACAAGTTCAAACTGGCAACCAGCAGAAAATGGTTTATTCAAATAAATAAGTGCATGCTCAGAAGGATATATTTTTGCAAAAAGAACAGTGAACAGTCACTTGAAGAGGCACGTTTTTGCAAGATACAGTTCAGAATAATGGAGATGCAGAGATGCATTAAAAGTCTTTTGCAAAAACCACAAGTCAAGAATAGAAACCGTGAATACATATTTGAAATAACAGTGCACGTTTTTAATGAAAACTCTTGAGCATTCAATGCACGATAAAGCAGAGAGTTTTAACTCTAAACAGTAAGTTTATTCTCAAAGACCAGTGGTATAATGTTCGTGTTCGAACAGTTCCAGATTCTTAAAATGTGAGTGCATCTTCAAAACAACAGTAATCTTCGACCAATTGAGGGTTTCGAACTCAGATTGTTCCCATAATACAAGTAGTGCACATTTTTGCAAAAATGATTCAAAATAACAGAGATACAGCAAGGCGGTAAACAATGGAGTGAATCGAACCTCTTGTTATCAGCAAGGAACGCACCTTTTTTGCAAATATCATTCAACAAAAGTGGAACAGGCAGTGCGTATGCACTAAATATCAACAGAGCATCAGAGATTGCAAGAAAAAAAAGACCCACATTTTTTAATATCAAACCCCCAGCAGAGAATAGGGAGTGTTTTGTGCAGTGATGGCACGTTTTGTGCCTCATTACCACAGAGGAAGAAAAGCCAGCAACAGCAGATATAAATGTTCAGAGAAGCCACATTAGATATACCAGATGAGCCACGTTTTTTTTAGCAGTAAGCTCGAAGATGAGAAAGCAATGGAGCAGGCTTACCTTTCCTGTTCATGGCGGCTCGAATCCAAGCAAGAATGGCGCAGTTTTTAACCAGAAAAACTGCGAAAAGGGGAAGCACAGAGAGGAGCCTGCGTGACAAAACTCATGGCGACCAGGGTTTCCTAACCCTCCTTCCTCCTTCCACATGCGAAGATAAAATGGAATGTAAAAAATGAAATGAAATAAGGGTTCGAATACCCTATATCAAGCCTTCTCGCCACATGTCGGCCTTTATGTTTTAAGGCTTAGTTTTTTATTCAACACTTTGGAAAAACAAAAAAATATTGGCCTTCCAATCTTCCTTTTAAAAAATTAAAAAATTAGATATTTATTTATTTTTATTTATTTATTTATTATTATATAACTTATTTTGTATTTTTATTTTGATAAATATTAATTATTTTAAGATAATCCTAAATGATAAAATGTTTATTAAATAGTTTATATTTCACAAATGAAATATAATATATTTAATATTTATCACTTAGGATATTATTTAAAAATAATTAATATTTCCAAAAAAAATAATAAATAAATTATATTATAATAAATTATTATTAAATCAATTATTAAATAATTGTATTTCATTTATGAAATGGAAATTATTTAATAAATATTTTATGCAAAAAATAATATCTAATTATCTTTTAAAAAGGTTTTAAAGATTGGAAGGCAGATATTTTTGTAAAATTTTCCTAAGTGTTGAGTCATTAGATAAAGCTGTTTTCTCTACAGTAGAGTTATTACATTTCAGAGATTTTTATGAGTCTTCTAGAGAGATCTGATGCATTTCTGAGCAGAATTTATGTTGATATTATCTGGTGATGACTTCTGAGCCACTTAGACACATGTTTTCAGAGGCTTTTAAGGCTTAATTTCTGCCTTTTTCTCTGCATCCGACCCCTTGATATTTTGCCCTCATAAATGATGTGGTAGAGGAAGATTGTATAAATAGGAGTTGAGGACTCTTTGTAAAAGGAGTTAGAAAAATTTTATGCAGATAGCTTAGAAAGTGATTGTTTTTCAGATCCTTCTTAGTTCTCTACCATTTTTGCTTGTAGCTCAGTCATGGGAATGATTCTGTGTCACCTTTGAAGCATGAATAAAATACAGATTGGAGGCCTTTATTGAGTTCATCTTGTTGTATGTGAGTCTGTCTGATTTGATGCTTATTGCTGTGATCTATCTATGAATCCTTTAGTAAGCTGTCTCAGTTTTTACATCTGCAAATGAATGTTTTGATAGTCATATAGGTTGTAAGTTGTGGGTTATATCTCAGATTCTTAGCTGTGAATGTCTTTGTTCCTGTTACGTCTTTGAAGTAAAGAGCATCCTTCTTACAAAGCATTTATATGTGGGTATCTTGACGTTAATATTGTGTCAAGTTGGTCTGTTTTCAAGAAGGTTTCATTGTGTTAAGGCATTGTTTTTCCCATCTTTCAATTTTGGTGTATCACCTCAATTTTCCATTTTAAGCTTTTCCTGTTCAGTGTTACTTTTATGCAATCCTTCTATCCTTTTTCTCCATCAGTTTCAGTTTTCAGTCCTTCAAAAAGCAAATAAGGTGATCATCACATAGGAACCGGCCTAGAACCCGGAGATTCACTCCGTTTTTTGGGAAACCCACAGCCCAGGAGTGTTTCCATGTTTCTCCAGAAGGCTAGATTCTGGCTATCTAGTAGGGTGCATTTTTGAGAGATAACAGGACCCTTACTATTTTTAGTAAGGCAACTAGATGCGTAGTGGATGCAGTGGTTGACTCCCTGGTCTAGACGACTCATCAAAATAATGAGTATTTAATGAGATATTAATATTTTAATGGCCTATAATGATGTTTAATTATTTAAGTTATATTATAAAACTATATATTAACTTTATAATAAAGTGGGGCCATTTTGAGGATTACGAGTAATTAATACTCATTATAAAAGTACACTTCATGTAATGATATAATATAAAGTCAACTTTGCATCAAAAGGAAATGAATTGAAGTCATTAAAGTGACTTGTGAGTGAAGATTCATGGTGAATTATTATAAAAAGCCTTGGATAGAAATGGAATTCATTCATGACTTGTGCATTGATAAACTTGTTTGTGTGGAGAAGAGTTGGTGATGAGGGTTTGAGTTTCAGACTTAAAGAATTGTGAATTCTTCCAAGTTTTTCAGCATAGTGAATTGGTTAAACACCCAATGAATTATGCAAGAGCTTTGGCTTCATACAGAGGTCAGGATTGATTCAATTGTTTGCAGAATTTGGAGTTTGAAAGCTTAATATTTCTCCAGAACAGTTTGCAGAGGTTGAAGAATTAAATGCATGCAGATCGCAGCTCTCAGAAAGGCCAGCGATTGAAATAGTAGTGGTTGCAGATCATTTAGAGGCCAAGTGAGTGCAGAATAGGTGACGTCTTGGCTTAAGAGGGCACGTTTTGGATTGTTTGTGCCTTTCCTTTACAAACTCCAGCTTGGCGTCAAAGAATACATCATTCCTAATTGGCTGCAATTCATCTTTGGTGTTCAATAATTCCAGCGTTCAGCTACAGGTTCCCTTCATTAGTTTTCAATTGAAATTCATATGCATTGTTTATAATTTGCATGCCAACTATTTGTAATAATGCCTATGCATTTCCCAAACATTGTAATCAATCTAAAAGCTGCAATATAAGAGTTTGGAGTTGCATATGATTTGTTTGTCAAAACAACTGTAATGACCCTTTGTTGGATCTCTTAGGGTTTCAAACTGAATCCTTATAACTCCAATTGCAAGGGTCTTCTTTCTTCTTATAACTCGTACATCACTCTTCAGTTTATCACAAATGAGTGTCTTGATATTGTTGAAGACTAATTGTAAGGGATATGTTGCCCAACAACAATTCTAATTCTTAGTTGATGATGGTATATGATAGAATTCGTCTTCAGCCAACAAGATTGACTTTGTCCCAATTGCTTTTGTAGCAAGGCTTGGTCTGATTAAATATATGAGCTTGTATGGCTTATGTCAATCTTAATGTGATAGAAAATCTACCTAGATTTACTGACATAACCAAGCATTGATTTGATGTCTATATTGCATCCTTTGCACTAAGAATTTTAATATTGATCTAGAATATAAGTATATTTGACCAGTTCTGATATATTTATGGTCTTGTATGTATCCAGGGAAGTACACTTATCATAGCAATGTGTAATATAAGTATTTTTGTTCTGATCTACCTTTGTTTTTGCAAGCAATGGTTAATTATCTGATTCAGGTGTTGATGCTTCATCGCTGATTGTGATATGATGCTTATTGCTTGTGTTGTGCTCTGTGGCTCCATTAAATGATCCAGATCCGGATGGAAAGAAGTGGAAGGATGTGTCGATGATGGGGATATGGTGATGAACAACCAAAAATCTCTTCTACCCATTTGGTGTTGCGATGAACTAAAGGATGTTGGTGTCATGTCCCCATTTTGGCTGACATCGTTTGGCATGACGGATTTGCCTATCATCGACTCTCGTAGGCAAATGGTTTGGAGAGAGGGTCATTATGTTGATCATTTGATTGCATATTGCTGACAGAGCCTACATTCGGTAGAGCCTACATCTAGTTTGGGCCTACATGCAGTTGTAGTGGAGCCTACATCCAGAGTGAGCCTACGTTCAGTCGTAGTTGGGCCTACATTCAGTTATGAGACATTTGGGCCTACATTGTTATAATTTTGAGTTGAGAAATGTACTTTATTATTATAATGTTATTTTATTATAAAGTACATTATAATTGGATGTTTCTAGAAGTTTTAGAAACTTCTCAAGGAAAAGAATAAATAGAGGGCTTGGGCTTTCATTTGGACATGCTTGGATTTGGGATTTCTTCTACTTCTTCATTATGAAGCAATTTGTAGCCTTGTGGTCTGCAAATACTATTCGATCTTTGGGAACGAATCACTCCCCTAGATTGGCATAACTGAGGTAGTGAAATATCTACTGAAGGGTTGCAAGTTTGGAAGTGGTATTCAGCCATTTCAAGTTGAGCTTATTTGGAATCCTTAGATTTACTTGAGGGTTTGAGTTTTGGTTGCAAGAGAAAAAAAAGCAGTCCGAAAAAGCAGATTCGAAAAAAGCAGTCTGAAAAAGCAGATCCGAAAAAGCAATCCGAAAAAGCAGATCCGAAAAAGCTGTCTGAAAAAGCAGATCCGAAAAAGCAGTCCGAAAAAGCAGATCCGAAAAAGCAGTCCGAAAAATTATTGCAGCCATCTACAATCAGGTTCCTCATTTCTCATTTGGCATTTGGCATATTTTCTGAGAAATGTATGTTTTCAGTTGAGTACAAAATATAGCTTCAGCACTTTACTATTTTACATTGTACTTGTCGTTGTTTGCCATTTGGCATTATTGGTAACAAAGGAAGGCTAGGATTTTGCGAGTGAAAGGGCATTGTAATTTTCAGTCTATTTATATGGCAAACCTAGGGTTTGATGATCATATCATTGACTGAAAAATGTATGGCATTGTTGCAAATTGTTGATATATGAATGGCATATGGTTTTGAGCAATTTCCTACATCATTGATAGTGTTTTAGATGGTATTTGGTTGCTATCTATTATTCTGAAATTTTGGGACAGCGAACTCATATATTGCAAAATAATTTCCTATATTCAGTATTTTTCTTTCAGCAGTGTATTCAATGCATGCCAACTGTTTGACGAATTTTCTCAGTTCAGTATTAGTGATTTTTAGTGGCCTTTATAGTAAGGGTCATTACAGTTGGATTACCATCTTATTGAGTGATGCTCCAGCACTGATTGGATTAAGTGCTGACTGTTTCTCCCTGATGATTTTGCCACTGACTCCTCCATATGCCATTTAGATGGTTAGATGTTGGTTTGATATATCCCTGAAGGTCCAGAGCTCCTTTTCTATAAATACCCGTGCGACTTATGGTCACAATCTTTGATCTCTTGTTATATTTTATTAATGTTTCACTTTAAAATTCCCTATTAATGTTAGGGACATATTATCTTATGCATATTTTATTAATGTAGATTATAATATATTTTAATTTATATTATGTTAATATTTAATTAATATCCATCTCAGATCTATGTAAATAAAATAAATATGATTTAAATATGTATAATATATAATATTTATCTTATTATAATGTCATAGTATATAATATATTATAATATATCAAATATAGAGTATTTATATTATAACTATATTATTTATTTATTTAATTTATATTTTCATATTATTATTATTTATTTATTCATTAATATTATATTATTTATTTGTATATTTTTGATATTATTATTTATTTAAATCTTATTATTTAATGATTATTTATCATTAAATTCTATTTCAAAATGGGGACATCACAATACCTCCTTGCTGTAGGTGTTCAATTGCACAGGTAGGTTGTATGCCAAGTGTTTGTAAAAATGTCCCTTTGCTGTAGATGAATATTGGTTTTCCTAGGATGCATGGAAAGTGTTTGACGAATTGTCTCTGTGGTATAAGTGGTGGCTTAAGCATGTTATGATCATATAAATGTTGACAAAATTTCTATGCACAGCACTTGTAATTTGTATAGTGTTTTGTGATTCAAGAACTCAGAGAATTTCATATTATACCTTGCATACTAATTGTTTGACGAAATATCATTGAGTCACAACAGGAAATCGAGTTAGAACTCGCAAGGGTTCTTATAGTGGTGTCAGAGCATTGCATGTATGCCATCCATTTTAGTTAATGTGTTGAGTGAACATACAATTTTGTGTTAGAACCTGCAGGGGTTCTTACAAAAAACCATGGGGACAACATTGAAAAATCAGTGATATATAAATGATTCAAACTCTCACTAATGTTGATGATTAGTAATCAATTGTGAATCAAAATCATTCTCTACTTGAAGCACAATTTTGACTGTTGTGTAGAATTTTCCAACTGGATTTGAGAGTTTTCATCCTCAAATCTAAAGAGATTCCCAGAAGGTTTATTCCCTCCAGAAATCACCAACCAAGAGTTTTTCCTCCTTGAGTGCAAATTAAAAATTGAAATGAAATATGATGAAGATGAAGAACGATGAGGAAAAATGAACCTCAACTTATAGTTGTTTTGCATTGGGCACTATATTTATTTTGTTTTTTCCCCTCCAAGTATTGTAAAAATACTTTTCAAAATACATCCTGTGATCCAGTTTTGAATCGTGTTTTAAATTTAAGTGTTCAAAACATTTTTTAAATATTATTTAAGTGAGATTTCAAAAATGAAGTACTTGGGTCCACTTGAAATATTATTTTTTATTTTTTGAAAAGGGTACATACCAAGATGAGGCCACCACATCAGCATGTGTAGCTTTGAGGTTTGCTGCAATTTTTTTTATTGAGCAAGAAAAATCAGTTGCAGTAGAGAAGATGAAGATTAGATGCTTCCTTTTTGCATTTGAAAGGTTGTTTAAAAAGCTTGAACTAGATGTAATCAAAGACAGAAAAATTGATTGTAGGAGTTGATAATTTTGTTCAATATATATATAAATATTTTTTTGGCTAGAAGACCAAGATAGTTTTCCCTTATGAGGTTTTAGCTTCATGTTCAACTATTTGCATGTAGAATCCCTCCTAAGATTTCTTCAATTTTTACAATCTAATAAGGTCTAATGGATTTCTGTATGATGCTATGGTCTTCGGAATGCAAGAATGAAATCTTCTTATTCAATATAAATGCTAAATTAAAGTAAATATCTCAGTTCTTTAACATGCAAGATCAATGTCCTTGCTCTTATCTTTATGATTAAGCAATTGTCTTTGGAAGTGGATGGAGAAATCAATCAATGCAATTGTCCACTGTTTTTATATTAATGAGAACTAAGTTTGTTGCCAAGATTCTATTCTCTTGCAATAACTCTGGTAAAGTTATTGATCTGATTTTGATGGACCAATCCTTCTGTGATGTTGATTGCGATATAAATGCTGTCTTGGTGGCTATTGTATTGAACTATCGAGCATATAAATATCAATTATATCAAGGGTTTAATAATTTGACCATTGAAATTTGACACATCTACTAGAATGACAAGATCGCATGATTTATGGATATGATGATTGATCTGAAAATGCAGAGAAATCTGATATAACTAAGAATCGATCTGTTATGGATTGGATGTGATAATGTATGAACAATCTGATCTTGTAGGATAGAGATGCCTGATATATATATATATGAATCGCTCTTTTATGGTTTGAGTGAGTTACAACTAGAATCGCTATCTTATAGCAATCTCTTTATGAATATGCAATTGATAAATTATCATTGTCTCTGATTCGTTTTCCTTCTTGCTTATGCGGTGATCTCCTTGTGATGCTGTTTGTGATTAATTCTAGATGCTCATGCATTTCTTTATCTTGCCAATGGCGGATCGATACCACTGTCCTTGGCTGCGATTAGGCTCTTTCAGCGCTGTGAGTATGGAGTGTAAATTTGAACAATTCTGAATGATGCCTTTGGAGGAGTGGATGGTTCTTCTGTAATATGTAATGAGGAGGCACAATGTGAGAGGTTGCATCTCATGACCTACCAAGTTGTACTTCTTCTATGCAACTAATGACATTAGTAATTAACTAACCATTTTTTGGCAGTGATCTTGAAATATATTATTGTTATTTTACTATATGGATCGCTGCCTTTATTAATTTATGTATTGATGCAATTCACATTTATTGTAATGAAGTTATTATCTACACATCATTGCCTCATGAAGATGTCTGATACAAAATCGTGAAGTCTTATGAATAAGATGATTTTCTGAGCAATGATATCCCTTTCAACTTTTTTTTCATGGCGGTTTCCTTGATGGTGTCAACCAATTAGTTCCTACACTTTGCCTATCAATCTTGCATGTTGTATGCTGTCAATTCCATTTATAAAAATACTACAGACTGTTTTTGTCTTACAACTTACTACTCTACTCTTCTTGCTCAGTTCAATTATTGTTTCTGCTACTGACTGAATTGGAGGAGTCCTAGGCGTGCCAAACCCAGACCAGATGATGTTCTCATTCTTTTTTTATAAATCAGAAGTTGGACAGGGATAGTACATTCCATAAGCACTAATTTTGTAATTTCTCAGTTGACATCTCACTAGACACAAAGGCTTTGCTATCAAAGGTAGATATTGTTGTTTGTCATGTCAGTGAAGGATCATAGTTGAAAGGAGAGAGATCTTGAGGATTTCATTATTCCTAAAGATCTTCAGTTGTAGAGACACTCATATAAGGAAAATGTATGAAGAAGATTCATTACTAGACCTTGATAGTTTTCAATGTCTTTAGAGTAGCTTTTTAGGGAAGGACGTATGTGAAGTATGACTCTTCTCCATCTTCAATACATCCCATATGTATCAATGAGAAAGTAGGTGTTGAGTATTCATTAGTTATTAGTGAGCCCATGTTAGAAAGATTCAGTTCTTACGAAGAATATCAAGATTATTAGAAGGAAATAGAGCATGAGGTTGTTATCATTCTCAAAGATGTATTGTAATAATAGGATCATGCAAGATTTATCAAAAAGGAATCTTCAATATACGTAGTTGAATTCAAACAAGATAGAAGACTAACTTGAATCGCAAAGCATTGATAATTTTTTTATGTGTGTTTTCTTTGCATGAAATTTAAGATCTTCAATTCTTTCTTTGCAGTGGATTGTTGAGGTCATTTGCAGGTCTATGCTACCTTGCATTTATTCTCAACTTACAAGGAAAGTTTTGTGATTTTCCTAGATTGTGGTTTTGGTGGACATTTTTTGTGTATTTGTCTTCACACTTGTTAAAGATCATTTTTGTTTTGCATATTATGTACTATTGTGTTTATAGACTTGCTAATATGGAGCACGGTCTCTAGACCCTTGCAAGGGGCATTGCTCCTTGACCTAATAGGGGTGTTGCCTCTAGATCCACAACGAAGTCATTTGATACATTTTGTAGTTGTATTTTGCATAAAATTTATGTTTTTGTCAAAAGTCTATGTTTCTTTTAAGTTGCCGAGTATTGCTGAGTTTTTGCCAAGTTAGAAACTTTTAGCTTTCTGAGTACTTGGGAGTTTGAGTTTGTGAACTGTGACTAACTTGGCAATTTCACCATTTATGTAAATAGTATCAAATTTCAATAGAAGTGGGACGCATGTATATGCTAAATTGTATAGGGAAGCAAACCCATATCTTGTGATTTCTCCTCAGAAGTCCAAGTAGTATGCCTAAAAAAATTGGCAACAATAATCCGCTATACTAACTTGATCACTAGGACATTCAGGAAGCATCTAGTGGTATGAAGAAATGCCACAAGCTCATATGCATGTGAAGGTAATGAATTGGACGGACCAATCCGGGCACTTTGAAATGATTGCATGTAATGTCCCCTTCTCACATGTAAGGAGATATTTGGCCACTAGCTTATGATAAACATGGTTGCTAGGTAAAATGAAGGGAGCAGATAGTAATGAAGATGTCATGTCCCCATTCTGGCTGACATCGTTTAGCATGCCGGATCAGTCTATCACAGGCTCTCGTAGACTGGTGGCGATGTGGAGAGAGTCATTTTGTAGATCAGTGGTCGTATTTGCTCTTGGAGAAGTGATTTAGAGCTTATTTTTATTATTATGAGTTATGCGGGCCCCACATGTTATAATTTTAAGTTGAGTTGCACTTTTTATTTTATAAAGTTATATTATTATAAAAGTGCATTATAATGGGATTTTATAATGGATGCTTCTAGAAGTTCTTAGTAACTTCTCAAAAAGTGAATAAATAGGGGGCTTGGCCATTCATTTGGAGAAGCTGATTTGAGGATTCTTCTACTTTTCCATATTGGAGCAATTTGTAGTCATTTGGTCTACAAATTTTCATTAGATCTTTGGGAACGAAAACTCCCTTGGATTTGCATAATTGAGGAAGTGAGATATCTTCTGAAGGGTTTCACATTGGAAGTGGTATTCAGCCATTTCATGTTGAGCTTATTTGGAATCCTCAGATTTACCTGAGGGTTTGAGTTTTGGTTGCAAGAGGAAGAAAAAGCAGGTCCGAAAAAGCAATCCGAAAAAACAAAACGAAAAAGCGGATCCGAAAAAAGCAATCCGAAAAAGCAAAACGAAAAAGCAGTTCGAAAAAGCAAATCCGAAAAAGTAGTCCGAAAAAGCAGACTTGAAAAATTGATATTGAGGGTTTGTAATTGGTTAAATAAGGGTTTGATATTGATTGCATAGGAGTCTTGAATTTCATCTACTCATTGGTGAATTAATTTGGCAAAGGATTGAAGACAAACTGGCACATTTTCAGAATTGCAATATCAGGGTTTGGAACCAATAATTTGCTCATATCTCCTAATCTACTTGGAGAATATTTTTATGCTCTTGGGAGGATCTTAGTAAAACCCCCGCAGTCCTTTTCATAGCTTTTTGGAATGTCAAAAACCCTGCAATTATTTTATGCAAGAGCTGTACATGTACGGCCTGGTACGGCCAGGACATTGCTGCAAATCTTGGCACAGTTGGAGGGCAGTTTGGGGCGGATTTGGTGTCTTTGGCAGCGGTCTTCATCAGTCTACATCAGCAGCAAAAGGGTGCATCAAATTCAGGTTCCAAATTTACTGTTTTTGGTAAATAATAGTCATAGCAATTCTCAGATTTGGTCTCTGTCTGCAGTCCAGATTTAGTCCAGATCTGGTCACTGTCATTAGCCTTAGGAATTGCAAGTTATTGTGTTTGGAAAAAAGGGTAAATCTCTGTTATAGACAGTCCATATAGTTGCTCAAAGAATAGTCTACAAAATCAGTCATCCATTGCATTGTAATCTGAATATGACTGTCACATGTCTGAAAATGGTCATTTGAAATTATACATTGTGGTTGGGTTGTTATAGTTGCAATTACCTTGGTTAGGGCATGGTCAAGGCATGGTGAAAGATCATAGCATTGTAATTTGATTATTACATGTCACAGTTATATGTATTCTGAGAATTGTAATCAGAATTGGAAGAAGTTCTTGATATGTTAGTATTGAGTTCTTGCATTGTTTAGAGATTCATTGTTGCTCATTGTATTACATTACACTATTGGTATTGTTATCTCAATTGCATTTGGTGCCCAAAAACAACAAACACATCATTGCAAGCAAACAATTCAGTGCATGCCAACTGTTTGACGAATTGACATAGATCAGATTTGGGGTTTTTAGTGGCCTTTATAGCAAGGGTCATTAGAGAAGACATTGTAAATGATGGCTAGAATTTAATGAAATTGGCAGTATTGAAGCTACACTAACATGTTTATAAGAATTGTTCTTCAATGTTAACATTCTATATATGCACTTGTTTATGAATCTGGAGATTTGTGGGTAACTCTTTGTTTTCATTTAAACAACTAATTGCTGGTGTTATTTACTTCTTTCAATCTACAGTGGATTTCTGTTGTTCCTTTTTTTATCTTATAAAAACAAAATGCTACTAGTATTGTCAACTTGTGTTCTTGTTTTATAAACAACATAATGTGGGTGGTCACCTATGATAAATTCTGTTATTGCACAAAATACATCTCTACAAACTGAGATAAACTTGGCATCTCTATTATAATGTTGAAGTTTTAATTTTAGTTCTTTTAGCTGCTGATGTTTGTCTCATGGAATGTATACAGGTCAGATGGTTCAGTTTTGATCCTAATGTTCATGTAGAAAGGGAACAAATGTGTTGTTACCTTACTCGCACAACTTTGTCCACCCACCAGCTTATTAAAGACAATTTGCACGAGACACCAACATATGGGGGCTGGGTTGAATCAAAGGGACCTCGATACTGTCCATCTATTGAAGATAAGGTACATATAAGATTCTAACAATAATGTTGTGATATGCTTTATACCTAGATTTTCATTCCATTTGTTTCATTTTGGAGAATACCTGTTGACAAGCATGTTCATATATTTGGACACAATAGACAAAAAGGTATTTGATAAAGCATTGTGGGAGTTGTACATGTGCATAAGATAAGTAAGATGGTTTAATCAGTATAAGAAAGAAAGAAAGAAATTATATTAAGGTCCACATTTGACCAAAATGGGTCAAGGAGGCTAGGAGATACAACTAGAGACAATATGAAGAGGGAGTCGAAAAGGTGCTCATAAGAAGCTATAAACTAAATGTTTTTAATTTTTCCTGTAAGGAGAACACAAAGTGGCACATGTAAGGATACACCTTTATTCAAATTGGAAGGGGTAGTTCCCTTCCAACCAAAACTAAAACACCAGAACTCTTACAATGGAAACAACCTTCTTTCTGGTTCTCAGGTATATGCACAAGCTAATTAGCACTTCTACACAAGATGATAGATAATTTTGAAATTTTAATCTTAAAGATAACAAGCGAACTGCTAGCTTAAAGTGCATATCAGAATAAAAATAACACACAAGACTTGGATTGAGTTTCACACAAACACAAGATACGATCAGCTGAATAAGGAGATTCTCATGCAAATTTCCAAAGCTCAAATCAATAATTACTGCAATACAAGCCTGCAATATTGAACTCAGAAAATCAAAATATAACAAAATCACATAAGTGAACTTGCACAGTAATTTCAATAGCATGTAGATATCATTTACGATCTGCTTCTATCCAAGTCAGTGAAGCACTTATTTATAAGCTTTTGAAAAGATTTGCATGCTCCAGCTATATGCAATTTATTCAAGATAAATACAAAAACAACTACTGGAGTTCTATGCTAGAGATAGCTTACTTGCAAATCAAGCAAACCTTTACAATATTGTCTAAGTTGGATCATTGAAAACAATAAAATCTTCAACTAGATTTTGGTTAATTATATCATGTTCCAAGCTAAACCTTCTAGAACGTTATCTAATGATATTTGTCCTATTATATCAAGGACTAAAGATAGACAATTTGATGTTGGTTGATTCCTCTCAATTACATTGATGTGGCAAGATGGATTTCTTCCTCTGGAAAACGAAAGGCCCTTGGATAAGCATGAAACTTGGTTGACCATTAGCAAACCATCAAACCATTTTGGTGATTGGAATCTGATTACTTAAAGTGCATTCACAAACCCTAGCTGCCACTAAAAAGTTTTAAAATTTAGTGTTTTGAAAAATCTATTAAGGATGAAACCCTAAAAATCTGTCCTTAGTCATTTGATGAAAGCTTGATCACAAAACCCTAGGTGTTTGGGAAAACAGTTGTTTATTGCCTTCCAAATGATTGAAAATGTATTGATGATGCTTGAAAATGATGGACAAAGATAGTATGATCTTTTGCTAAACCTTTTGAAATTATCTCAAAACCTTTTCTAGAAGCATGTTCATTCTGTTTGAAGAATGCTTGAATACAATGTTATCAATAAGTCAACCCACTTGATTGCCCTTGGGCATGTTTCTTAAGTGTTTTTGCAACTTCGCAACATTCTTAACATGCCTAATTTCATTCATTTGGATGTATGCTTCATGTGATGAGACAATCTCCTGGTTTTTGTTTGGCTCTACCTTGTATCAACATGCACCTTAACATTATGACTTCTTCTATTGTGTTTCGAATTTTTGGACTCCCTTGTGTGTGAGGATGCACTAGCCCTTAGTTGGACCCTTTTTGTGATTCAAAAACCCCTTGTTGAGACACATATTTCAGTTATTTGGTCACATTTATGTTCTTATGCAAACTCTCCCTCAATTTATAGTGGTGTGTGTTTAAGGCTTAAGCGGTCACTCCTCATTGTAATAAACTATTGTCATTCCTGAGGTGAAGTGTGCTTCAAATGATATGATTGTAAACTTCGTATTTTTTAACTATTGGTGGGCTATTTACATGGGCACATTTATAGGTTGTTTGACACTTTTTAAAAAAAAAATTTACAACTTTTGGACACCCTTCATTATGACATGTTCTCTTGGCATAAGTGACACCTTTTAACTTGACGCAAAATTTGGACATCCTTCATAATGGCGCAATTCAAATCTTTAGATGGCCATTTTTTTAACATTGATTTTGGGACAATTAGTGCTTTCATGTGTTTGAATGCACTAAGATGTCCATATTTTCATGTTAGACATGTTTTAGTTTTTACCCTTTCTCTTACATCCAAGCTCCAATCTTCATCTCTTTCAATGCATTGGAAATATTCATCAATTGCCTATTTAGTGGCATTGTTTAGAGCTAGGAAAATAAGAAATTCCCAAATGTGAGATATAAAGATTCAACCTTGACTTACTAGACAAGAAATATATCTCATTTTACTAGAAAACTACAAGAAATATAACTTGCTTGACTAGAAAACTAACTTAATGTGAAAACATTTGTATGAGTACAATGTAATTAAAAGAAAAACAAAATATGGAAAAGAACAATTAGAAGGGTGTAGTCTAGAACATTGGAATGGATGAATTATGTCTTATCTAAATCACCAAAGGAGGTTTCACAATGATTTGTATTGTGAAGGCACTAAGACAAAAATTGATGATGTTCCCTATAGAAAACCCCATAATAAGAAATCCTTTCTCAGTGACCTTGGGGCCCACAAATAGCATTGCCTTAAAGTTTTGTGTGAAACTCCCTCGACATTCATGGTTGAGGACTCCTCACCTCATATATTGTGGGAAGTCATAAAGTAACTAATGACCCCTCACCTCAAATAGCATTGCCTTAAAGTTTTGTGTGAAACTCTCTCGACATTCATGGTTGAGGACCCCTCACCTCATATATTGTGGGAAGTCATAAAGTAACTAATGGCACTTGAATGAGAGACTTCAATACGGAGTGTGACAATATAGAAGTGATGACACTTAAAGGAACCGGTGAGACTTGTTGGTCTCTCCTAATCCAACATTACAGAAATCATCACTTGTCATATGGCTTCCAAAGGTGATGTCAAATTGTATCTTAGTGCAAGGAATGATGAAGCCATTTGCAACTATGACATTGAATTCTTCAAAGTTTTTTGTACCCAATCCTCTCTTGGATACCAAGGTTTCATCTATAAATTATGGGTGGCTCCACTATAAATCAACATTGTAATTTTTTGCCCATGCAAAACCCCATGAACTTTGAATGGATGATACTTAGGAGCACTTGAAAGTGAAGCAAGGGTGCCCTTTTGAGTCTCTTCTTGTTCTTTCTCTTAAACTTTTGGTTTTTTACTCATTTTGTAACTTTTCATTTAGGGGCACCCCCTGTATAATGTATTTGTCTAGAGACAAGGCATCAATTACTTAGTACCCATGAAACACAATTTCTTCCTCCTAAGCTCATTTTTGGTGTCTTCCACTCTGATTCCACCGGGCGGGCTCGTTGTTGGTTTGTTCATGCCTCGGCTCTTCTGGGTTAAATCAGGATCGATATCGATTGCCTTCCCCCTTTCCAGTAATCCCCGGACAACCCATCTCATCTTTTGCCACTCCGACAAGAGCTGAACATGCATATCAGGATGGACATCTACAGACAGTATATTCTAACTACTTGGGCTAGTTCCCTCGGTGGGCTTCGCCCAAGGATGGCATTCTATCCGGAACACTTTCTCGAGTTACAAGACGGGATCATTGCTTTCCCTTCGTACTTGTCTCATGGATGGTCTCATGCGTTCCATATCTCTCTTGGTTCATTCAGAGTAGGCTCACATAGGCTTTGCATTTAGATCGACCATCATTTACCTAGGGAGGATAATATAATATTATATCACTCTATATCAATTAATATATTATATTATTATTATATAATATAGTTAATTTAATAATAAATTATATTATAATTTATTATTATTTACTCGTTCATCATTTTATTATTAGTTTTTTATTATTTATTATTAAATCCTATTGGACATTACAAACTTAGATGGTATCCCTAGTAGAAAATTGTATCCCAATATCTATTAAATTCTAAAATAGAGTTTGATGACCAAAAAACTATCAAAGATGGAATACAGATTAATTTGTCCTTAATTTTGTATTTATGTGAGGGCCACTGATTCATGTGCTACTGACTAGAAAATATTAAATTACTCATTTTTTAGAGATGTATTTCATTTTTATGGAATATGCATTTGTTCAATTCTAGGAAAGAATTTGCGTGCAGAGACACATATCCTGCAATATGCATATACCTTCTTGAGCTAGGTTACTGGGAAAGGGAAAACCGTTGACACCAAAATGAAGGGTATCACTTAGCTGTGTCATTCCCAAATTTGTTATCTTCTCTTTCAAAAATTTGGGTCACCCTTAAAAGAACTTCAGGGGTCACTCCTTGGTCAATCTAACAATTTTAATAAGTTTGTTGCCTGTGATCCAATTATTCCATGTTGAACATTGCTAATTTTTTTGTGTGAAAATTAATTCCCTCATATTTTTTTTAAACAGGTTGTGATACTGTGATCATAGAAGGTACCCTTGAATAAATTTGTTTTTCTTGGCATGCAGATAGTAAAATTTAAGGACAAGGAATCCCATCAAATATTTTTAGAGCCTGAAGGTCGAAATATTCCAGAGCTTTATGTACAGGTACTTGTGCAAACCATACGTTTTCTCTTATATGATTTATTTTCTATTATATATAGTTGTGCCTCCAATGTCATTTTGTAGAGATCCTATATAAAAATGCTGACTTAACTACTACTTATTATATACACCTCTAATACCCCTTTTAAGTGCAATCTTTCAGATAGTTATCTTTTATTCCATAATGAAAATTTTCCTCGATGTTTATACTCCATTGAAATATTCATTATTAGGTCGAAAGATAAATGAATCAGAAAATGGTCATGTTATTCACATATTTAATAAATAATTATGAATATCATGTAAATCACCAAGTCTGAGCATTTAAATTTTAAATGAATTAGTATTCTGGTTTGCTTGTATTGTTCCACTAGAATTAACGACAATGATTTCAGATTAGGCCATAAAAGGAAATAAATGACCAACTAGAGTTAATTTGTTTGCCTTCTTTGTTATTGTATTAATGTATATAATTCTTATTTCTTTTTCATTAAAAGTACATAGTGCTAAGGGATTCCAGACTTAAAAAATTTGTTCGCAAGATGCCAATGCATGGTTAGTGTTAATTAACCAAACCAGCAAAGAGCACCTAAGTAATGAGAATAGGGAGAGTTCTAAAATTAAAATTCCCATCTTTTCCTTTTCCTCGTGATCTTATTATATTATTGTTGGTTAAAAATTTTGTAAGCTGCTAAGACTACACCTTACAAAGTTGTAACTTTAGGCAACGGTATAATGAGATAAATATCTCCTCTTAGCAATAGAGGAGGGTCCTTTCTTACCGCATGTGGCTTCAATAGGACTTCAACTGAAATTAAACAAAGGGGTGATTCTTCCAATTTGTTCCTATTTTTTCAGGAAAGATTCACAAGTAACAACTTTCTAACTCTACAAAGATCTCCTACTGCCACGATAATACTGGTGACTCGGTAGTTGATGTAAGAACAACTCCTAAGGCAGCAGTTACAATTATATTTAGTAGATTAAGCACAAGGGTCCAAAGTCTCTTGCAATTAATTCTATTTGAAGAATAACTGTAATCATTAGTGAGGCTTAAAGTCTCTCACTGATAATCTTGAAATTGAAATAAAATACTCAAAGCTGAAGCTCAAAGTCTTCAACTCTTAGTATTTTTAGCCACTATTAAACTATAGCAATTCTCCTCCTGTAGCTCAAAGTCTCTCAAAAGGTGAACTGAAACTCAAGTGATTCACACAACCTTTATATCCTGTTCTAAATTTTTACATCCAATACCATTTCTCAATTTGTGTTTGTATTTACGTAGAAAATATTGGGCAATTTAAATGATTTTAAGGAACATAGGAAAAGATAGTTCACATGTAGAAAATTTCACCATGAACTGACTATTGTAAAAATAAGGTAAATTTATCTGAGCAATTAATAAGTGGCAGAAATCATGGCAATAGTTTGATCTGATTATCTTGAATGTTCTGAATAGCATGATTTTTCTTCATGAACAGGGTTTCTCCACAGGCTTGCCAGAGAGACTTCAACTGTCATTATTGAGAACTTTGCCTGGTCTTGAAAACTGTGTGATGTTGCGGCCTGCATATGCTGTAGAATATGACTATTTACCTGCATATCAATGCCATAGAACTCTTATGACAAAAAAAATAGATGGCCTCTTCTTTTCAGGCCAGATAAATGGGACAACCGGCTATGAAGAAGCTGCAGCTCAGGTAACCAGGTCCTGTAAAATACTTATCTGCAGCATATGCTTTTTGCATCTTTTTTATACATTCTATGAATCAGGAGGAAAACAGGAAATTTCTCTGCATTCTTATTATTTGTTGTACTTGTAATAGTGTTTAGAAAAACTATAGTGCTTCCAGTCATGTCGAAGGGAAATGGAAAATTAAGCCATATCATGCATACTTTGGTTGTATTCTGTATGAAAGGAAACACTACTACTTGAATAATTGAGAGCATGTTATTGAAGCACAGATGCAAAGTTATGGTTTATTTCACCTGTTTCTATGCCTGATTGTTGCCAACATTTATGTTGCAAATTTGCCTGCAATACCTGGGTTATTTGCAGGGCTTGATAGCAGGGATCAATGCTGCAAGGTTTTCTTCTGGGAAAACCCTTGTTGTACTTGAGAGGGAAAGTAGTTATATTGGAACGTTGATTGATGATCTTGTGACAAAGGACCTTCGGGAACCTTATCGTATGCTAACAAGGTGATGATGTGTTACACTACATATTTATTAGAAAATTATATTTTTCATATATTAAATTATTCTACATGTGTATAGAATCTGGAATAAACCACCACATGACAAAAAAATGTGGTATTAAATTATCTTTATTCATTTTATGAAGAAAAAGAGAAACTGAACTAAATTTGATGTAATTTCTCCTTTGCAGTGTAAGCATCAACCAGAGACCCATAGCTTATTTTAAATCCCATAGACTAATTGGAAAAATAAAGAGAATAATTATTTAATTAAATTAAGTTGTCTAGACTCTAAAGTTCTAGCACTTGCATTTAATAATTTTTTTATAAAGTTGATAGATAAATTTAAAATGACTTTTATGGGCGCCCAAAATATAAGATAAAATTGTAAAGTCATGTTAGGCATGAAAAATGAATAATATTTTATTATTTTCAAAAGGTGTACAAAGAGGAGAATTTGAGAAGACAAATTTTTTCTTGTCAATTTCATTTTCTAAAACACCATCTTTAGAAGTGAACCAGTTTGGTTTCAAGCACAAAAGCCCTCATAACCAATGTATAGGTGGATTCATACAAGATTCTTAAATGTACTTAATATTGGAGATTTGTGTTGGACTGCTAAAATATCATTTTTAGGTTTGGTCTCTAGGTTTGCTAGGGGATTTGCAGTTGAAGTTGATAGTTTGTTAAAGAAGGAAAATCGTTTCCTTGCAAATATAATCGAAATATAATGATGAAGGGTTCTATGCTGACACAGTATTTCCAGAATAAATATTTTATTAGACCTGGATATGGGACCAACATGAATAACATAACTAATCACCACCACATAATACTTCAGTATCCATTAAATGTTCCACTTTAGTATTTGATCAAGATTTTCATAATTGCAGCTTTGGAAAATTCAAGAAATGTGAACTTTTGAAGCATCTGGACTCTGAATTGCTAAAGTCAAAATATAAATTAAAATAGGAAATTAAAAAGAAAATAGGTTTCTTCATTTCCATTTTGTTTCACAAACTGAAGTGATCATGTTGAAGTTTAGGCAGCTTGCCTTAAGCTTATTTTTCTGTCTAATGAATCTTGTGCCGCATATTAGTCGTTCAGAACACCGTTTACTACTTCGAGCAGATAATGCTGATTCCCGACTTACTCCATTTGGTCGGGAAATTGGTTTAATTGATGATCGGATGTGGAAACACTATGAAGAAAAGCAAGCTCGAATATTGCATGAGAAAACCCGTGTAAAAACTGAGAAGATTTCAGGTTAAGGAGCTATTTTGAGTACTTGGAGATTTGAGTGTGTAACATTTTTTCATGCATGGATAATTTTATTCAAATTAACTATTTTTTGTGCCTTCTGCAGCAACTTCTGAAATTGCAGATGTAGTTGCAGAACAATCGAATCAACCAGTGAAAGAGAGTATGACTCTAGAAAGTATCTTGAAACGTCCTCATATACAGTATGAACTCTTGGACAAGCATGGATTTGGAAACTCCTTATTATCCAGAGATGAGAAAGAGTGTGTGGAAGTAGATATAAAGTATGAAGGATTCATTAACCGCCAGCGCACCCATCTTCAGCAGGTTTTGAAACATCCTCATTTTGTGTTGATCTATTCTTAGGTTGATTGGTAACTAGTATAGATGTATTCTTTAACAATCTCATAGACATTGATCTTATTTTTCTTATAGTTCTCTTGAGTGAAGAAAATGTACTTCAAATACTTACCCCAGGAAATAGTGATTAGGTGGCTACAAATAAATTTGTAAGCTTCTTAAAAGAATCAAGATAGCTGCATGCAAGAATGGAATATCAATGGAACCTGAAAACAACACAAAAACAGAGCATGACATGATAGAATTTACCATGAAGAACCCAATGTGGGAAAAAGCCCTAAGTTTGTTGCCTTCTCTAGGTCTTCAAGGACACCAATTTTCAGTACAATATTATCCTAACATGTGCAAACTATGCAAATTGCTTAGACATGCCTTCTGCACTCAACTCACTATGCACCAATCACTTAGAATACTGTCTTGGAAAGAACGCAATTGCTTACTATTGTTAGGATTTAGTGTGATATTCACCTTGCAATCCTACATATAATGATTATGTCTCCAATGTTCTTGGAATAGTTATTTAGATGCAAATGAGTTGAGAAATTATTTTTAATTATTTTTATTTGTAATGTCCCCTTTTGAAATTGGATTTAATATAAACCAATAATAATAAAATTAAAATTTAATAGAATAAAAGAGTAATAAAATTTAAATTATAAAAACCATAACTAAAATTTGTTTAAGTTTAATGAGTAGTCAAAAGGCATGAGATGAAAAGTTGTAACTCCCTCAAACATGAGATATAAAAGGGAGAGAACTTCATTTGAAAGGGGAAGACGAAGGAAGAGAAAATGGAAGAGTTGAATCAAGAAAGAATTAATAATAGAGAATAAAATAAGGAAGTGACTCCTTCAAAAGCCAAAAGTTATGAAGGGTTGTGACTCTCTCAAAAAGTGGCAATTGTGAAAGGTTGCGACCATTGCAAAGTGGTAGACATGATGAAGAGATGTGACCTTTCCCTTTGGAAGATATAAAGGGAAGAAGATTTCATTTGAGGAGGGGAGACAAGAGAGCTCAATGGAAAATAAATTTATTACTCTCGAAGGGCAGAAATGGAGTGTGGTGACTCAAGTCTTATGAAAAGTAGTGACCTTTTCACCAATAAAGTATCAAAGAGATCATTTCAATCATTCAGGGATGACTTATCAATCATCACTCATGAATCCACCTTCATCAGGTTCATTGATCAGCGTTGCCTAGCTCTTTATCTTCAGGAAGCCTTGAGGTTGCCGGACCACTCTCTTCAGCATCAGCACCCTTCGAGACAACACCCCAGTCAACTTATCACCTCTTTCTTCTTGGAGCTTTCTCTGGCACGTGGCACCAAGTGTGCGCTTGGCCCCCCTCTTTTGGCCTTTCTAGATCTGTGAGGCCTCGTAGGGATGTAATGCCCCCCCTTGTAATTTCCTAAGGTTATAGGACTATTTACTTTTAACTTCAATTCGCAAGATACTTCTTTCTATTAAATACTTGCCAATGTGAGGTTAATTCTCTTAACACTAATCTAGATTATTGATCAAATTGTAAAATGATTATGACTCCTATGCTTAAACTAAATCTATAAGTCTTACTTGTAGCACTGATATGTTTATGGATTGTATTTGTAATGAATCACTAATACACAGAATGTATCTGATTACACTGATATGTAATGAATGTGATATTTGAATCTTATACAATGCAATATTCCAAGGTTATGTTGATGTCAATGTATAGATAGATTGTTAGCCCTCAATCCTCTTGAATACTTCGGTATGATCCTTGATGATGTGCTATAATATATGGATCAAATATAAACCTATATGGATCTGAAAGATATGTCTATTTCTATATATATTGCTTGTGATATATACCCGAATATCTAATTAGGATGTTGACTGTATTTTGAATAGCATTCCTTTAATGATTGTATGCTGGCCGCTGTTTATTTATGACAGATAATTAAAATATTTCCTGAATGAACTCTCTTGATCACAGACCATCTTTTCATATCTTTCTATTCCTCCTTTTCGCAATTAGATATTCTTGTTAATACTGAAATCAAAAGAATATTTGTAATGTCCCCGTCATTGAATGAATAATAAAATTATTGTATTTGGGTCCCGATCGATTTAATTTATCTCGGGCCCTTTTTTATTTGTTGGCATAGGTGTAGTTGTCACCATCGGCTCTTTTGTGCACTCTCTGGAGTTTTCCTGACGAGTATTTATGCTTGGCGTGTAGGTTGGATTTTATATGTTGAAATTTGATATTTTATTGTATTTTGCGAATTCCTATTGGATTCTGTTGGCTGCCCTTTCGGAGGTGAAAGACCCTCCCTATTTGGTATTTTGCAGTTTCGGTGGGATTCAACCCTCACCCTACTCTGCTTGTTCTCTGGTTTCGGATTTGGCAAATCTGAAGCAATATCTATTATTAATATTTCCTCTTGCAAGTACTTATTTCCAAATTGTGTGATAGTACTAAAGTTCCCTACGGAATATATTAAATAGATTGGAGCATATTGAAGGCTGGAAACCCCCTCGGACATCATTCTGCATTGTACGACCCTCATCCCTCAGCGTACGTCCCTCAACTCATTCCATACGGCCTGCATTCCCCACTGTATGACCTGCAACATACACTTCCCCACAGCCTGCACTTTGTACCATATGACCTGTACCATCCACCCCCGCATGGCCTACAACTCCCCACCGTACGGCCTGTAACACCCCACCGTACGGCCCACAGACTTCCTACATTGTACGAAACTTGCCTTTGTACGACCCAGACCACCATATCGTACGACAACCTAGGCTTCCACTCATACAGGCCCTGACCTCCGTACAGCTCAAGTCACAATCCTGTATGGACTCCCCACCATACGGTCCAGGAGACATACCGTACGACCACCGAAATCGTATAGTTGTGGCAATTTCCTTACCATAGGAACTTGGCATTACTGTACGGCCTGCAGTCGCTCAGTTATGCATTTCTCTTGAACACTTGGTCATTACTCTTTTTGAAGGAAGAGATCCGTTAGGGTTCGGGGACATTATAGTGGTATCAGAGTTGGTGATTCTGCCAGCTTGAGGGTATTGAATGAGAGTGTATTCAAGGAAGAGGAAGAGATATCACTCAGTCGGTGGAATGGCGGACCAAGATCCTACTGTTGAAGTCATGACTCTTTTGAGAGAGCTCATTAGGAACTAGGCACGAATGAATGATACTCAGTGCCTCATGGAAGAGACACTGCAAAAATTGGCTAAAGGCAAGATATCTTCTGAACAAAGTGACAATTCTGTCTCAGAAAGGGCAAATCCCCAAACTGTATGCTCTCGACCGTTAATGCCAACTTTCCCTCCACGGGTGGACGAACAACCAGAGAGAAACCAACTTTCCAGGAAATACAAGATCAACTTCGAGAAGATTGGAGGAATGCAAATATGGAAGGAGATATATCCTACAAAGATTATGCTGAGCTGAGAATGAGATACTTGGGCGGAAACAAGCATGGCTATTATAATGACAATCTCAGATCGAAGATTGGCAAAGTTAATCTGTCATCCTTTGATGGGTTTGGATTCAGCACAGCTCGTGCATGGGTGCAAAAAGAAGACACATACTTCCAACTCAACCCTATGCCGGAGGTTGAGGCCATCAAATTTGGCGCACTGCATCTGGAAGGAATAGCCCATGAATGGTGGCATCATGGCATGGTTACTCTCGGCCATGATCAAATAAATTCCTACGCTAAATTCACGGAGAGACTGATAGATCGTTTTGACAGAAGGGATCCATAATTGAATTTCAAAGAATTGGCTCAGCTAAAGCAATCCGGCACAAAAGATGGTTACATAACGGAATTTCAGAGAATGTTTGTCTTGGTAACAGATATTTCAGAAAGATGATTGGTGGTGTTGTTTATGGATGGACTGGTGGAACCCTTGAAGGGCTGGGTGAAGGGATTCAATCCCATCACACTCACAGAGGCAATTAAGAAGGCACGCGATATGGCGACATCTTCTTCTTCCACCAAATATTACTCACAGTCCAAACCTCCTCTGCTCAAAAGGAGAAAGATTGTAGACCCCCACCTAGGAAGCCCTCGTTGGATGAGGCAACTAGGCAGGAACTCAGAAGGAAGAAACTGTGTTTCAACTATAAGGAGCCATGGGTATCGGGACATCGATGCCTTGGCAAAGGAAAAATCCACTACATTGAGGTTTTGTCCAACAACAAGGAGGAACAGGTACCGGAAGACAAAGGGGATGAACAACAAGCCTCGGGGGAGGTAAACATCAATCGTGCAGAAAGAATTGTGACACTCTTGAAAAGAGGAGGTGCCATTTTTACCCTGGCGGGAACTCCAAGGTGTACTATATTCTGGATACGGGGTACCCTCCAAGGGCAACGGGTTGTAGTCATGCTTGACAGCGGAGCCACACTCAACTTCATTAACTCATCGCTGGTGAGTCGGCGGAGTTTGTGCACAGAGGCACACCAAGGATTTGACGTCAAGGTGGCGGGAGGAAACCTATTAAAATGCACCCACTTAGTTCCACAACTAAGCATCACCATGGGAATCACACAGTCACGAATGATTTCTTTGTAGTCGATCTAGACGACATGGAAGTCATTCTGGGCATTCAGTGGATGGAAACATTGGACAAATACACAGAGTTTCAAACAAATGGAGTTCTCCTTCGAGGTGAACAGGAAAAAGATTGTGCTGAGAGGGATGTCGAATGGAGGATTGAAGGAAGTTTCAACCCGACGGATGGAAGCAATCTTCAGACACGACGTGGTTTGGGCCTTACACTGTTTTACCTCGACAGGCTCTATATAGGGACAAAGAACTAACCACCAGGTTGAAGAGCTTCTCACAGTTTTGGATAGACATCACCACGTCTTCGCCGACATACCACCAGGCATACCACCACACCGGGGGTTTTAACACACCATTGAGATGGAGAATGGTGCCAAACCGGTTATCACTGTACCATACCGCCACCCTAAGAGGCTAAAAGATGAGATTGAAAAAACAATAGAGGAACTTCTTGACAAAGGTTGGATCAAGCCTACTTCTAGTCCTTTTGCATCATCGGTTGTGCTGGTTAAAAGGATGGAATGTTGCGAATGTGTGTAGTCTACCGCGCGCTGAACAAAAAGACCATAAAAAAAAGGTACCCAATTCCCAGGATCGATGAATTGCTGGACGAGTTACATGGTGCCGTCTATTTCTCCAATATAGACCTTCATTCGGGGTATCACCAAATCCGCATGAAGGAACAGGATGTGGAGAAAATAGCATTCCGTTGCCATTATGGGCATTACGAGTTTTTTGTCATGCCGTTCGGATTTACCAACGGGCCAGCTACATTCCAATCTTGCATGAATCACATTTTTAACAAGGAGCTGCATAAGTTCCTGTTGGTGTTCTTTGATGATATACTAATCTACAGCACGACATGGGAGGAGCACTTAAGGCATTTCGAAGAAGTGCTAGGGTTTATGAAGTCACAACTTTTGGTCGCCAAAAGATCCAAATGTGAATTCGGGATGACAGAGATTATATTTAGGACACATTGTCAGTAGTCGAGGAGTTTAGGTATATCAAGAGAAGATTCAAGCTATCTTGGTTTGGCCACCTCCAAAAACTCTCTTGGAACTACGTGGATTCTTTGGTTTGTGTAGTTACTATAGACGGTTCGTGAAGGGGTTCTCACAGCTTAGCGCGCTACTCACCGATCTAACGAAGAAGGGGTCTTTCCAGTGGAATGAACAGGCACATCAAACTTTTGAGAAACTCAAGAAGATGAGTTCTTGCCCAGTTCTTGTACTACTAGATTTCACTCGGCCCTTCATCCTAGATTGCGATGCCTTCGGAGAGGGTATTGGGGCCGTGCTGATGCAGGACCGCCACCCAATTGCTTTCGAAAGTCGGAAGCTCTCAGGGGCCGAATGGTTGTATTCCATATACGACAAAGAAATGCTTGCCATCATGCATGCCTTGACAAAATTTTGGCAATACCTCGTCGGAGCCAAGTTCGTTGTTCGTACAGATCACAACAGCCTCAGACATTTTCTAGAGCAGCAGGAATTAAATGAGCGACAACAGAAATGGGTAAGTAAAGTACAGGCTTTTAACTTTGACATTGAGTATATAAAAGGAAAAAATAATGTAGTGGCTGACGCTTTGTCAAGAAAGCCGGCCATATGTTCCTTATCTTAGATATCAGCGAATTGGAGAGCACATTTATTGGTCAAATACTCCAAGAACATTTTTGCATGCCAACTTGTAGACAAAGAAATACAGGACGATAGATATAAGGTGGTTGATGATATTATTTTCTACAAAGACATAATTTATTTGGTACCTTAATCCAAATTGAAGAAGAAAATCTTGAAAGAGATGCATGACTCGCCTCTAGTCGGGCATCAAGGATACTTGAAAACCTATAGACAGATCAGGGAAAGATTTTCATGAAAGGGCCTAGAGAATGATATATTACAGTATGTCCGGGAATGCTCTACTTGTCAACAAAATGAATCTGAACACACTCTGCCGGCTGGTTTACTTCAACCATTACCGATTCCAGAGAAGAAGTGGGATAGCATCTCAATGGATTTCATCTCTGGGCTCCCTAAGGCACAGGGGAAGGATTGCATCTTTGTGGTAGTTGACAGGTTAACCAAGTATGCACATTTCTTTGCTATTTTAGCAGAGTTTTAGACCTCACAGGTGGCAGACTTCCTCTAACCGGGCATCAAGGATACTTGAAAACCTATAGACAGATCAGGGAAAGATTTTCATGGAAGGGCCTAAAAAATGATATATTACAGTATGCCTGGGAATGCTCTACCTGTCAACAAAATAAATCCGAACACACTCTGCTGGCTGGTTTACTTCAACCATTACCGATTCCAGAGAAGAAGTGGGATAGCATCTCAATGGATTTCATCTCTAGGCTCCCTAAGGCACAGGGGAAGGATTGCATCTTTGTGGTAGTTGACAGATTAACCAAGTATGCACATTTCTTTGCTATTTTAGCAGAGTTTTCGATTGTGTGATGGTACTAAAGTTCTTTGCATCTTTGTGTGATTATCCAAATGGTGTGATGGTACTAAAGTTCCCTACGGAATATATTAAATAGATTGGAGCATATTGAAGGTTGGAAACCCCCCTCGGACATCATTCTGCATTGTACGACCCTCATCCCTCAGCGTACGTCCCTTAACTCATTCCGTATGACCTGCTTTCCCCACTGTACGGCTTGCACCATCCACCCTCGCATGGCCTGCATACCCCACCGTACGGCCTGCACCATCCACCCCCGCACGGTCTGCAACTCCCCACTGTACGGCCTGCAGCATAACACCGTACGACCGACAGACTTCCTACACCGTATGGCACTTACCCCTGTATGACCTAGACCACAATACCGTACGACAACCCAGGCTTCCACCCGTATAGTCCCTGACCTCCGTACAGCTCAAGTCACAATCCCGTACAGACTCGCCACCGTACGGTCCAAGAGACATATCGTATGGCCACCTAAACCATATGGTCTTGGCAATTTCCTCACCTTACGAACTTGGCATTACCATACGGCCTGTAGTCGCTCAGTTATGGATTACTCTTGAACACTTGGTCATTACTCTTTTTGAAGGAAGAGATCCGCTAGGGTTTGGGGACATTACAATATTTTAACAATCATAAACAAAAATTAAATGCACAGGTCAACACAGAATTTAGACATGGAAACCCTCGGTTAGAAGAAAAAAACCACGGTGGGACAGACCCCATGAAACTCCACTACTGCAGTAATAAAGTTGCCCTATTAGAGGCTTACAAAACACTGGTGAGAGTGCTACCAAGTTAATGGATTTAATAGAAGACCTATTAGGATCTTGACCCTGTTATGAGTCACCTTATCAGAGGACTTAAAACACCAACAAAGATGTTACCCGATAAAGGGATTTATATAACGGAACTTGTTGGGGTTCACCCTGATTGAGGGATTTAAATATGCTTCACAACAAAAGCAATTATCTTATGATGACACTATATTTGTCGATTCAAATCATACCTGTTCACTCTTTCCTCTTCTTGGTTGTTGAATCTTTCTCTCTCCCTTTCACCTTCTGTGACTGTGTTTCCTCTTAGAAGATTCTGCTCTTTTGCTCTCTCTCGCTCTACGCTCTTGATTTTCAACAACATTCTCATGTCTTATGACCTGTATTCTCATGTTCTGCCAAGTTGTAAACTCTCCCAAAAATCACACATGCAAAACTCTTGATCAAAAATCTTGTAAATTGATCTTTAGTGTACCTCGAAACGCTCATAGAGAAAACAAAGCCAAGTCCAGTTCAATTGAATAAGCTAACTCCAGTTTCACTGAAAAATGCTTCACATAATCCGATTTGGATTATCAAGCACTTAACCGGTGTGTGACATATATCCGGTTAGTCATCTGCACCCTGTGTGTTTGCCAAGACCAGTTGGAGAACGCATGGACCGGTTAAGGTACATTGCTCACTTGCTTGTTCTACCGGTTCACGATCATTACCTATCATGAGTACCGGTGTGATGTACTGGTGTTCTAGTGTGATTTTTTTTCCAATGACTTTTCCGATGACAATTGACTTTATGTCAACAATCTTCCCCTTTGGCATTGGTGACAAAACACATCAACACATCACCTGTAGACTTCCCCTGTAGATCTGCTCCTCTACCTGTATCCTATTAATTTGCTCAACTTGTCTGAATGAAGTCTCGCTGAATGTATTCTCCGTGTTATCTGTTCATTTTCCCTGTTGATTCTCTTCTCTCTATAGTTATATCTTCCCCTTTTTTGCCTCCAAGGGACAAAGGGTGTTTACTCTTCATATTTGTAACTTGTTGAAGATATCTTTATAGATCGTCTTTGCAGAGTCTAGGAATGGTTTCTAGATAACTGTTACATGATCTAAAGTATTCTTTATAGCTTGCAGTGAGACAATGAGGTTTTCCATATCTTCTATTGTCTTGTAATCAGGCTCACTGAGAAGTCTTTCTACATCATTGGTTGTTTTCTGCATCAGATCAAATGTAGGTGCAATGAATAACTAAAATCCAATAAGATCTTGGATTCTTTTAGTGTTTTCTTCTGACGCCTTCCTCAATGTGAGAGCTAAACGTGTCTGCTCACGACTGTACTTTGTTGTAGAAGAGGTCATAGCATCAAATTTTGATGTTGTCTCCTTTAACTCTTCAGTTGTCCTTTCTGTTCTCTCGGTTATGTCCACAAACTCTTCAAAGTTAGAAATTCTTGTGATTAACCTTCTAGCTTTTTGTACTTGTTGCTGTAGCTCACCAGTGCTGGTAGCCACAGTGGCTTTAAGTTCTTCGACCTTTTGATGAAGAATATTTATCCTTTTCTTCTCATAATGATCAATAGCAATTGTTTCTTGATTAGTGATATCTTCCCCAGTCGCTTGTGCCAGTATCTCTAATTGATCAATCACAAGTTCTTCATCTATATCAACATCTGGTACAAAATTGTACAAGATATTCTTCACGCTTGTCAAAACCATGTCTTGTTTCCTCTTAGTAAGCAACTTTAACTGCCTAGTTGACATTTTTCTTATGTCAACTACAGTGTCATTTGTTGGAGATGCGCTTGCTTTTCCTCTTTTTGATTCAGGATCTATAGCAAAAGATATCTTTCTCTTTGATGATGAAGCACTCGGAACATATACCGGTTCCTTTTGCCTAATTTCGTTTTCAGATTCTTCTTCGGAAGGCTTCTCCTCTTCCTCTATAACAGAGAACTCTTCTTGTTGAGGCATTTCTTGTTGTAGTACCTCTTCTGGATGCTCCTCTTCTTCTTGATGCACTTCTTCTGGTGGTTGCTCTTTTTCTTGTTGTTCTTCAACAACCTGTTGATCACTTAAAACAATTTCAACTTTCTCTATTTCTTTGACTTCAGTCATCTTAGTTGATGACTCCCCCAGTTCTTGTTCTGCTAGTCTCATTGGTGTATCTTGTACACTTGTTTCAATCTCTTCACCTAGGTTAACCTGCTTACTGGCTGTGAACTTTTCACCAGTATCTTCCTTTTCTCCGGTCGTACCCTGATCACTTGTTGAGACTTGTTCACCAGTTGTGAACTATTCAGGTGGTACCATCTGCTTTTCTGGTTCATCTTGTGAGATGTCCCGAGGACCTGTAGGCTTAAGTGTTTCCTTAGAAACCTCTTCTATTGTTATTTCCTCTTGTCCTTTCTCAAGAGTGTTGAAGTTATAGTTCTTCCAAAGTTCGAGTGTGTCTTCATACACTTCTTTATCATGACCATTTATAATTTTGGCCATCCCGTCCCTTATATCTATGTGGAGTGACTCAGCCTCCAACAAAATCTTGACTGTCTCATCATCAAGATCTGGCTTTACTTTCACCAAAGTTTCCCTTAAGATTTTATTATTTTGTGCTAGACTGGCTCTCCATTTGGTCATTAGCCTCTTATTTAATTCTGCAGGGAAGTGAGGCCTATAGTCTCTAGGACCTCGGTTGAAATCTAGAAAGCTCTCTAATAGAGCAATTTCTATTTTCTCTTTATCATAAGTGCCCAAAGCACTGAACCACTTTGCAGCATTCAACACTTTACCAAAATCCAAAATTTCATTTACTATGTTATCTACAGTTATGGTTTGAGCTTTACCTTTTTTTGGAGATGCTAGGATGGTTGGAGGAGTTAAATCACCACTCGTGTCGCCGATGATGTCTACAATAACTGGTTATGTTGCAGGTTTTGCTCGGACCGGTGTCTTGATTCCCAGAATGCCCTTTCCTTTTCCTATGTCCTTTTCTAGTTCCACTATGGTCTTTTGACATTCAGCTTTGGCTTCATGTTGTTGCTTCAGAATAGTTGACCAGATGGCGACCCCTTCATCATGAACTTTGTCCACTTGTCCAATCAGAAGTTGACCAATCCTTTTCTTGATATTGAAACTCTCTTTGTACAAGTCAGCTTGATTTGTTGCCTCTGGCAAGCTAAGATGATTTTGTACTTCCAGTAGTGTCATTATCCTCAACTCTCTTTCCTTAATTATGAAAGATTTCCACCTACCTTCTATTATCTTGTGTAGATCTTCAGGTATGGTTTTGTGAATTTCAATGGGTGTTTACTTGAACTTGTGAAGACAGTACACTATAGCCTCTTCTAGCTTCCTCCTATCTTCTTCATTTGCAAGCTCATATCTTCTTCCAGCTGCACCCATTCTACCTGTTTCCATTACCTCTTCAACCATTTCATCTATGGTTGGTTTTCTTCCTTTCAGTGCATCCTCCTTTACCGGTTTCCAGGTCTTTCTTTTTCTGAGATAAGTGGTGGTTTCTTCTGTATCTGTTTCCTCCATGTCCTTACCTTGTGAAGGTTCAGTTGACACAGGTTGTGCCTTCTTCCTTTGAACTTTCAGTTCTTTTGCAACTAGCTTCCTTTTCCTTGGAGTTGGAGACTGTTTGACATATACCTTCTTAAGTTCCTTAGAAGGTGGTTTCTTCTTCAAACTTGCTAGAATCTCCTCATAAGTTCCAATTCAGTGGGCAAAAAGATCCAAGTTGCTTTCTTTTAGTGCATCAGCATAGGCTTTGGCAGTCTTGGTTGTGATCTCGTAGCCAAGCTCCAGTGCATACTTGGTCCTAGGCTCAACCGCTTGGATGATTCAATAATCAACGCTCACGAGAAAGCACATTTCTTCCTTGTATTCCGCTACAATGGTTGAGGGAATTCTTTCCCTATTATGCATTCTTAATTGATAAGACTCAAAATAATCAATCATCACCTCATTGAACCAGTTACCCAAACTGTTAACCATTTCTCCTATCTGAACCATTACCGGTTTATCTGCCAACCAGGTAACCTTGCCTATCCCTGGAAAGAAATTTGATAATAGAAAAATAGACATACCAACAAAGTCCCATATTTTAGAAACTTCTTTTTGATCAAACCGAGGTTCTTCATGTTTTCAAATATCTGGTTCCTCAGCATAGCACAAATGTCATACTCGTCATTATCGTGCATTATCCTTTGCGCTACATGAATCGCACCACTAGGTATGTTGTTAAGGTTGCTTGACTGATACAGTTTGTAGCCAATGACGACAACAACAAACCGAACACCGTTGTTTGCAATGTCATTCACAGTCATCATTTGGCTGTCGTATTTGGACTTGGTGAGACATGTAACTTCGACGTTAGCTATCATCCTTAGGGTTAGAGCTTCTATGGCATTGTACCCAGTTGCTCTGTGCAAATCTTCTTTTGTAATAGGAGTAACGACGCCTTTTGCTAGCCACATCCCTAGATCATGAACCCTACTGAGCACTAGCCTAATCCAGTCGGGTAGAAACATGGTTGAATATTTGACTCCGTTTATTAAACTGGATGCTTCCAACTTCGCGTATTTCGCCTGAAGCTTTTTGTCTTCGCAAAGTGCGAGGTATTCACTTTGAATAAAGTTTTTGCCCAATTGCTCCTCTTTGCTGTGGGTGAAAGCAGTTACATCCTCAGTCAGCAAAACATCGTCGGGGATGGATGATAGGGCACCAGCCATATCATTCGCTCTGTTCTGTACCGCCATAATATCGTATATAGGTCGGTTGAGTTGATTGACATCAATGAGGCTCACTACAGAAGATGAAGATGCCATTATTCTTGACCGGTATACACAGAAAGTTCTCGACAAGATTTACAGAATTCGTACAACAAAGATTGTAAATCACAGCAAGAAAAAATTACTCAATCTATTCAAAACAATAATCACAAAACGCAATGTAAAGTGAAATGAGTAATCGACTTTCCCATTTATACACTTAGGTCGTAACGGTAATTAGCAAACGGTAACATTTGTTAACGATTACTGTATTAACTACCCTTACCTGATCTTTCTTTCAACAATTGGTTCACTGACTCTTTACTTGTTTGTAAATCCTTAGTTGAGACATCCACCTTGATATGTCAGCAACTCTTACTTGTCCGGTTAATATGTTAGACTGGTGACTCCTTCCCTGTTCCAATCCTTGACTAAGTGAGAACATACCTCACCAATTCCTCCGGGAATAGTAGCTTCGCTACTTGTTCCTCTTAAGCCCTTTGGCTTAGTTTGCTGAAGAGATATCACCATCGGCGGATGATGACCTTACCTCAGATTTCTCCTCAACGGAACTCTTTGTCCCCTTTTTCGACTGAGTCTTCTTGACTTCCTTGTTGGTCTCTTTACTCATGTTATCCTTCTGATTGGGGGACATCTGCTTCTTGACCTGTTTAGTTGGTCCTTTTCATTTGTTCATTGACTGGTTTTTGCAATCCTTGACCAAATGCCCAATCTTGTTACAGTTGTAACAAGCCATTCTAGTTCCTCTCCATGGATTGACCCTTCTTTCCTTGTCCATGGGTGAGTGACAATCAGTGTTCCTATGTCATGATGGTCCATAGGTAGCACACTTAGATGTGCTCCAGTTTACATTCCTATTATGGAATACCAGTCTCGGTAGAGATTTGAAGGCCATGTATTTAGACTTGCACTCTCCTGCCTTGTGTCCAAATTTATTGCATGCATAGCAATAGCCTTTGAAGCTTCCCTTGCTTCCACTGGACACACTATTGGAATGAGACCTGCATTCAAAGGTCCTATGACCATACTTGTAATGGTTGCTGCAGTAACTATTAGAAGTAAACGGTTTCATCGGTGCATTCCTGCAGTCATTGGATTTATGACCCGGTTTGCCACAATGTTTGCAAGAGGGTTTGAAGATCTTTTTACCTTTGTCTTCAGTCGGTTTCTTCTTTTCCTTCTTGCCTCACTTGACTCCAAAGGACTCACCGGTTTCATTGTTACTTTGACCGATGTACCCAAGTCCCGTGGGATCTTTATGCTTCCTTTGAACTCTCAGTTGCTCATCAAGCTTCTCAGAACTTTCATTATACCTTTTGAGTTTCTCATTCCTCTCCTCAAGAGTTTTCAGTTGTTCCTTTAATTTTTCAATTTCAACAGCCATTTCTTTGCATGCCTCATCTTTATCATGCAAGTGCTCATGCATGATTGCATTCTCTTGATTTATGCCTTGAATGTCTGCATGCAGTTGTAGTATTAGAGCATCACTCTCTTAATACATCTTTAGCCAGATTTCTTGCTCTCTCAACAATCAACTGTGCTTCTATGGCACTATTCTTCTCATCGTCAACTTTTCTTTTGGCTTCAATGAGTTTAGTCATCCTCAGAGCATGACCTTCTTGTTCTCTTTTCAAATTGGAGATTTGATCGGTCAGGTTCAAATTCTTCTCCATGAGATCAATGACCCCTTCTTTAGCTTCATCAGAATCACTCTGTCGAGAGAGTTCCTCAATGGTTTCCTAACTTTCACTCAGTTATAGAGCCAACTCTTTTCTCTTGGCAAGAGACCTTCTTTGTCTATCCTCAAGAGAGGTAATCATTTCATTGGCTTCTTCCAGCTGCTTCTAATACCTATAACCCTCCATGATCTTTTCTCGAGCGGTTAAGCTTATTATTTTTGAGAATTTGAGCTCTGATACCAATTGTTATTCCTAACTGGTTACTGAGAGGGGGGGGGGGGGGGGGGTGAATCAGTAAATTCAATTTCTATTCCTCCTTTTCACAATTAGATATCCTTGTTAATACTGAAATCAAAAGAATATTTTAACAATCATAAGTAGAAATTAAATTCATAGGTCAACAAAAAATTTATACGTGGAAACTCTCGGTTAGAAGGAAAAAACCACAGTGGGATAGAACCCACGAAACTCTACTACTGCAGTAATAAAATTGCCTTGTTAGAGGCTTACAAAGCGCTGGTGAGAGTGCTAATCAGTAAAGGGATTTAATAGAAGACCTATTAGGATCTTGACCTTGTATAGGAGTCGCCTTATTAGAGGACTTAAAACACCAACAAAGATGTTACCCAGTAAAGGGATTTATACAATAGAATCTATTAGGGCTCACCCTGATTGAGGGATTTAAATATGCTTCACAACAAGAGCAATGATCTTATGATGACACTATATCTGTCGATTCAGATCATACCTGTTTACTCTTTCCTCTACTTGGCTGTTGAATCTCTCTCTCCCTTTCACCTTCTGTGACTGTGTTTCCTCTTAGAAGATTCTTCTCTCTCTCGCTCTATGCTCTTGATTTTCAACAACAACATTCTCATGTCTTATGATTTGTATTTATAAGAAATTATCTTATTAAAAATACATCTAACAGTTCTACCAAGCTGTAAGCTCTCCCAGAAATCTCGCATGCAAAACTCTTGATCAAAAAGCTTGCAAACTAATCTTTAGTTTACCTTGAAATGCTCGCAAAGAAAACAAAGCTAACTCCAGTTTCACTGAAAAACACTCCACATAATCTGGTTCGAATTATCAAGCACTTAACTGGTGTGTGACATATATCCGGTTAGTCATCTGCACCCTGTGTGTTTTCAAAGACCGGTTGGACTACGGCTGTACTGGTATAAGCGTGACCGGTTAAGGTACATTGCTCACTTGCTCATTCTACTAGTTCACGATCATTACCTATCATGAGTACTGGTGTTCCGGCATGATTGATGTTTTCCAATGACTTTGCCAATGACAACTAACTTTATGTCAACACAATTTTGATCCTCAAGGGTTCATGACTCTTCGTTAATCTATGTTTTGCTTAATACCTCTATATGTTAATTGTCTCTCAACTAAACCACTATACGTTGGTTAACATATGATCATTTCATCTGTATGGGCATCAGTTGATATACAAAATATGAGTTGATTAATACGGGAACCATAATAGTGATGATTTTTCTGTTTCCCAAGAGTAAACTTAGGTCATGAGCGGTCAAGTCAAACTTACACCTCAGCAAGAAATGTCCACGTAGGAATTATAGATTGCTGTATCTATCACTTAGAGGAAGGAATTCAAAAGATTCCATTTGTCGGCATATAGAAGTTTGTACGCGTTGAATAACAATTAGGTATATTGGTATGTTACCTTCGACTGCCCCTCGTATATTAGTTATAATAATTTATATTATAATTTATTATTGTTTTAAGGTTATAATAATTAATATAATATATTTGATTTATATTATAAATTATTTTTTATTATATTATGTATTATATTATATCATGTCTATATGAGTAATATATATATTGTTATATTTAAATACTTATATTAATAATATATTTATATTTAATATATTATATAACTTATTGTTTTATTCATTCATTCATTTATATATCTATTTTTATATAAATAATTAATAATATATTATTGTCAATAATTTTATTTTTATTTATTGTGTATTTATTGAATTTGATCTCTGAGATAGGGGACATCACAAGGGATCCCTCTCAGCAGTGGTCTTCGAGGTCGGCGTGGGGTCTCTTGCCCTTTGGCTTATCCTTCGGTTCTGGATTTTTTCATGGTTGTTCCAGGCCGATAGCTTGTGGTTTGTTGTTTCTTGCTTTTGGTTGCAGTTGTTTTCTCTTCTTGGGTGCCGTTTCGTGTCCATGTTGTGGGCTTCCCTTTGCTTTGTTTAAGCAGTTCTGTCATGTCCCCATGTTGGCTGACATCATTTAGCGTGCCGGATCAGTCTATCACAGGCTCTCGTAGACTGGTGGCGATGTGGAGAGAGTCATTTTGTAGATCAGTGGTCGTATTTGCTCTTGGAGAAGTGATTTAGAGCTTATTTTTATTATTATGAGTTATGCGGGCCCCACATGTTATAATTTTAAGTTGAGTTGCACTTTTTATTTTATAAAGTTATATTATTATAAAAGTGCATTATAATGGGATTTTATAATGGATGCTTCTAGAAGTTCTTAGTAGCTTCTCAAAAAGTGAATAAATAGGGGGCTTGGGCATTCATTTGGACAAGCTGATTTGAGGATTCTTCTACTTTTCCATATTGGAGCAATTTGTAGTCATTTGGTCTGCAAATTTTCATTAGATCTTTGGGAATGATAACTCCCTTGGATTTGCATAACTGAGGAAGTGAGATATCTTCTGAAGGGTTGCACATTGGAAGTGGTATTCAGCCATTTCATGTTGAGCTTATTTGGAATCCTCAGATTTACCTGAGGGTTTGAGTTTTGGTTGCAAGAGGAAGAAAAAGCAGGTCCGAAAAAGCAAAATGAAAAAGCGGATCCGAAAAAGCAGTCTGAAAAAGCAGATCCGAAAAAGCAGGCCGAAAAAGCAAATCCGAAAAAAAGCAGTCCGAAAAAGCAGACCCGAAAAAACAGTCCGGAAAAGCAGACCCGAAAAAGCAAAGCAAAAAAAAAAAGCAGAGTGAAAAAGCAGTCTGAAAAATTATTGCAGCCATCTACCATCAGCTGTAAATTGGGATCAGTTCGGGTGCAATTGGAGGTGTCTACATCAGCATACTTCATGATCGATTTGATCAACATTTGGTGCAGCATTTCCAGGTTTTATACATTGTTTGATATTGATGTTTTGGGTACCAAAATGGTAAAAATTTGCATAAGAGTTGTATGTATACAGTCATAGATATACAGGTCTGAAACAGTACTGTTATTGCATCATTTTCAGTCATATTTGTATTCAGAAACAACAGTCCATTGTGTTCGGACATTGCTATATATATTGTAATTGGATTGATACAGCTATAAGGTGCATTGTGAATGTGGTAGAGTTCATTGTTAATTTGTGACAGTCCATACATTTCTGGTTATAAATATCTGATTGTAAACAGTCCATAAATCTGTTATTGTAATCAGACTTTGTTATCATCATTGTAATTGAAGGACATAGCTAGGGAAGAGTATAGGCCGTCTCAGTAATGAAAGTGCATTGTATACCATAGTTCCTTGCTCATGTAACAGTCCATATGAATTTCAGAGAATCAGTCAATTGAAATAGTCATTGACTTTGTAATCAGACTTGGAGAGTTTCATTGCATTGATAAGTAAGTCTAAGGTGCCAAGTTATTGGAATAGTAAAGGAATATTCAGTCAGGAGGTCAATTGTTTGGTTTAATGTCTCATTTGCATAGTTCTATAGATTGCATACCAAATGTTCGTCAAAATGTCTCAGAGCTGTAGATGTTGAATTTTTATCAGCATTTCATTGAATTGCAATTGGATTAGAATATTAAGAGGTTGCACTTCATTTTTACTTCCAATTAGTCACTTGAATTCATTGACATTCACCAAAACATCATTGGCATCAAACAAACCCAAACTAGAAGCAAACATCAGCAAACAATTCAGTTGCATGCCAAGTGTTTGACAAATTGACTCGGTTCAGATTTGGGAATTTTAGTGGCCTTTTTAGTAAGGGTCATTACAAGTCCCTTTGACCCTCTTTGTCGTCTTTCGTTGGACTTTAATAAATTTATCTTGTCTTATACCTACAAATACAATGATTCATCTAGGGTGGCAAATGTGAAGAAGCAACGATTAATACTTTGTATTATGGTACTGATTTTAACGATGGAAGCATAATAGCCATTATTTTTTTAGTAATTAAACGGCTGCGGGAAGGAGATATATTGATCAATTTTATTATTTTTACATTGTATATGTGGCTGGGAGAGCAAAACCTAGACCACAGAGAGATGACCCATACACCTATCACAGCAAAAAGTGGACCTTCGTCCCAGTCTAAGGGCCTATATGCTCATCAATCGTATCTCTAGTTTATCTGTGTACATTTACAACTTATGATGTCTATATACATTCACTATACCTATAATAACAGAAGAGAACAAGGATATTATAATAAATCATGTAAGGTGTAATGTCCCCATTTTTAATAAAATTATTGTATTTGGGTTTCGATCAATTGAGTTTATCTCGGGCCCATTTTTTATTTGTTGGCATAGGTGTAGTTGTCGCCGTCGGCTCTTTTGTGCACTCTCAGGAGTTTTTCCCGACGAGTATTTATGCTCAGCGTGTAGATTGGATTTTATATGTTGAGATTTATATTTGATTTGTATTTGCGAATTCCTGTTGGGATTCTGTTTTTCGCCATTTCGGAGGTGAAAGACCCTCCCTATTTGGTTTGTTGCAGTTTCGGTGGGATTCAACCCTCACCCTACTTTGCTTGTTTTGCTTGTATCGGATCTGGCAAATCCGAAGTTCCGTCAATAAATTTAATAAGATCTTTCTGGCAATCATATTAGTTGGTGTATTACTCTGTGTTTGCAAATTCATATCTAATTATCTACGAAGGAGAAGTGGACTTCAATCGGGCATCTGGAAGGCATCATTGCTCATCCATTCCCACTGTACGACTTCCATCACCTCAACCATACGGCTCGAGCAACTTCCTCAACAATTTACCGTCAGGACAGAATTTACCGTCGGGACATAATTCACCTCCGGACATAATTCACTACCAGGACAGAATTCACCTCCGGACCGAAATCTCCTTTGGGACATTACAGTGGTATCAGAGCTGGTGATCTTGCCAGCCTGTTGGGATGATTGAGAGATTTTGGGATTCTGATCACACTATGGCGCCCAGTAGTGATGGACAGTGGTGGTTGAAGGCACTGCAAAGGATTAGCAAAGAGCTCATCGAGGGTATTGATCTCCTATTAGATATATTGGAAGTATGTTTGTGTAAGGTTGACCAATTACCTTCAAGATTTATATAGAGGATCCTTTCTCTAATTAAGGATGCCTTAAGTCAACGCAAGCTTGTGAGACATCATGACAAAGAAATAAAGTTGGTAGCTGCAACATGTCTTAGTGAGATTTTGAGAATCTGGGCTCCTAGAGAACCATATGATGACAACACCATGATAGAGATATTACATTTGATCGTTGACGGCTTTCAAAGTCTTGATGACTTCACTGGTGACCCTTTTGGCAAGAGAGCAACAATATTGGAGAATTGTGCAAATGTCAAAGTAGGTAACCTGCTCTTAGATCTGGAGTTGCAAGACTTGATCCATGATATGTTTCATCACTTCTTGGTCACAATCAAGGAATGTTATGATAGTAAGGTTTCGGTTGCTATGGAGAGCCTTATGATTTCGTGCATTGAAGAGATGGATGAAATATCCCAACCTATCATATCTATGTTGTGGGCTGTACGTAATCTAGAATGTGTTTCGTCTATGGCAGCGTGTAGATTGGTCAGTAATGTATTCCAACATTGTGAAGAAAAACTAATATCTCATTTGCACAAGTGGGAGAAAGTTGATGATGGCGATAAAGGTGATGCTTTACACGAGGCCCTGTCCATCATCGAGGCTCTATCCATCGTCGAAGCTTTGTCTACTGTCGAGGTTGTGTTTGCTACCGAAACTGTGTCCGTTGCAGAGGCTTTGTCCGTTGTCGAGACTCTATCTGTTGCCGAAGCCTTGTCTGTCGCTGAGGCTGTGTCCATCGCCGAGGCTGTGTTCGTCGCCGAGCCTCTATTTTCCACTGAGGCTCTGTCCGTCGCCGAGGCTCTGTTCGCCGCCGAGACTATGTCCGTCGCTGGGGCTGTATCTGTCGCCGAGGTTGTGGCTGCTGCTGAGGCTGTGTTCGTTGTTGAGACTCTGTTCATCGCCGAGATTGTCTTCGGGTCAAGGTCCCCTTCGGGCCGAGATCCCCTTCGAGCAGAGTTTTCCTTCGGATCGAGATTCCCTTCGGGCTGAGTTTGCCTTCGGGTCGAGATTCCCTTTGGACCAAGATTGCCTTTGGGTCGAGATTCCCTTCGGGCCGAGTTTGCTTTCGGATTGAGATTCCCTTCGGGCCGAGATTGCCTTCGGGTCGAGATCCCCTTTTGACTGAGATTGCCTTTGGGTCAAGATTCCCTTCAGTTTGCTTTCGAATTGAGATTCCCTTCAGGCCGAGATTGCTTTTGGGTCGAGATTCCCTTCGGACCGAGGTTACCTTCTGGTTGAGTGTCCCTTTGGGCTAAGTTTGCTTTCGGATCGAGATCCCCTTCGGGCCGAGATTGTCTTCGGATGGAGATTGCTTTCCGGACGTCTCGCAAAATTACCTCTGGGCAGAGATCACCTTCAGAACATTACAGTGTTGTCGGCGTTAGCATCTGTGTCTGTACCCATGCTGGAAGAGATTGTTGAACATGAGGGTGTGAAAGATTTCAAGGGTTGGCATTGTTGGGATCCTGGTGAAGGGCATGGCAATTGTTATACCAGAGTGACGCAGTTAAAGCTTGATGACGGTTTGCTCGTCCCAACTAAATCCAACTATGTGCATATGGTCCAACAGCAGCACAGAATTTTCAACAAATATTACTATCGACGTCCGCACTTGGCTTGGTATTTGAGCATTGATGAGTTTGATGTTTGGTTTAACTGGGATCCTGGTGACTTTGGACATGGCAACAATTATATTAGAGTGGAGCAGCAGAAGCTTGATGGAGAGTTACTTTTCTCGCTTAGTTCCAGGCGCATGCACATGGTCTTGTTGTGGCTTGAGGGCTCCAGTGGATACAATTATCAGTGTCCGCGCCTAGTTTGGAATCTTGGAGTATTGATGATGAATTGCTTGAGGGCAAGCAATCATTGGGCGGCGAGGATTTGTAATGTCTCAATTTTTAATAAAATTATTGTATTTGGGTTCCGATCGATTTAGTTTATCTCGGGCCCATTTTTTATTTGTTGGTGTAGGTGTAGTCGCCGTCGGCTCTTTTGTGCATTCTCGGGAGTTTTTCCCGATGGGTATTTATACTCGGTGTGTAGGTTGGGTTTTATATTTGATTTGTATTTGCGAATAACTGTTGGGATTCTGTTGTTCGCCATTTCGGAGGTGAAAGACCCTCCCTATTTGGTTTATTGCAGTTTCGGTGGGATTCAACCCTCACCCTACTCTGCTTGTTCTACTTGTATCGGATTTGGCAAATCCGAAGTTGCGTCAATAAATTCAATAAGATCTTTCTGACAATCATATTAGTTGGTGTATTACTCTGTGTTTGCAAATTCATATCTAATTATCTGCGAAGGAGAAGTGGACTTCAATCGGGCATCTGGAAGGCATCATCCCTCATCTGTTCCCACTGTACGGCTTCCTTCACCTCAACCGTACGACCCAAGCAACTTCCTCAACAATTTACCGTTGGGACAAAATTTACCGCCGGGACATAATTCACCGCCGGATGGAATTCACTGCCGGGACAGAATTCACCGCCGGACAGAATTCACCTCCGAACGGAATTCACTGTCGGGACATAATGTACCGCCGGGACAGAATTCACTGCCGGGACATAATCACCGCCGGGACAGAATTCACTGCCGGGACATAATTCACCGCCAGGACAGAATTTACTGCCGGGACATAATTCACCGTCGGGACATAATTTACCTCTAGACAGAATTTACCGTCGGGACAAAATTTACCACTGGGACAAAATTCACCGCCGGGACATAATTTACCTCCGGACAAAATTCACCGCCGAAACAGAATTCACCTCCGGACCTAAATCTCCTTCGGGACATTACATAAGGGAGACTTTTATATTTACCTTGAAGTTAGAATGACATGGGCAAGGGTGACTTTTATTTTTAGGATTTTTTATTATTAATTTAAACAGTAATAGGGCAGTGATAAATAAAAGAAAAAGATTTAATATAATTAGTAGCCGACCCATAAACCAAAGGATGCAATCTTGAAGGGTGGCACCTCTAAGGGAATTTGAGGATATAAATATGAAGGGTATTGTTTTGAAAACGATGTGAAGATTTGATACTTTATTATACCTTAAAGTTAGAAAGGCTTGAATGAGCTGTGATGAACCCTGCTGGTCCAACCTCTATCCAACTTGTATCTATTTGTGATTTTGATTTGTTTTTGCAAAGTTTGTAATTTTTTTGGTTTTTTGAGAATTTGTGTTTTTTCGAGTTTTTTGCTAATAATGGACAATACATGAAATGATATCCAAATTCTTGCAATTCACAAACAAAGATTGCTTTATTTCATTGATAGACAATAACTAGCATAACAATTGCAATTATAGATGACTGAAATGAAATTGCAGCTAAATGGTGAAACTTGGATTGAATTGCTCCACTATGAAAATGGCTTTAAACCCTTTCCAAACAGCATACAATGATCTGCTATGGCTGGCATCAAATATAGAATGGAAATGAAGCCCCAAATTCTAGCAATTTGGTCTAGAAACCAATGCCACTGCTGCTGTGTCTCATGTGAGGACTGGGGTTGTACGACAGCCTTGAAATTCACCAAAATTAGTCAACAAAAACACTGCAACTTGCAGCTACAGGTTGGCCATGGCCAGAAGCTGCAATCACTACTTTATTTAATGCTCAAACCCTCTAGAAAGTCCCTGATTTTTCACCAATTAACACAAACTGGACCTCTGTTTGAAGCCCACAGTCAAGCAATAATTCAACTCGTCTTTCATAGCCTCGAAATTGCACTAACATTGAAGAGATTCCGTCCTTCAATTGTTGTCGGGTAAAACATATTATTAAATAATGATAGTTAGTGTAATGTCCACGTTTTTCAGACTTTGGGATTAGCTTGGTTTGGCGAACCTCGCAAGCTAATCAGGTGTTCAGAGGGGGTCAGTTTGTGGAGCCAATGTTGGGATTCCATTCTGGAGGTTCAGTTTACCAGATCTGCTCTTCGTTCGGGTCAATTTGGTCAATTTGCTATTTTTAGTAAGTGGTATTTTGGGTATGGCCAGGATTAGCAGGGTGTCTGCACGGAGTGTCAGATGTTTCAGGATTGAGTTTTAGGGAATCTCCAGTTTGAGAGACTTATTATTTATTGTAAGTCTATTTTTAGTAGCTGGTTATTTTTGGCAGCGGGTTATTTCTGGCAGGGCAGTTGGCATTTGAGGCTCTGATGTCGGAAATGAGTTTGTTTTAGTCAATAGAATTCAATGGCTTTTGTTTTTAAAGTTATCATTATTAAATTAAAGTATTTTAATTTAATAACTTAATTACTTTATAACTTTAATTTTATAAAGTGAAATTATCATTTAAAAGCCTTTTATATGAAAAAAGTGAAATTGTGCTTTTTCCAAAAAAGCTATAAGTACAACTTGAAAAAGCACTTTCATTTCACCCATTGTTGATTTGATAAATTGTTTATGTGAGAATTCTGCTTGGCTTGGAAAAGCTAGGGTTTTTGGAGCTTGGTCTTCATTTTTGGAGAGAGTTCTTTTGAGATTTGTTGAGTTTGGTCTTCTTGCAGGAGAGAGCTCGAACTGATTACTGAATTAAATCTAGTGCTGAGGTATACAGGATTCTGGTGAAGTTTTTATTTCTACAGGCAAAATCAAATTGTTCTCAAAGAATTCAAATTATTAATTGTTGAGGTTTGATTTTTATTGGGATTGTGTTGTATCTTAATTGCTGGTGCTGCAATTAAGAAATTGGTTTCGAAATATCCAAAGGATCAAGCACATGTCTGTTCTATTGGCCGTACCACACATAGAAGACTCCTGCGTTGGATTCTGGCTGACTTCACACCTCACGTGAATGCCATAAAGTGCTACAGCTGGTTGCATGAGATGCCAAGGAGGCTGCACCACCTCCAAACTTTGATCACATGATTACTAGGGGGCATTATTTAATACTGCTGGTGCCGTAACTATCAAGGTGTCATTTAATACATGCTGGGCCAGTCACGTTTTTATCAATCTACCACATGACAGCACCAAGCTGGTGTCTAAGTTGTTTGGGAGTTGTGTTATGGATTTGTGGAGAATATTACATTTACGCAAAACATTGCAGAAGTGCCAGGTGCCTTGATTTCCATTTTAATTATTTGATTATGCATTTGTTTGTGATGAAAATAAGAATCAATAAAATTATCAAGGAAATTCAATCTCTTAATTGGATTGTCTGAATATTGGTGGAAATTTCATTGTAATTGTTTATGAGGTTATTATTGGCATAAGTTTTTGCAATCATATCAAATTTAGAAGATAAATTCAGAAGGAGCCAGTCAGGCTCTTCACTGTTAGTGTAGCCGAGGGGTAGGTAGTTTGGGATGGTTGCGACGGTTGGCCTTGCACCCCTCGGGCTCTATAAATGTTATGTACTTGGGTTCGGGAATCATCATGATCATTGGGAGTAGTTGATGGTGTTGTCTTATTGTTGTCATACACTATACACATTTCATGAAGTTATACAAAAGCAGTTGTGAGTTCTCGAATATACTTTGTTCTGTTAGATTTCATATTGTTCTCGTATGCATTAAACTCGTTTACCCTATGGGGCAAACATCGTGTGCCGTTGCTGATACAAACTTTGGAAGTGATAGTGTTAATGGCATAGGGAACATAATGGGCCAACCACTTGACGAAGGTGCAAGCAACGACGAGGAAAGGTTTGAGGGAGAACAGGTATTGACAACAAACTTTAGAGCCCTGTTACAAGCATCAATTGAGACCCACGTCCAGAGGAGGCAGCACAGGAAGAAGTTCCTGAGAGTGCGGAGTGGAGTGCCCTCGGAGTGAGTCTTGCAGTTGACCGGTTGATGAGCCATCTCCCACGCCTCCTGGCACAAACTTCCCTTGCTCTACAAAATTCATGGGAAGAGATCTACAACGAGAACATACACCATTAAATCTTGCGGAGAAACAAGGAGAATAATAGAAGGGAAGAGGATGAGTGTGATGAAACCAAGAGGCAACGCATCTTGAACCCCTAGGAAAAAAATAATTAATGCCAAATCTTCTAAACAAAGACAGAAACTGAAGGGAGTAGGTAGGCGACTGTGAGGCCATTCAAAATGCCTTGATACTAGAACAAGCAGAGCATAAGCGAAGACTAAGGAGACTTGTCGAGGGACAGCTTGAAGAAGCCGCAATAAGGGAACAAACCGAAGACGAAGGGTATGTATGGGGTATGGAGGAACAATACTGTACGGAAGGAAACAATGATGAATTAATCAAAGAAACCAGAAATCAATTAAGGAACTTAACCCTTATATTGCGTGCGGAGGCATGGGAAGCCCGAAGGGAAGTGAAGGCAAGAGAATCCCGAAGGGACGCAAAGGGGACTAGGGACAGGGACATAGAGGATACTAGGACAGCCAAGAGTGTCGGAGGGACGCAAGGGCACGGTAGTTTGAACAACCCGTTCGGTTCTAATACATCTAGTTTGGGAGTTCAACCAACATCAACGACAAAGTTTGTAGTAATGGCACAGAAATAAAATTTGCCTAAATTCACAAGTGATGGGAAGGAGGATCCCGTTCGGCATTGCCGAACTTGTGAAACAATTTGGTTGGCCAATGGGGTGACCGACCAAGACGAGTGAGCTCGACAGTTCCCAGCAACCTTGCGTGGAGTAGCCATAGATAGGTACTCCGACATGGACAAAACAAAAATAAGTACATGGGATGACTTGAGAAAAGAGTTTCAGAGTGAATTCCGGTTGCTTAAGAACAACAGCGAAATTGTAGCATAAATCTATGGTATGAAGCAAGGGAAGAATTAGACCGTCAGAGCTTACGGGCAACGACTAAAAGAACTGATTGGAAAAATGGAGAGCTAGTTGACAGATGGCCTGAAGAAAAGAGATGGTTCGTGGAAGGGTTGAAAACCTCTTCGAGGAAAAAGATGAAAATCGTTCTTCCAACGTCGTATGCAAATGCATAGAATCGGGCCATGGATCTCGAGAGTGAAAGCAAGACCTCCAAGAAAAAGAAGAATAAGTCATCAAATGATGACGATTCCTCACAATAGAGAAGCAGTGATGAGGAATCCAGCAAGAAGGTCCAAGCCCTTCAGAATGATATGCAGAGAATGATGGAGTTCAAGACAATGAAGGGGAACACCAATAAAACGATGAGGGGAGTTATGGTGCATGAAATGCAAGGAGGCAGGTCATACAAAGGGCACATGCCCGAAAAAAGTATTCTGCGACATTTGCCAACTTATGGGACATTCCACTAAGGAATGCCCTTATAATTTCAAAACAAGGAGCCAACAAGTCCTTTTCTCACAGGAGCAGCCATCCACGTTCGAAGCAGTAGACACCTCCTAGCAAACCAACATTAACACATCTAGCAAATACTGAAATAACCAGCGCGGAGGGAGAAGTAACAATAGCAATAATAATACTAATAATAACCAGAGCCAGATCCAATATGACGCAAAGGGACGACTAATGATTCAGTGTCGCGCTTGTAATTGATGGGGGCACTTTGCTCGTGACTGCTTGAAGCAAGAAACTCCACAGAAATTATGCCAATGGTGTGGCCTCAGGGACCATGATGACAAGAACTATCCGAAGCCGGGAGTCAATCTTTTAAACATTAAGAGAGACACGAATGAAGGAGTATTGGCAATCACTCGGGCGCAGGTAAAGAAGACCATATACCTGACCCCCATACAAAGAAGCAGAGAGTACTAGAAGCCAAGGCGGACATCGAAAAAGATATGACAACCCAACAGAGGGAGACACATGTGACGACGAGCACTTCATCACGAATAGAAGCAGAACAAAATATTCTTAGGAAAATGTTGCAGGTGGACATACCCGCGAAAGTCAAAGACCTCCTTGAGACTATGCCACAGTTAAGAACAACCGTACTGAGCACCGTACTGGTACCAACCCATATGACAAAGCGTACGGATGTTCCTGCTAGTTTGGCGATGGACCCCATGTTACTGGCGGTAAACAATGGTCGACACCCTGCGATTGTGGAGATGGGTATCCTCGGGACCATTCTCACAGACACCATCGTCGATGGAGGATCAGGGGTGAACACACTACTAGAGGAGACATGGAAGAAATTGGGGAAGCTGACACTATGACCACCGACTTTTAATCTGGTAGGTGCGGATTAACATGGCATTAAGCCCCTCAGAACACTCATAGCATAGCAGGTAACCATTGGTGCTTAGCCCTTTGTTTTAGGCTTTGTTGTAATCCCCCTGAAGAAGGGGTACGATGCCATCTTGGGGAGACGATGGCTTGTCATTGCAAAAGTGAATCACAATTGGAAAAGGAATACTTTACCAATGGAGAACGGAGGGAGAAAGTTTGTCATTGATCTCAAAATATCAATGGTGAGTGAAGAGCTCGCGTCTTCTTCTGAGTCAAAGGCAGAAGGTGAAGGCGTGGCATAGACGGGGGCAAGTGCCGATGTAATGTCCCTGATTTTAGGCCTTTAGGATTAGCTTGTTTCAGTGACCCTCATAAGCTAATCAGGTTGTCAAAGGGAGTCGTTTGACAGAGCCAATGGTTGGTTTCCACTCTGGAGATCTCAGATGCCAAGATTGCTCGTCGTTGGGGTCAGATTGGTAGACTTACTATTTATAATAAGTGGTATTTTTGGTATTGCTATGTTTAGCAGAGTGCCTGTGCAGTGGTTTTTGATGATGCAGGGCTTCTTATGTAGAATCTTCAATTTGAGGGACTTACTATTTTTAGTAAGTCTATTTTGGTCTGGTTAAGATTTCTGGCAAGGCAGTGTGAGCTCAAGATATTGTTGTTAGAAGTCAGTTTGTTGTGGTCAAAGAGATTCAGTTGCACCACGTTTTAATTAAGGTTATTAAATTAAGTTATTTTAATTTAATAACTTCATATACTTTAATGTTATAATTCAATGGTGTATTGATGAAGCTTCTTTAAGGAGAAGTATTGGAGAAGATTTTGATTTTGCTTAGCTAAGGGAGAAATCAAATTTGTATACCTTATGTCATTTGATAAAAATTGTGAACTTGAAAAGTGTCTTGAAGGAGAAATCAGAATTCTTTGAGGAAAATCAAGGGTTTGAGTGTTTGGTCTTCATTTCTAGAGAGAGCATCGAATTCTTGCTGGATTATCAAGCTTTGTTCGTGATTGGAAGTGGTGATACTACAGATTTCTATTGAGCTTGCATAGAAGACAAGACCGTACAAAATTTGCCAGTTGTCGTATGGAATTAGCAAAGCCGTACAAGCTGTATGGTAAAGGCTGAAAAGTATTGGGAATTGGCTGTTGTTTGCTTCAGTATAGATGTCTTGGTTGTTGGTGTTTCTAGCCACCAATAGCAAGGGAGAGAATGTTTATAGCTGGTGTCATTGGATATTAGTTGTGTCTTCATTCTTAGTGCTGCGTTTGTTTCCAAGGGAGTGGCGTCATTTGATTTTGAAGTTATTCAATAAGGTGCTGCCTCTTATTCAATGCATGTAATGATTTTTTTAATAATTTTCTAGCATGTAAATGAAGTTGAACTTTGATAAGCAATTGAATAATATTGATGTGCTGTGTGATATCAAAACATATCTAAGTTGAAACAAAATTGCACAAGGTTACAAATATTTGAAATTTAACAAAATTTGCAAATAAAATTGAGTTAGAAGCAAGATTGCAATTGAGAGCTAGTTGAGCTCATCACAGTGGTATTAGAGCTTTGATCTTGCCATCCTGGAGGTTATGAGGGCTTAGCTATGGCAGATTGGTTTGTACCTGGTATGCATTATGTTCGGAGGGGTAGAGCTTCACCCCCACCAGAAGGTAGTGAACAGGGTTCACAGGCTGAACATACAGGACAAAAATAATATTGGCAATGACGTTGACAGGGAAGCCAGAGATGCCTTTAGAAATTTAGTAGATGGTCAGCATCATGTTTCAAATGTTTTGCAACAATTGTCAGATACACTTCAGCGTATTACTTTACCTGGTGATCGCACCAGAGATAGAGGTGTGAGGAGTGCTTCAGTCAGTTTACACAGGTCCAGAGCAGAGGTCAGACATGAGTATAGAACTTACCATACAGATACATATAATAGGCCTCTACGCCCTACTTTCTTGAGGCCTAAGCTGGATACAGTTAGTGTGGAGACAGAGCCAACACCATTTGTCGATGACATGGTGCCACACTTCGCAGAGTGGGATGCTCCTCTAGAGGCAATAAAAAGAAATCTGAATTTTAATAGGTATTTGACATAGAAGCAAGAGCATTCTAGAGGTAGGCCAGAACCTGACACGAGGTAGAGGCCTAGGCAGAATGATCTTAAGCAGGCAACTAGCAAGTTGACTCTAGCTCACTTTGATGGAAATGGGAAGACTACAGCTAGAGCTTGAGTTCACAAGTTGGATACATATTTATCACTTCGTCCTATGTCTAAGGAGGACGCCATACGCTTTGTCGTGCTTCATTTAGACGGAGTAGCTCATGACTGGTGGTACCATGAGCTAGCATCTTTGCGACATGACTAGATTGTTGATTACCAGGAGTTTGTTGACAGGCTAATAGAGCGGTTTGACAGAAAGGATCCTGAGACTTACTTGAGAGAGCTAGCTCAATTGAGGAAGACAGGTGGCCTTGAGTCCTTTATCAGTGAGTTTCAATGTCTATCAGTTATGGTCTATGACATCTCCGAGAGGAGGAGAGTCATGCTTTTTATCCAGGGTTTGACTAAGCCATACAAGGGATGGGTTAAATCCTTGGATCCACCTACTTTACGAGAGGCGATGAAGAAATCTAGAAATCTTGAGCCTTCTGTTTCACGAGGCAAGTCTACTCCGAGTCCTATTATCACTCCTGCAGAAGAGGTACCTCCACCAGTTGTTGATAGGAAGAAATCTGCAGGTAGGCTTGATGATGCTACTAGAGAGGATTTGAGGAGGCAGCTTTGCTATTGGTGCAAACAGCCTTATGATAGAGAGCATTCTTGCCCTATGAGACCTAAGGGAAGGGAAAATTTATCTATGTGGGTGTATTCAAGTGAGAGTGAGGCTGAATTTTCACATCAACCAGCTGGTTCTGAGTCGGATAAGGCTCAGAAGGTTTCTACAGAGTTTGGCCCTGATGTCAAACTATCACCCATAGTGTTGTCCATTGTTGTACCACTTCCCTCTGCTTTCTGATTGAAGGGATTAGTGGAAGGACAACTCTGCATTGCTATGTTGGACACTGGAGCTACATACAATTTTATTCATGAGAGAGTTGTTAGTCAGCGTGGACTTCAAGTAGAGGAGTTTGCAGGTTTTCGAGTCTGGGTGGCAGATGGCTACACCCTTACCTGTACCAGGCGCATCGATGATCTCTCGTTATTCTTTGGTGATTACGATTTCGTATCTGATTTCTATGTGTTAGAGTTGGGAGAGATGGATGTAGTGTTAGGGATGCAGTGGATACAAGAGATCAAGGAGTTTCAGCTCAGCCTGAACTCGATGCAGATGAGATTTGAGTACTAGGGAAGGGAGTATGTTTTATCATGTCTTGCTGAGGGGAGTCTACGCATTATGTCCTTTTGTGCAGTAGATATGGAGGAGTTACAGAGGCATGGTTCCATTCAGATAAAGCAGGTTACACAACATGTCTCTCACAGCTCTTAGTTACATAGTTCAGAACAGCAGGCGGGAGCTGTTCACTTTGTGAACAATCCTTTATTTGATATGGATGTCAGTATTTCTTATGACAATCCATTGTTTGAGTTCAGTTAGGATTCCTTTCAGATGATGAGTGAGGATGATGATGATGATTGGGATTCTATCAGTACACTAGGTTATCATACAGATTTTATATGGTGCCAGTCAGATTTTGCTGAGCAATTTATAGAGGTGTACATAATGAAGAGTGTATAGAGTTTCACTTTTGATCCTCATGTTCAGGATATATACTAGTTGGAGAGTTCATCAGTGCATCTGTTTGATGACTGGTATGATAGTTTAGTTGGCACACAGACTGGGGGCAAGTCTAGTTTGTCGGTTGCGTTGCTTCCGTGTAAGTTACTCATGATGATCCCAACCAATGCTGAGAGGGGAGGGGTGAATCAACACCCAATAAAACTTAAGAAACAAATTTGATATAATCTAACTAAAACTGTAAGCACAATGGATTCTATCACAAAAGTAGCTATCACACAATCAAGCAATAAGCAACACCAGATTTATCACATGGAAACCCAAATCGGGAGAAGACCACGGTGTGAGAAAACCTCACAAATTTTGCACTCTTCTAAAGTGCGCCCTGTAAGGAGCCTTCCCTGTTAAAGGATTACAAATGCACTGTTAGATGCTACCCGGTTAAGGGATTTAGGAAATAAGACCTGTTAGAACCTGCCTAGTTAGAGGACTTAGAACATCTACACATATGTCACCTGGTTAAGGGATTTAGTACAAGGGACCTATTAATGTCCACCCAAAATACTGAGATTTTGGTATTGCAATTGTCAGAGAGCAATAGAGGGTTTTATCTTTTAGAAATGGCTTTGTTGAGACTGATAAGATTGTTGTGCTTCTCAATTGAGAGTCGTCAACAGTCACCATAGGTATGCTTTCCTTCTTCTATTGTGCTTCCTTACACAATCTTCTTTTCTTCTTTTCTTCACCTTTTCGTAGCTTCTCTCAGCGTATAGGTTCACTCTTTTGTTTGGCAGAATGAAGGAAAACAATATCCTTCACAGGCTGAAGAATATATAGTCTTTTTGCCCTTTCCTCTTTTTACATGCACATCCTTCAAAAAGATCTTCAGATCCATCACCTAGTTGAGTCTCTATTTTTTGCAGAAACATCCGATGCATGCCATGTGCTTTTTCTGCTTTATAAAGGAAACAACAGATGTATGCCGAAAGCTTTCCTTTACTTGAGATTTCTCCATGCTTTAATGCCATAAACTTCGACATTAAAACCTTCAATTGTGCCTTGCACTAGTCTTCTTGATAATACAAAGTCATTTGGATTTTGTGCAACAAATCCCGGTTTAAGAGTCACACAAGTGTTTGTTGACTGTGACTTTCCCTAGTTCATCAATCTCAATGATATCTTCACTGATCAGTTTAAATCCTTAGGTTGTGCACAGGTAAAAACCATCACCTGTCACATTTCCCTTCTCTGTCTTTACCGGTTTGATTCCTCGGTTTCAGTTATACACTTTATCGGTCACTCTTCTGAATCATTGATCACTGGTTGCACTTTCCTTGGGTACCGGTTGCTCTGATGATTAGTTAGAGCTTTATCAGTTACAGAGACAGTGCCTCCTCTTGCTCGCTATGTGTCACCAGTCTCCAATCTAGTCTTTCTCTTGTGCTTATTATTATCAATTGTACCTGTTTGTTCCTATTGAACAATGTTTGCATGCTTAGTCATTAATGACAACACCTCTTTGCCAATCAATGACAACACCTCTTTGCCATGTACCAGTCACATCCTTACCGGTTAATGCCAACAATCTCCCCCTTTGGCATTGATGGCAAAACACAACTTACACAACTTACCGATTTCACAACTTACTGGTCACACTCTCCCCCTTTGACAATAATGCCAAAGGCTAGCCAACAGACTACCTTCAAGAAATCTGCTCCCCCTTCGAGCAACAGTCCTTTATCACCAGTCATGTTCAGCTGAAACTTGAATCTTCTGTTGAAGTTCAATGGATTGATGAACACCTCGGTCTTATTACTAAAGATCAAGAAGGGGCACCACCCCTAATTTACCTCTGAGATACTCAAAGGTACTCTTTGGTAAAGGCTTTGTGAATATGTCTACAACTTGTTCTTTTGTGGGAACATATTCCAATTTGACTTCTTTATTTTGCACTTGCTCTCTCAGATAGTGGTACTTTATAGAAATGTGCCTTGTTTTAGAGTGCATGACAAGATTCTTAAATATATTTATGGCACTTGTGCTGTCACAGTATATTGCAATATGTTCAGGTTCCTCCTCTTGGATTCCTTCCAATATTTGTTTGATCTAGATCACTTGAGTGCAATTGATTGCAGCAACAACATACTCAACTTCTATTGTGGACTGTGAAATGCAATTCTGTTTCTTACTCGTCCAAGACACAATCCTCTCTCCAAGAAAGAATGCACCACCACTTGTGCTCTTTTTGTCATCAATGTTGCCAACCTAGTCTGCATTAGTGAATACCTTTATCTCGAAACCTCCTTTGTGAGGAAACCATAGGCCATAGTCCTTAGTACCCTTTAGGTATACGAAGATTCTCTTCACTTCTATTAAATGTGTCTCTTTTGGATTAGCAGACAATCTGGTTACAATGTCCACTGCATGTGCAATATCAGGTCTGCTATGCACAACATACTGTAACTTACCAATCATTGACCGATACAATGTCTCATTAACTTCTTTTGCATCATCCTCTTTTGATAACTTGCTATTAGTTATCATTGATGTGCCAACCAGTCTGGATTCTTCTTGCCCAAAAGATTTAAGAATTTCCTTAACATACTTGGACTGAGAAATAAAAATACCTTCTTTTAGCTGATGGGCTTGCAATCCAATGAAGAATTTTATGGCTCCAATCATGGACATTTCAAATTCTTTCTTCATCTCCTCAGCGAAGTCTTTGCTCATTTTGTCATCTCATCCAAAGATAATGTCATCCACAAATATTTCGGCAATCAGGTTCCCTTCTTTGCCAGTCTTGAGATACATATTGTTGTTATCTCCTGTTCTTGTGAATCCTATGGTCAAGAGGTATGAATGAAACTTTTCATACCAGGCCCTTGTGGCTTGTTTTAGCCCATAGAGTGCCTTTTTCAATTTACAAACCATAACACTTTTCTCTGTGGATGAGAAGCCTTCTGGCTATTCTATGTAAACTTCCTCCTCCAACATACTGTTTAGAAATGCAGACTTTACATCCATCTGATAAACTTTGAACCTTTTATGAGCATCATAAGCAAGCAGGATTCTCACTCCTAGTCTTGCCACAGGTGGAAAGGTTTCTCCATAATCTAGTCCTGCCTCCTGTGCATAGCCTTTGCAGATTAGCCTTGCTTTGTTTCTTACCACCTTTCCTTCTTCATTTAGCTTGTTTCTGTATACCTACTTGGTTCCTATGACATTCTTGTCCTGTGGTCTAGGGACAAGAGTCCATGTCTCATTCTTCTCAATTTGTTCAAGCTTTTCTTCCATTGCCTTGACCCAGCTGTCATCCTCCAGAGCTTCTCTGGTAGTTTTGGGCTCTATACTGGAAAGTGAGCAGATACTTTCTCTTGCCTTTTTCCTGGTCAGAATATTAACATGCTTGTCACCAATAATGTTGTCAGTGGAGTGATATGTGACATACCTTGGCAGAACTGGTCGGTGAACCCAGTCTTCATTTTCCGGTTGAGCGTCATTACCATCATGGTCATGAGCATTTTCCTATTCATCACCTTCAGTCTGTCTTATGTTCTAATCCCTTCTTGGCTCAGGCACATTACCCTGTTCCTAGGGTCCGTTTACCGGTTCTTCTTCATCAGTAGCAATCAATTCATTGAATTCCAAATGATTTTCAGCATCATGATCTTGGTGAATGTCTGATTCATCATGACTGTTCTTTTCCCTTGGTTCTAAATATTCATCAATCTTTACATTGATACTCTCCATTATTTTTCTTGTCCTCTTATTCAGACATCGATAGGCTTTACTTTTGGAGGAATAACCCAAAAATACGCCCACATCACTTTTTGGCTCAAACTTGCCAGAGTATACATCTCTTTTGATGTAACAGTTTCTACCAAAAATTTTGAAATAACCTACATTTGGAGAGTGACCAAACCACAACTCGTAGGGAGTCTTACTGGTTCCTTTCTTAACTTGAACCCGGTTCAGTGTATACTCAACAGTATTGATAGCTTCTCTCCATAAGTGATGGGCAAGATCCTTCTGAATCATCAGAGTTCGAGCACAATCAATCAGAGTCCTATTTCTTCTTTCAGCGACTCCATTTTGTTGCGGGGTTCTCAGTGTAGACATCTGCCTTTTTATTCCTTGTTCCTCACAGTAGTGAGTGAACTCTTGAGAGGTGTACTCACCTACACTGTCTGACCTTAGACACTTCAAGCTTTTACCGATCTCTTTCGCCGCTCGAACCTTATAGATTTTGAACATGTGAAAGGCCTCTGATTTTTTTTTAAGGAAAAGTGTCCACATCATCCTTGAAAAATCATCTACAAAGAGCATGAAATACCAGTCTCCATAGTAGCTCTTCTTCCTCATAGGTCCACACAAGTCTGTCTGAACGAGATTCAGCACGTTTTCAGCAAAAAAGTATTTATTGCTGAAGCTTGTTCCTATCAATTTGTGTAACTGACATTCTTTACACATACCTCTGTCAGGCTTTGCAATTTCTGGAAGCCCTCTTATTGACTTCTTCTTACTTATTTTGACAATACTGTCAAAGTTTATGTGGCAGAGCCTTTTATGCCACGACCAATTGTTGTCATCCTTTGTTATGATACAGATTTTATTTGTCTCCCCTTTTGTCATAGCTATGAGGCAAGCCCCCTCGGTTGAGTCTAGATAGAACAGGTTTCCTTTACTTTGTCTACCAGTGGCAATATGAGGTCCTAATTGTTTCTTGACAATACAAGAACCTTGCCCAAACTCTAACAAGTATCCTTTGTTGTTTAATTGAGCTACACTCATTAGATTGTACTTGAGTCCTTCCACCCAATACACATCCTCACATACAACTTCATTGCTAAGTGCAATTGAGCCTTTGCCTTTGATAGCACAGGGAGCATTGTTACCAAAAGTCACCGATCCACCATCATTAAGCTTTAGGCTGATGAATTGTTCTTATCACCAGTCATGTGATGAGTGCATCCACTGTCAATGATCCAGTCATCATATTGATGAGATCTTGAGATAAGTGCCATTTCACTTATCACTTTGCTTTCTTCTTTTATAGCAACAAAGAGAATTTTTTCATCTTCAGAATCACTGTCCGTGACCCCTTCCTCAGCAAGGTAGCACTCATTTCCTTTGCTCTTGAATCTGTTGGTCTTTTCTTTATTTTTATTGTCTGGACATCTTGCAGTAATGTGTCCTATCTTGTTGCAAGAAAAACACTTTATTGGAAGTTTCCCTTTGTACTTCCCTTTTCCTCTTGGAAATCTCCTTGCAAGGAACGCTTCAAACTCATCCCGCTCTAGCTCTTCAAAGAGTAAATTTTCAACAAAATTTCTACACTTATCGATAGAACTATTACCAGTTTCTCTTCCTTTCTTGGTGGAAGCAGTATTAACAGAGGACTTAAAAGCAACCTCTAACATGGGTAAGTTGTTATCACAATTACTCAATTCAAAAGCAGTCAACTTACCAATTAGGGAGTCAAGAGTGACTTGAGATGCGCTCACTGATCTGAGCTCTTGTATGGCTGAGATCTTAATAGCATATTGTGGCCTTAGTGTCCTCAGTATCTTGCTTATCACATCTTCCTCACTCAAGGTTCTTCTAGTGCTTTTGATGGAGTTCATCATGTCTTTGATTCTATTGCTGTAGTGTTCAATATCTTCTCCTTCATTCATCCTCATGTCATCATATTTGCCTCTGAGGCTTTCTACCTTTTTTCTTTGAACATGTGGGTCACCACCATACACAGTTTGTAGTTTAGCCCACATCTTGCAAGCAGTGGTCAGATTTTCAATCTTTGCATATACATGATCAGGTAGCGTACTTGCTATCATATCCATTGCAGTTGTGTGTTCAGTGCTGATCTTTTGTTGATCAGGAGTCAAGGTACCGGTGGGTTTAGTGTAATCATTGATTACATGAGTCCAATATTGATCTCCGGTGGTCTTCATGTACAACTTCATTCAGCTGCACCATAAGGTGAAGTTTTCCTTATAAAACTTTGGTCCTTCCTTCCTCATCATTAGATATTTTCCTTGTTGCAGTTAAGTAGCTTAGAAAAGGAACTCGACTGTGATACCAATTGATGGTCCCAACTGGTGCTGAGAGGGGAGGGGTAAATCAACACCCAATAAAACTTAAGAAACAAATATGATATAATCTAACTAAAACTATAAGCATAATGGATTCTATCACATAAATACCTATCACACAATCAAGCAATAAGGAACACCAGATTTATCACGTGGAAACCCAAATCAGGTGAAAACCGCGGTGTGAGGAAACCTCACAAATTTTGCACTTTTTTGAAGTGCGCCTTGTAAGGAGCCTTCCTTGTTAAAGGAGTACAAACAGATTGCTAGATGCGACCCAGAAGGGATTTAGGAAATAAGGCCTGTTAGAACTTGTCTGGTTAGAGGACTTAAAACATCTACACAGATGTCACCTAGTTAAGGGATTTAGTAAAAGGGACCCGTTAATGCCCACCCAAAATACTGGGATTTTGCTATTGCAATTGTTAGAGAGCAATAGAGGGTTTGATCTTTTAAAATTGGCTTTGCTGAGCCTGTTAAGATCGTTGTGCTTCTCAATTGAGAGTCATCACCAGTCACCACAGGTATGCTCTCCTTCTTCTGTTGTGCTTCTTTGCACACTCTTCTTTTCTTCACCTTTTCGTAGCTTCTCTTGGTGTATAGGCTCGCTCTTTTCTTTGGGAGAATGAAGGCAAACAATATCCTTCACAGGCTGAAGAATATATAGTATTTTTGCCCTTTCCATTTTTTACATGCACGTCCTTCACAAAGACCTCCTTCGGATCCATCACCCAGTTGAGTCTCTGTTTTCTATAGAAACATCTGATGCATGCCATGTGCTTTTTCTGCTTTATAAAGGAAACGACAGATGTATGCCAACAGCTTTCCTTTACTTGAGATTTCTCCATGCTTTAATGCCATAAACTTCGACATTAAAACCTTCAATTGCGCCTTGCACTGATCTTCTTGATAACACAAAGTCATCGGGATTTTGTGCAACAAATCTCGGTTTAAGAGTCACACAAGTGTTTGTTGATTGTGACTTTCTCTGGTTCATTAGTCTCAGTGATATCTTCACTGATCAGTTTAAATCCTTAGGTTGTGCATAGGTAAAAACCATCACCTGTCACATTTCCCTTCTCTGTCTTTACCGGTTTGATTCCTCAGTTTTGGTTATACACTTTATCGGTCACAGTTCGGAATCCTTGATTACCCGTTGCACCTTCCTTGGGTACCGGTTGCTCTGTTGATCAGTTAGAGCTTTATCAGTTACAGAGAGAGTGCCTCCTCTTGCTCACTATGTGTCACCAGTCTCCAAATTAGTCTATCTCTTGCGCTTATTATTGTAAGTTGTACCTGCTTGTTCCTGTTGAACAATGTTTGCATGCTTAGTCATTAATGACAACACCTCTTTGCCATGTATTGGTCACATCCTCATCGGTTAATACCAACAACTCACGGTTGAGTCACTCCCATGTGATATTCCTATCTCAACATCATCAGTTCGAGTGTTGAGTTCAGTTTCTCAGACTCTGCAATTTGTATTGTTGATGATGGAGTTAGTTTTGCTGGAGTTTGGTGATGATAGGGACATTACACATGACCATCCTTGGGATCCGGGTGGATTGTGTTGTTTCATTTGTTTTCATGATTGCTTGAGGACAAGCAATCTTGGGAAGGGAGGACTGTAATGTCCCCGATTTTAGGCCTTTTGGATTAGCTTGTTTAGTGACACTTGTAAGCTAATCAGGTTGTCAGAGGGGGTCGTTTGGCAAAGCTAGTGGTTGGTTTCCACTCTGGAGATCTCAGATGCCAGGATTACTCTTCATTGGGGTCAAATTGGCAAACTTACTCTTTATAGTAAGTGGTATTTTTGGTAATGCTATGTTTAGCAGTGCGCCTGTGCAGTGGTTTCAAATGATTCAAAGCTCCTTATACAGAATCTTCAGTTTGAGGGACTTACTATTTTTAGTAAATCTATTTTGGTCTAGTTGCTATTTCTGGCAAGGCAGTGTGAGCTCAGGATATTGTTGTTAAAAGTCAGTTTGTTGTGGTTAGAGAGATTCAGTTGCACCACGTTTTAATTAAGGTTAATAAATTAAGTTATTTTAATTTAATAACTTCATATACTTTAATGTTATAATTCAATGGTGTATTGATGAAGCTTCTTTAATGAGAAGTGTATTGGAGAAGATTTCAATTTTGCATTATAAAGCTAAGGGAGAAATCGAATTTCTCTACCTTATGTTATTTGATAAAATTTGTGAATTTGAAAAGTTTGTCTTGAAGGAGAAATCAAAATTCTTTGAGGAAAAACAAGAGTTTGAGTATTTGGTCTTCATTTCTAGAGAGAGCATCGAATTGTTGATGGATTATCAAGCTTTGTTCGTGATTGGAACTGGGGATATTGCAGATTTGTATTGAGCTTGGATAGGAGACAAGACCGTACAGGATTTGCTAGCTGCCGTATGGAATTAGCAGAGCCGTACAAGCTGTAGGGTACAGGCTGAAAAGTATTGGGAATTGGCTGTTGTTTGCTGCAGTATAGACGTTTTGGTTGTTGATGTCTCTGCCGCCAATAGAAAGGGAGAGAACATTTGCAGCTGGTTTCATTGGATATTAGCCACATCTTCATTCTTAGTGCTGCGTTTGTTTCCAAGGGAGTGGCGTCATTTGATTTTGAAGTTATTCAATAAGGTGCTGCCTCTTATTCAATGCATGTAATGATTTGTTTAATAATTTTCTAGCATGTAAATGAAGTTGAACTTTGATAAGCAATTGAATAATATTGATGTGTTTTGTGATATCAAAACATATCTAAATTGAAACAAAATTGCACAAGGTTACAAATATTTGAAATTTAATAAAATTTGCAAATAAAATTGAGTTAGAAGTTAGATTGCAATTGAGAGCCAGTTGAGCTCATCATAGCCGAATGGAACCAAATGATGAAGGCGTCCTTGAACTAGAGGGGTGCTCCGAAGATGAAACTGATTCTTTGAATGGGCTCTTTCATTGGCAAATGGAAGACTGAGATATTCGGGTGCAATATGCTGCAAATTGAAAAAGAACCGGAAAAGGACTTGTTTCCACCAACGTATGAAGAGTACACCGAAGGGGCCCGAGTAAATGAGACACCTGCACACCAGTTTGACATGGAGAAGCCAATTCGGTATGAGGAACCTTCATTAAAATTTACAAACCTCGGTGGTGAGGCAAATCCAAGAAACATCCTCGTAGGCGATGACTAGAACCCTCTCTTGAAAGCCGCAGCGTTCAAGATCTTTATGGAGTATAAAGATGTGTTTGCTTGGACGTATAAAGATTTAAAGGGAGTACCCTCGAAGCTATGTGTGCATCACATCCCGTTGGTACCTAGGGCCATACCGGTACGGAAGAGACCATATTGGATAAATAAGAATTATGCCACATGAGTCAATGAGATAGAATGCATGTTGGATGCAGGTATTATTTTCAGAGTGCAGACAAGTGAATGGGTTTCTCCCATAGTTATATCGTTGAAGGAGGCGAACCAAATTTGCATATGTGTAGATTTCAGATGCGTCAATGCAGTTACCATCGAAGACCCCTTTCTGATCCCCTTCATGAACATCCTCGAAGAGGTGGCAGGACACAAAATCTATTCATTCATGGATGGATTTTCAGGGTAAAATCAGATATCCATAGCTGAGGAAGATAAATTGAAGACAACATTCCTGGTGGAGGGCGGTGTCTGTGCCTATAATAGGATGCCTTTTGGACTTTGCAATGTGCCAACGACATTCCAGAGGATAATCCTCCACATATTTGATAAAATGTTTGTCAAAAATTTCAAGTCATTTCTGGATGACTGGTCCATCTTTAGTGTGCAGGAAACACACTTGGTGGCTCTCACAAAGTGCATGAAGAGATGCAAAAGAGCGAGACTGGCACTAAACCCCAAGAAATGCAGATCCATGGTGCCACAAGGGAAATTCCTAGGGCATATTGTGTGCAAGGAAGGACTGAAGATGGGTGATTGTAGAAATAGAAGCACCGATGGACATCACAGGGGTGAAGTCGATCTTGGGGCACATAGGGTACTATAGGTTGTTTATCAAAAATTTTGCCCAAGTATCATATCCACTGGATAAGTGGACACAGAAGGAAGAGCCGCACACTTGGGGGACAATGCAGGAGGATGCATTCGAGGATTAAAAGACGAGGCTAGTAGGTGTGCCAATACTAGCATACCCAAACTGGGACAAGGAGTTCCATGTACACGTGGATGTGTCCAACTTTGCAATTGGAGCCACACTGGCGCAAGTGGGGAATCATGGGATGGACCACTTGGTCTACTTCACCCGCAAATTGTTGTCTAAGGCAGAGAAGAATTAAAGCACAACCGAAAGGGAGGCTCTCGTAATGATGTATGTCGTTCATAAATTTGGACATTATCTACTGGCGACGCCATTCACCTTTTATGTGGATCACCAGGCATTGATGTATCTGGTCAACAAACCCATTATACAGGGAGAGTAAGCAGATGGTTTCTATTGTTGCAAGAGTTTACCTTCACCATCATCGTACGGCTGGGAAAGAGCCATGTAATTGCAGACAAGCTCTCGAGAATCTAGTCGGGAGAACCAACTAAGGGTGTCAATGATGACTTCCCTGATTCTCACTTATTCCACATTGCAGTATTGCCGACATGGTACACTAGTATAGGGGAGTACCTCTCAACATCTCAGTTCCCTAAGGAAATGTCATCAAGTGAGAGAAGGAACCTTGTCCTCTGAAGTAGAACATTCCAGTTAATAAATGGACTCTTGTACAAAATGGGACCATATCAAGTCTTACGGCGATGCGTTCTAGAGTAGGAAATTCAGGGCATCCTAACAGAAGTGTGTGAAGGGCCAATAGGTGGACACATGAGACCAGATACGACGGCTAGGAAAGTGTTATTGGTAGGTTCCTAGTGGCCCACACTGTACAATGACGCTCGGGAGTGGGTCATTAGTTGTGATACTTGCTAGCATGCGGGTTAGCCGCTCAAGAGAGACTTAATGCCGCTTAACCGTTCGCACGCATAGGAACTATTTGAAAGATGGGAACTTGACTTCATCGGACCACTGAAGGCAAGCAGAGAAAGACGGGGCAGATATATTGTGGTGGCAACAGAGTACCTGACCAAGTGGGTGGAGGTGCAAGCCCTATCTGATAACTCCACATTGAGTACAACTAAGTTCATTTATGAACAGATTATCACAAGGTACGAGATTCCAATACAACTGACAAGCGACCGGGGCAGCCACTTCGTGAATCATGTCATCCGGTTGCTCACCATGGAGTTCAAGATCTTTCATTCTTTGTCAAGTCCATATCACCCTTGAACGAATGACCAAGCAGAAGCCACAAATAAAATATTGGTGTTCGTGATCTACAAATCGTGTGGAGTGGAGCAGGAAGATTGAGAGGATAAGCTACCATCGATACTATGGGCCTATCGTATGACCTACAAAGTGATCACAGGTCAGACCCCCTTTCAATTAATGTATGGACAAGAAGCCATTGTACCAGTGGAGTTCATGGTACCGAGCCTTCAATTTGCGATCGAGAACCAATTGGGTAACATGGAGAGTCTGTGAGAAAGGTTGTTTGCCCTGAACAAGATGGATGAGCGACGGAGGATGGCACAATGGACAACAGTGACGGCTCAATAGCGACAGAAGGTCTGGCATGATAAGCATTTATGACGAATGCGATTCACCTCGGGACAATTAGTCTTGAAGTATAATGGTTGGAATGAGATCAAACCTGGGAAGTTCAAAGTGCATTGGCTCGATCCTTACAAAGTTCGCGAAGTCGGTGAAAATGGGGCAGTTAAATTGTGGACACTCATTGGGCAGGAGATTCTGGATACAATGAATGGGTCCAAATTAAAATTGTATCATGAACGTTGGCAGCAGGACCTAGCTTAGCCAGATAGGCCCATTGCAAGTTTTTTTTTAAAAAAAAGAGAGCTCGTTACCGTATGGTAAAGTCACCATGCGGGTGATTGTTATCACTGTATAGTGGACATCATACCGATGACAGTCACCATACGGTCGACCCCGTACGGGTGAGTTACCATGCGGCGAAGAGAACCAAAAAGAAAAAAAATGCGGCCAGTATGAGGAGAAGGTCGAACGGTCCACAACCTGTTGACATAAAGATAGTTGTTATTTGTAAAGTCATTGGAAAACATGAATCCCACCCGAACACCAGTACATCACATTGGTACACACCGGTGCTCATGTTAGTGTAATATTTATGAATCGGGTAGATTGAGCAAGAAAGAAGTGTAGCTTAACCGGTCACGCTTGTATCGGTCCAGGTTTTGTCCAACCGGTCTTGGCAAACACAGGGAACAAATGACTAACCGGATACAAGTAATAGACCCTTTAGTTCTACCTCTACCCTAGTTTTTACTAGAGTTGGGAAGAGGAAGATGTAAATTTTATCAATCTACCAGCCATCAAAATTCCACGTTAGGATGCGATTTTGTACCCGATTTGCATTTAAATCAATTATATATATCTAAACTCAGCTTGTTTCTTTATGTACACATTTATTGACTCATTGCATGCATCTCCTCATTGAGTTTTGCAAAAAAATGCATTTCTAATTAAATTTGAGCAAGTTTGCAAGTCACTGATTTTTTGCCAACTTTTTTTCCGGACCTTGCAGGTTTTTTTTTTTCCTTTAGAAGACAACAAAGTTAGAACTTAGAACACTTATCAAACAATCGACTTTTTTGGGATACATTCGGCATTTTGGATTTCATTTATAAAAATGCAAGTTTGCAATTTATAGTTCTAGGATGGTGTCTTCTTGTTTGTGAATCTCTCTTATCAAATAAGACTCTAAGGATTACTGCACTCTTATCACTCTTGCATTCGCTTTCTTTTACAACACATTTGAATCTACTTGAGTGAGTTGCCCCCTAAGCACATGAGTCCTGGTATCAGAGCTATCTTTCTTTGCGTTATGTCCTTGCAGTATTTAAGTTTGTCATAATTATAATGACCAGCAAACAAATATACTCCAAAGATTTCAACTTTTGAAGTGTATGAAAAGATATATGATGTTCCATAAAACAAAGAGATAATTTAGACAAACATTATGCACTTGCCAAAACCAGAATGATCAATCAGTTTGTTCAATATCTACAATGTGTTTGATCTCCTCCAAAACTTTCAACTTCTTCAGCAAATGTGAAGATTAGAAACCATATAAGTCAAATAGATGTCCCTATTTTTGAAAGTAAAATAGATGCAAATGCTCTAGAATCCTAAATAACTGTGAAGAACCTAAATTGGCTCTTCTTGTTTATTCAATATTAATTCTGAAATAGTTGCAAATTAATTCTCAAATTGATCCAACAGCAGCAAATTTAAAATATATATTCCCAGACAGGAAATATTGAACTACACTTCAAATCATATCTATATTTCCTTTTGCATAAACAAACTCATAACATCTTTTTTTTTAAATAAAACAAATATGCACCTGAACTAATCGGACTTTTCCAATAAATATATCCGCTGCGCTGATGAAGACACTGCTTGAATTAGGAAACACGTGACTGCTATTTGACAGTACGTGATTATGTTTGATGAATACCGTGCCCAGAATTGTTACAGCCGCCTGTTACTAACATCCAAACTGGTTGCAGCGCCCAAGGAAAGATGCAGCCACCTCTGTTATTGACTCACATGAGTCCACCCTTTAGTTGTGGCCCAAGGAAAAATGGTAATCAGTCCCAAGCCCAAGCACGTGCTCAGAAAATATTAGCACCAGCAGCAGACCAGAAATTGTGGTGAGATTGAGACTCACGTTTTTTAAATTGGAAACGCAGCATATAAAAAATATCCAAACCCCAAACACTCTAATGATCTTTCTTTCGTACCTGACTTCAATCAGCAAATTCATTTACTGGAATAATACTTCTACAAATTGTAATAAATAATTCGACCTCCAGTTAGCTTAATCAGAACTTCAATTTGAATGAATTCTTCACATAAATTTATCAGCATTCAAATTCCGGAAATGAAACTTCAATCAATCCAATATACATCAGCATTGAATTGATATTCAGAATTAAATAGTTGTGAAATTCACCATTACAGGCAATGGCTCAAATCACCAAGAAGAGGAATCCGTCCTCAAAACCCTAGCCAGGGCAATACTTCACAAACTCCAATAAAAATATGATTGCATAATGAATCCCCGAAAGTGCTTTTTCGAGCAAAATATATAGCTTTTTCGGAAAAGCACATTTTTAATATTTCACTTAATTGGCTTTATTAAATACTCCCACTTTATAATATAATATTATAAAGTTAAAAGTTATTAAATTAAACCAAAATAATTTAATTTAATAACATCATTTAAACTTCAAAGCCACTGCACTGACAAACTGCAATCAAAGAAATTCTGGCAAGCACCAGGACCAACTGCCCAGCCAAAAATAGACACTGCCCTGCCAGAAATAGCCACTACTAAAAATAGTAAGTCACACAATTTGGAAATCCTTTGAAACTCAATCTTGAGATGTCTGACGCTCCGTGCAAACACCCTACCAATCCTGGCCATACCAAAAACCCCACTTACTAAAAATAGTAAGTTGGCCAAAATGACCCGAACGAAGAGCAGAACTGATAATCTGAATCTCCAGAATGGAATCCCAACGCTAGCTCCTCAATCTGACCCCCTCTGAACACCCGATTAGCCTGTGTGGGTCGACAAACCAAGCTAATCCCATGAGTCTAAAAACGGGGACATTACAATAACTAGCTTATTAACCTTATTTGATTATTACTACATGGTAAATGAACTTTTCGAAATAGAAAAGATTACTTTTCCCCTTTTATAATTGTTTGTCCATCAAAATATGTTGGAATAACTACTGCCTATCCAAAAGGACCACCTTATACTTGTAGATACCTGAAATGTGTTTGTTGAAGCCTTGAAAGAAGCCTATTGCATCGTTGGAAAAATTTAAGACTGGTGTCTAGGTGTTCTCAACTTTTCAGGGTCAACATGAAATTCTTCAATGTTTTTTCCTATAGGAGATGCCTACATGTGTGCTTGAAATTTGAAGGAAGCTAAGGAGAAGTCTGATGTTAAACATAACTCAAATCAAGGAAAAGTGGTTTTGCATCATTCCCAATAGCTTTTCTTGTGGAGTAAAGGAGCAGAAGAAGCAATCAAAGATTAGGAAGTGGTGCACAATATACAATCCAAGCAGAAAACCAATAAAAGAATGTGCTAAAAAAAGAGTTACATCACAAATAGAAGAATCAAATTCAATTGCAAGAGCACATGACAAAGGCACACATACCATGGATTGTCAGCTGAGTACAATCGTAGCAAATATGAACATTGCCCCGTCTTCAAATTTAGATTAAGTAGAAGAAAAACTATCTTCCATTCTCAAATGTAGGTCAAAGGACAACCTATACAGCTCATTGTTGACAAAATTAGCCAAAGAAACCTGATTTCTCCAAAAGAAATTTGAGAACTGAACATATTGATTATGCCTCACCAACAACAATACAACATCAAATGGTTTAGCCCAGGTTCTATGAAGAACGCCACTCATCAAGATCAACATAATATGTAATGTATCACATTAGAGTATGTCATCATGTACTTGAAGGAAAATATTTTTATTCAATGCCATGCAATCCATGATGCAAATGCTATAAATTTTATCATAGATGGTGTTATGGATAGATACCACATATTTTAGTTAGCTGATTTTTGCATTCTTGATCCAATTCCGATTAAAGGTTGTGCATCTAATTTATGCTCTTAGATTGGCTTTCATAAACAAAAAAAATTGCTTTTATTTAAGTATTTTACTCTATCAGTATCTTTATCACCACACATACAATGAACTTGAAAATTATTGGCAAGGAATATTTAAGAAAGGAGAAACTCACCTTTATCCGATCTCATTTAATTTGTAGATTTCACAGAAAGAGCATAGACCTCTTCCAGAGGACTTGGATTATTACGCGATCAACACTCTATCTTTGGAATCGCGAGAAAAACTTTCCAAGGTCAGTGAATGTTGGTCTTTTCTTGAGGTTATGATTCCTTTAGTGATACCATATGACACATTTTTTAACTTGCTTTTCTGCTAGCAATAGGAATCTTTGTATTTTCTTTTATCTTCACACATAAAACAATTAAGAATAGAAACTGAAAGTATACAAAAGAGTTCAAAGTAAAAATGCTAGAGGTAGAAAGGATTTCAATACAGATTCTATATCTTAGAAGAAACTACAGTTAAGACATACAATTTCCAAAAGAGATCCTTAAATAACCTGATAAAGTGTAAGTGTCCCAATATATAGAATGGGGAGCTATTGGCAGCAACTAGACTAATCAACCAAATGTTAATCATTACAAATAAAATTAATCATATTTGATCAAACATTGTGTCGCCGAATGAGAAAAACTGTTGTATCAACTAATTCACTACAACATTTAAGTAAACAAACATTAAAATGCAAATACATATGTTTCTTCTTGTTTCTGGATCTTGCTTATCATACAAAACTTAGATTAGGAGGTAATAAAACATTGAATCATGTCCATGATTTGACATATTATGCGTAAATTAAAACAAGAAGCTGAGAGTCCATGATAATGAATACGAGAATTTTTGGGTAAAAACTGTGTTTATTTACATCACTCATATTTTACAATATCATACTCCTGTTACATGTTGCAAGAAATCATTCTCGCATATGTAGTTTTTCTTCGATTTGAATCTAATGACATGGAATTCCTTTCCTTTTCTTTTTATTCTCTCTTAGCTATGGCTATGAAAATTCTTTAACTTTAGTTTAGACTTCCTTGTAACCAATTATTCTTGAAGTTATAAGTAGCCAGTCCATGCCTTATGGTGTCAATCTGCTTGCATTCTCTCCTTTTGTGAAGCAATAACCAGACCTACTAATCTTGCTCCAAGCAATTATTTGTCCACTATAAGCCACATTGTGCAATTTATCAATCAGCGTGACATCTATTTTCGTAGATAGTATTTCAGGTTTAATTCATAATTTAATTCTGTAGCTATCAGCTTGCTCTTAGCTTCCTTAGGTGACACATTCTTTCAACAGATGAACTTATACATTAGATCTCCAGATGCCTTTGTTGAAATGTCAGCGTATGATTTTCTGCTATGCTTCTTGATTTTGGAAAATTTCAGCATCCTTTTGGAGGACTGCAACTTGGTTGGAATTTTCTTGTCCGATCCATAGCATGTTATGGCAAGAATACTACTACTAACTAGTTCATAAAGTTGACTACACTTCATGATTTTTAATCATGTATTAAACTTGGAATTTCCAACTTGTAATGACCCTTACCAATAGGATCACTAAAACCCCCAAATCTGAACTGTGGCAAATCATCAAACACTTGGCATGCACTAAATTGTTTTGTTTCCAATGTTGTGTCTCAAGTGTGATAATTGTTTTGGGCATCAAATTGCAATTGAGATGACAATACCAATATAGGAATGTAATGCAATGAACAACAATAGAACTCTAGATAGCAATGCTAAGACCCAAATGCCAATATATCATATACTTCCCAAATTCTGATTGCAATGTTCAGTAGACTGATTACAAAATTGATGACAGATTTTTATGGACTGTTTACAACTACAGAACTATAATATGAATTGTATGAACTGTCTTACATGAACAAAGACCTAGCAATGCACCTTTTTACTATACCAATCCGATAGCAATGTCTGATAACCATTAACTGTTTTCTGAATATATATATGGACTGTTATGTGACAAGAATTATGGCGATGACAATACCATTCAATGTACTACTTAACCCCATACAATGCACTTTCATTGAATGACAATTTCAAATACCAAATGATGGAAGAACAGTGACTGATTCAGACTTGTTATGACAGTGACTGTTACATGCAATTAATACAATTTCCTTGACATTCAAATGCAACCAAGAAACACATGAAGGGAACTTGGAAATGCTGCAATAATGGTTGTCCAAAATGATGAAATCCAATGCTGAAGACCAGATTTCAGACCGCCACCAAATCTGCCCCAATTGGCTGTTGTGTGCTGTTCTGTACAGTGCCGTACCAGGCCGTACCTGTACGACACCTGCAGAAAATAAAATGCAGGGTTTCGAAACCCCAAAATGGTATCAACAGGGCCGCCACTGATGTACTAGTCTTCCTCCAAAAGCATAAAAAAATCTCCAAATATGTTGAGAGATATGAGCAAAATTTTGAATCCAGGCTCTGGTATAAGGTGACTGAAATGTACCAAAATTGTCTTCAATCCTCACCCAATTGATTCACCAATGCAAGAGGTGAATTCAACCCTTATTTCAACCACAAACAAACCCTTACAACAAATTCTCAATGAAGTACCAATGAGATGGCTGAGTACCAACTCCAAATTTGCAACCCTTCAGTAGATATTTCACTACCTCAGTTATGCCAATCCAAGGGAGTGATCCTTCCCAAAGATCGAATAGTATTTGGAGACAACAAGGCTACAAATTGCTTCACAATGGAAGAAGTAGAAGAAATCCCAAATCCAAGCATGTCAAAATGAATGCCCCAGCCCTCTATTTATTTACTTTTCTAAGAAGTTACTAAGAACTTCTAAAAACATCCAATTATAATGCACTTTATAATAAAATAACATTATAATATAAAAGTGCTTTTCTCAACTCAAAATTATAACAATGTAGGCTCATAACTGAATGTAGGCCCAACTATAACTGAATGTAGGCTCGGACTGGACGTAGGCTCTACTACAACTGGATGTAGGCTCAAACTGGATGTAGGCTCACTCTGGATGTAGGCTCCACTACAACTGCATGTAGGCCCAAACTGGATGTAGGCTCTACCGAATGTAGGCTCTGTCAGCAATATGCAATCAAATGATCAACATAATGACCCTCTCTCCAAACCATTTGCCTACGAGAGTCGATGATAGGCAAATCCGCCATGCCAAACAATGTCAGCCAAAATGGGGACATGATAGTCCGCCCTTCCTGAAATTGCTTGTCCCCAAGCAATGGCTAAACAAAGAACCAATCAATCCACCTGGATCCCAATTGTAGTCATGATCTAAACTTTTGTCAATCAACGCAAGCTCCTGCAACATTCTCTAAAATAGAATCAAGAGGAATCCATAATCAAACTAGCAAATACAACTCAACCAAACTCCAACATCACAATTGCCAGTGTCAGGAAACCACGAGAAACAAACTCTCGAAATATCAGAACCCAAGTAGAGAGGACAACTCAAACTGCCAACATAGTAAATATCACCAACACATCCCATTGGCCTATGTATAGCGCACAATCCAACTCTACGACAATGGTGAACACTCCCGAATGAAACTGCGCTAAGTACGGAAAATCCACACACTGTACAACTCCTGTAGTGAAAACAACTCTGCAAATCACCGACCACTGTCTCATAACCATAACTCTCATGTACCGTTGATGGCGAAAAGACAACACAAGATAGACAGCAAGAAATAGAACCCAAACCAAGTCTGCCTGCCATCAACTCCTCAACACATGGATCAAATGCAAACTGATGAACATATCCTGCAGTATGATGCTGATAAAAAGAACCAACCTCAGTCAATAGCTCACCATGCACAGGTAATACAACCCACTGTGACTGATCACCAAGTCAGGAGATGACATAGCCAAAGGAGTAGAATCAATAACAACAACCGCTGAGGTATCACTCCCAAACTCCTGCTCTAAGTCATGCACTATCAAGATATCAACTGCAGAACCTAGCGCCATGACATTCTCATCACAACTCTCATCCCGTGGTGTCAAACCATCCCATAACTGATGACAAGCACTAGGGACCAAAGTATATCTACGTAACATCATCTTATCAACATGGTCATCAAAGGTAAACTGATGAGCATACCTCACAGTGTAATGCCGATAGAATGCGCCAATCTCAGTCAGTGGCTCAGACTGCAATCCAGATGAAACTAACTGCAACCGATCACTAACCAAGCCGGAACTAACTACTACCTCCGAAGACACCGCCAAGGGAGTAGTATCACTAACAGGAACCATGCCAACTACCGATTCATCAACATCAAACATGATCTCTGGTACAACATCACTAGTCTCCATGCCATCAGTAGTAGAGACCATCATCATGTCAAACATACCACAATGTTCAGCTGCAGTGCCCAACTCAATTGAATCTGACTCTAGTGGAAACGAACCCGATATGCCAATGCTAGTATCAAGGATGGACGCATCCCCATCTCCACTGTCTCTGACAATCTCGACCATGGACATCCTCGAATCACCAGACACCACAACCTGTGACTGTACAGAATTTGGTAAAGACTGCAGTCGCTCTAACTCCATGGTCACCTCAGCCAAATGAAACTGTGACTCCTCGAAAGCCAACTGTGTACTCTCAAGAATCTCAGAAGTCACCTCGAGCTGCTGAGTAAGCTCACTCACCTCATCTTCCCTGACCAATAATGCGTCATATGCTGTACTGCCCCACTCCATAAGATAATCTCTGTCGGCTACCAACTGCATATAATCCTGTCTCAGAATCCGGATAGCCTCCCATAAAGAGTGGATCTCTGTCAAGGAGAAATAACTGCCTCCCTGCTCATCACTAGTAGGAGAGCCCCATCCGTAAACTACTAACAACTGGCGAGCAGCATCGAAATGCTCGCAAGCGATAGCAATATCTCGCTCACTAACTCTCAGCTGACTAGACACACGATGGCGCTGTCTAGATTGTCTCCAATCCTCCTCTGCCACACTATCCAAAGGAGTAGACTCAAAATCACTGATCTCTGGAGTACTACCATCCATACTCTGCGAATCAACTCCAAAGCTCATATCAACATACGGAGTATCAAAAACTGTAGCATCAATGTCCAACTCCTCCGTACTGAAAGAAACTGTCGAGGAAACTAAGTCCTCAAAACTGTCCACTGCATCCACTTGGATGTCATCTGTAGCAACACGATCTTGGGACTCACCTGTAAACACTAACATCTCAGATGTGCCTGAATCATCACAAGCCCACTGCATCCTGAGTGGTCGACTGGAAATGCACACAACTCCCAACACCGGTGTATAGAAACTAATACCAACATTTGACAAGCTGCTGGCACAAGAAAGGACAACACCGTGCAATCTGCTAATCAAATCTATGATAGCACCCAAGCAATCACTGCTACCAAAAAGTGATAAAGATCTCCAGTCAACTGAATCCCAAACACCGATATAACAATCCCGAGTCCATATCCATAAACTAGGATCAGTTGGTAACTCAAGCAAACTCCTCACCTGAGTAATATGACTAAAACCAACTAACTCCACATATATGTCTGATACTGTACTCATTACAATCTCTGTATCCGGAATGTGAAGGCTAGACATACTCATATCATCATCAACATGGGACCTGACTGTAAAAGAAAGCGGAGTCCCTGCCACAAGTGCTAACTCCTGAACTGAACTCGCTTCAAGACAAAGCTCATCCACATACCTGTCTGATACTGACCCTGAATCCCGGATATGAATGAAAAGTGTACTCTCACAACTATCAGCAACCACATGTGATCCGCATGTCGCAGAAAGCTGAGTATCACGTGTGTAAGATGGATCTGAACTCAACTCTACGCCATACCCATCCACATGTCTCTCTGCGGCACTATTCCAATCAACTGTACTATCCTCGATCACTGTAACATCATCAGGATCAACCGTACCGCAATCACTATCAGTGTCAATAACACAATCTGGTGTGGCTGTGATGTCTCCCTGTATCAAATCAGCATGTCTCTCTGAGTCCTGTAATGCCAATGGAGTACTCAACAAAGAGGCTCGAGTGTCCTTGAACTCTCGAGAAAGCCTGCCAACTTCCTCCTCCTTCCTCCTCAAGGCATCTAAATGGTCTCTGGCAAGGCTAAGAAGATGGTCAAGATCTGAAAGAAGAAGTAAATAACTCATCTTCATCGCTCCCATTCCTTCCCTGATCGCCTGTAAGTCAACACAAGAAGACTCTGCCTGAACTCCCTTATGTCTATCCTGTAACTGAATCATCCGGATGTGATCCTCTATCATATCCTGCATCCTATCATAATGAGATAATGTAGACACAACACTGTGTTCATTTATCTTCAGTTGGCTTGACAAATCATGTGAAGTGCAACCAGTCTCAACCTCATGTGACAAAGCATCCAACTGTGCCTGATACTCTCTATCAGCAAAGTCATGAATACTCAATGTCTGATCATCGCTGATATGTATCTCATCATCATGCACAACAACCTCCTCACAATCATCATCTGAATCCATTGTGCTGTAGTTACTATTCTGAGCACTTGTGACATCATCCTCAGGTAACCTGTATACAACTGTCTCAACTTGAGTACCAAGTTGACAGTTACTATCAATCCACATAGTGTCCTTCACCACTTCCTCCTGTGGCTGAATAGAAACTGAAACATTTGTCGGAATACTAACTTGTTCCTCAAAATCCTCATGAAGGTTTTTGGTAACTGTGTCAGCCGATCTTATGTTATCTCTCCTGCGAGAAGTTCTGCCAAATAAAAAACTTGACAACTTATTCACCTTGGCTGGATCGGACAGTATATCATTCATCACACGGTGGTGCTTATTCCACTGTTCAAACAAGTTCTGGTCTATTCTTTTAAGTTCATCTCGAATGTCTGAATAACCATCATTTCTACTGTGTCTATCTGTTGCCCACGATCGTGTCTTCTGAAACTCTGTACTATTCCTGTCCATACTGAAATCAATCAAGTGCTGGTCACTCATGCAAAGACTGTTCTTACCCAACAGGATGGCAAGAAAACTGCTCTGATACCACTGTAATGACCCTTACCAATAGGATCACTAAAACCCCCAAATCTGAACTGTGGCAAATCGTCAAACACTTGGCATGCACTAAATTGTTTTGTTTCCAATGTTGTGTCTCAAGTGTGATAATTGTTTTGGGCATCAAATTGCAATTGAGATGACAATACCAATATAGGAATGTAATGCAATGAACAACAATAGAACTCTAGATAGCAATGCTAAGACCCAAATGCCAATATATCATATACTTCCCAAATTCTGATTGCAATGTTCAGTAGACTGATTACAAAATTGATGACAGATTTTTATTGACTGTTTACAACTACAGAACTATAATATGAATTGAATGAACTGTCTTACATGAACAAAGACCTAGCAATGCACCTTTTTACAATACCAATCCGATAGCAATGTCTGATAACCATTAACTCTTTTCTGAATATATATATGGACTTTTATGTGACAAGAATTATGGCGATGACAATACCATTCAATGTACTACTTAACCCCATACAATGCACTTTCATTGAATGACAATTTCAAATACCAAATGATGGAAGAACAGTGACTGATTCAGACTTGTTATGACAGTGACTGTTACATGCAATTAATACAATTTCCTTGACATTCAAATGCAACCAAGAAACACATGAAGGGAACCTGGAAATGCTGCAATAATGGTTGTCCAAAATGATGAAATCCAATGCTGAAGACCAGATTTCAGACCGCCACCAAATCTGCCCCAATTGGCTGTTGTGTGCTGTTCTGTACAGTGCCGTACCAAGCCGTACCTGTACGGCACCTGAAGAAAATAAAATGCAGGGTTTCGAAACCCCAAAATGGTATCAACAGGGCCGCCACTGATGTACTAGTCTTCCTCCAAAAGCATAAAAAATATCTCCAAATATGTTGAGAGATATGAGCAAAATTTTGAATCCAGGCTCTGGTATAAGGTGACTGAAATGTACCAAAATTGTCTTCAATCCTCACCCAATTGATTCACCAATGCAAGAGGTGAATTCAACCCTTATTCCAACCACAAACAAACCCTTACAACAAATTCTCAATGAAGTACCAATGAGATGGCTGAGTACCAACTCCAAATTTGCAACCCTTCAGTAGATATTTCACTACCTCCGTTATGCCAATCCAAGGGAGTGATCGTTCCCAAAGATCGAATAGTATTTGCAGACCACAAGGCTACAAATTGCTTCACAATGGAAGAAGTAGAAGAAATCCCAAATCCAAGCATGTCAAAATGAATGCCCCAGCCCTCTATTTATTTACTTTCTTAAGAAGTTACTAAGAACTTCTAGAAACATCCAATTATAATGCACTTTATAATAAAATAACATTATAATATAAAAGTGTTTTTCTCAACTCAAAATTATAACAATGTAGGCTCATAATTGAATGTAGGCCCAACTATAACTAAATGTAGGCTTGGACTGGACATAGGCTCTACTACAACTGGATGTAGGCTCAAACTGGATGTAGGCTCACTCTGGATGTAGGCTCCACTACAACTGCATGTAGGCCCAAACTAGATGTAGGCTCTACCGAATGTAGGCTCTGTCAGCAATATGCAATCAAATGATCAACATAATGACCCTCTCTCCAAACCATTTGCCTACGAGAGTCGATGATAGGCAAATCCGTCATGCCAAACGATGTCAGCCAAAATGGGGACATGACACAACTTTCCTGGTTATGTAGTGTTATACTGAAAGGAAGCTATTATAGGCCTTCCTAGAAAGTAACCGGTTGCTGAAAATGCCTTAGAAATCTTTGCTTGGTTACTCAGATATCTGTTCACCTGACTTATGCTGAAATTCTTCTTGAATGCTTATTCGTAAGTCACTTTGACTGTCTTTCAAAATTTGCTTGAGGCCAGCTTGGTCCCTCAGGATTAGATGAAAGAATGTATCTTGAAAATCAGTTTCAAGTTCAACCTTTAAGCCACTGTTCATTTGAGTTTGTAGATTGTGCTCATTAAATTTCGTCAGTTCAAAGTTGAGGATTTCCATAGGTAACCTCTTTATCTCCTCAATGATGATTAACTTTATAAAGCGATCAAAGAAGTGTTAATATCTTAGTTACTCCTATCAATGAAATATTTTGTCTATGAGATTTCAACATCATCTTGAAGCTGAGAATAGTTACTTTCATAGAAGCATAAATATGGAAACAATTGCAATTAATTGTGATTTTTAAAAAATTGTTTCCCAATTTTTTCCTTAAAAATTGCTCAGAAATTGTTGACCTAAAGTCAATTATTTTTTGGTGATTAAATAACTGAAATTGCATTGCAAATTGCGATTTGATCCCCTCAAACTTGCTTCGTTTCCTACGAACTGGAAATGAAAAAACCCTAAAAACCATGGCAAAAATCTACAAGGCTTTGCTGTACGACATTTTCCAGCATCCATTGCATGCAGGAGGCGAAAAAGTGCATTAAAACACACCATTTGCAGAGATTCATGAGTTGCATCAATTGCAGGAAGTTGCAAGTTGACAGGAGGCAATGCACTTTTCCTTAAGTTTGCAATTCTGCAACTCTCTTTATTTATTGTTTTGACTTGGCTTGATACATTTATGTATTTTATTTTGTTACTATTTATGTTCAGGTCACAGTTACTATGCTTTCCATCTTTCTTTTAAATTGATTTTTATGCCTAATCTCTCTTGAACTATTGTCCTGTGACATTGTTTCTAGTAGCTAAGAACCCTTTTAAAATGTTTTTAAAAAAAATAGTGAAGATTCTTTTATTTCCATGCTTCTGTAATCAACATAGAGACTAAAACATTTATAAAATGAAGCCATACTTATAAAATTATGAATTGGGGCTATAATATATCTAACAATCCAAACTTAAGAATTTTGAAGTTTTAACTGATCAAAATTTTGAACCAGACTATATAAAAAAATTGTAAGTCTATTCTCAAGACTAGTTTTTGTGTACTGCGTTTCAAACTTTAAGTCTCATTTAGCTTCAGTAGATTCCGAGTTCATATAGCTTGTACAACTTTTTTTCTACATAGTATGTAGATTAGTTTGTTTTACATTTATAATTCAATTTGGAGATGGACAAAAGACAAATATAAGTGCTGGCTAAAATTTTTGTAAGTCACTGAAACCACAACTTACAAAATTGTGACTTTAAGCAACGTCTCATGAGATTTCTCTCTCCTCTTAGCAATAGGGAAGGCTTCTTTCTTACCGTAGGTGGCTTCAACTGGAACTTAACTAAAATTACAAAAGGGCGATTCTCTTAATCAATTGCTCATTTTTTAGGAATGATTTGCAAACAATTACAACTTCAAACTCTACAAAAAGTGTTTGTTGCTACGATAATACTTGTGGCTCAGTGGTTGACGTAAGAATAACTCCTAAAACAGCAATTTACTATAATATTTTGGAGGACTAAGGACAGGAACGCAAAGTTTCCTGCGATTAGTCTGAATTAGAAAATGATTAGAACAGATAGGAAGGCACAAATTCTCTTACGAATTATCCTTAAACTTAAATAAAACACTTAAAAATTAAAACACTTCAAATTGAAGCTCAAAGTTTTCAACTCTTAGTAATTGCAGCCACTATTTGATTATAGCAATCTCTTCCTTTGAAACACAAAGTCTTTAAGAAACTAAATTGAACACTCAAATGATTCACACAAGGTAAGCTAAAACTGAATTCAAGAAAGATTAACTAATGCAACATAAGAATACATTAATCAATCTCAAGATTTGCAACACAAAGTTTGGAAAATCTTGCTTCTTTTATTCAATTTAGAAATTGCACCATGAAACTCAAAGTTTTCAAGATACAAAGTATAGCCTTCTTGCACAAAACAAAAGATGATTATTTACAATAAGCTCCCTCTTTTATATAGGAAAAGAGGAGAGGAAAAGGTGGACAGAAAAGGGGAAAACCTCAAGCACATATTTTGATGCGAACACATGATAATGGAGTTTTAATTCTATCTTACAAGTAAACAACACCTATTATGTCATGCGATCATCAACTAAAAGCCCACTGATGAAAGATTTTAATTGAAGAATAAAGATATGTAGCTAGACTAAAAAAAAAACCCACCTGCTGATCGCTTAATTCTTTAATATCTTTTGATAAACAACTCCATTTAAGGCCTAAGATAGCTCGAAACGAGCGGAATTTAAAATGCCACAATCCTAGGGCAAAAACAAAGCACACAAACAAGAAGAATGAGAAAAAGACTCAAAAGTTGCCAGAAAGCAAGTACTTGCAGTCACAGAAGAAAAACTCATTCTGACAAGCATTATAGTGACAAGCTTGATGGAAACCTTCAAAAATGATATTCAAAAGACATGAAACTCGAGACAATTCAGGGATGATGAATTGCCTTCATCACGCATCATTCAGAACACCTAAACTCAAAGGAAACACCTATGAATTCATGAGAAAATTCCGTAGGGTTGCCCCAATTTTGTTTTGTCAAAATTGAGGAAAACAATAGGAACAATGGAATGCTTTGAAGAAGGTGACCACTCAACATTAAACCATTGGATAGACAGGATATAATTATTTTGAAACCACTAGAAAAGAAAGGGAAGGATGCCATTTGTGGGTATGAAAATATAAATTATGCCAATGTGAAAGGGCAGCTGGACTTTGTGCATAGTTGCTATAAATTCCTCGCTGTGATTGTGTTAAGTCAATTGTAGCATCTTGATTAAACACATTTCTGCAATTTCATTGCAAAAAATTGTTACTAGTTCCTTAAAGTATGACTGGAATGTAGTATTCTCATTCCTGTCATATTAATATAATCTTAGTAAATGCAACTAGCTCAAACTTTGATGCAAATATACAATGACATAAGCCCTTGTATTTGAAGATTATTTACATTTTTGAAGCATTGTGATCAAAGTTGAAAGGGGTTATTATTGATATTTTATGTTCGACGAAGTCAAACAATCACATATTCCATGACTAATATTCTTTCATAATAGCTCCCATTTTTTAGAGGATCAAAAAGTTCTGTAATGCAAATTTAAAGGTAAATATTTTATGTTGTATAAATAAAAGATACTCATACTGCACATCTATAGTCATTTCTGACAAAGTAGGAGGTATTATTGGAGGGGCCTTCTCTTGTGGCTACTTGTGTATGGCTTGTTGACACTTTATCTCCATAGTTTCTTTTTATAGATTAGATTCCAAACACAGAATCTTGAACTGATCATAAGAGTTTAACTTAAGAAGCCAATTTTATGAAATCCACCATATACTTTTGGATTTTGTCTGTCCACCATGTTAAAATTACCATTAAGATGGTACAGAATTTAGAAAATTATATTCTATTTGTTATTTTTAAAAATCTGAAAGCAGTTAAGAATTATATAAAATATACTTCAATAAATTGTTGACAAAATCTCAGTTAAGTATTTCATGGCTGCAGTGGCATAAAGCCAAGATTTGGGAACTGTTTTTTGCTAATATATTTAGTGTTCCACAATGACCTTTGGATTTTTTTGGGCAGCTCTAAGTAATTATCATTGCATTTTTTATTTATAATTATTCATTTTTATTTTGAAATGTGCAATTTACCATATATTTTTACCATAGTTATCATATCTTTTCAGTGCATGGTTTTTTTATCTGTATTTGAGGTCTGTTGATGTGATTTTTGTGATCAGTCCAACACGCAGAATGAAATACTAAATATCTTATTTTCTCTTGAATGAGGAAACCTCGTATGTTAAACAATATGGCGATTTTGTGATCAAATAACAACCCCAAGGTTTGCACAGCAAACTAGCGACTTTGTGTTGGATATAACTCAATTTAATGATGTGATTTGTTGGTAATCATGTAGAGACTTATGCTTTTCATTTAATGGGACATCAATTTTCTAAATGGGAATGGTTTGGCAATTTGAGCTCTTCAACTACTTCTAAGTGAAAATAAACCAATCCTTGCTTCTCCAACTTAATCAACTATGCAAGAGAAGGTGCAATCTTCTAAGGGTGCATGGATGATTTTCAAATTGCTGACATTCATTCGAATAACCAATTTTGACGCAATCCAAATGAACATTATCAATTGAAATTAAGTGCTTGCAATGAGTTCAAACTAACCTTCCACTGTTACTTGCAATCAATAAGTACAAAAAGGTATGAACTGAGGTTTCACCATGAATCAACAATAACTTCTTCCATTCATCTGCTTAACTTAAACAACTTCTACTTAACATAAGCAAATCCTATTCTAAGTGAGAAGTAGAAAACCATGCAACACTCCAAAATGACACAAGTATTCACCATGAAACAACAATGAATTTGCAATTATTTTGGTAACAATTTCACTAGATTCCCTTACAAATGATTTGAGCAAGCCTTATATAGAGACTCCAAGTACAATGAATGGCTCAGAATGATCTTCTGGTAACAATTTCACTAGATTCCCTTACAAATGATTTGAGCAAGCCTTCTATAGAGACTCCAAGTACAATGAATGGCTCAGAATGATTCAAGATCAATGCCCAAATTATTCCAACCATAGTTTGCAAACTCTTTGAGTACTCCCCAAGTTGCCAAGTACTCTATTTTTTTCGTTGGACGAGTACTCTCAAGTTTAACTCTTGCGTTTTTATCAGTGTTACAAGACTCGAACTCGCCTCGGACTCGGCAAGGTGGATTCAGGCTCGGGCTTGGACTTGGACTCGGCAAGGACTCAACAAATTGAAAAACCCAAGAAATTCAAAGATTTTTAAGGATTTAAATCTTTTTTCATGCATCATTCAATCAATTAACATCAAAGACACAATAATTGACATAAATAGAAGCTGCTTTGCATACATAGACAATTTTACATCGATCACATAAGTATACAAGCGAAGCGAATTACTGAAGGAAATAAGTTAACTTTTAAACTAGTTACTAAATAACACATTAGAAATCTGAAATATAATATTATAAATAGTGTCACTGGCAAAGACTCAAAAGTCTACAATATCATGGAGTATGAAATCCATGGAATCAAAAGCTCAAAACATATATCAAAATAAAAGGCCCTATGTCTTCTTGCGTGTATGCCGAAGATAGGTCATGGAAGATTCTGTAGCCATCTTTTGTCCCTGTGTCTGAGGCTTAACCTCAGTGGCATCGTCATCGTCCTCACCATCCTCACCCTCCTCATAATCATCATCATCCTCAGATCCGTCACTCTCAGTCTTAGGGTCCTCCACTGGGTCTCTTCGCGCTCTAGCCTCCTCCTGTGCCATTTCTACTGCCTCTACCTCTCGATCCAGCTCATCAACCCAATCCAAGTCTTCATCACTGAAGACAGGATCATCAATCTCAATATTCCACTCTGCTAGTAGATCAACCTCCTCTAAAATGATAGGAGATGTGTCAGTGCCCAAGATCTGTCTATGACGAAGGCGAAGGTTATAATGCACAAACACAAGATCATTCAACCTTTTCACTGCTAACCTATTGCACTTCTTCGAGTGTATATGCTCGAACATACTCCAATTGCGTTCGCATCCTGAAGCACTACATGGCTAGCTCAAGATACAAACTACAATCCTCTATAAATTTGGCACTGAATTACCAAACATCTCTCACCATGCATCTGAAACAAGAGATTTTAAAAATCAATTCTATAACTGACTTTATCAATGTAAAATGGTAATAGAATTAGAAATTAGAATTTATATTTTAAAATCATAGATTTTTACCTGGCATCAATAGTGTCTGTTTTTCTTGCATAATTGTCGTGAGAAAAAGTCTCCTTGTGCAATCCTATACATTTCTATCTCATGGATTACACGTGTTCCAAGTGATTCATCTAGTGACATTCTTTCTACAACATCATGAAGCCCACTCCACACCTCATCATCTACCTTAAAACCTGGGCTGAATTGGTATGCTGGATTAAGGAAGTGGGCAGCTGCATGTATAGGCCTATGAAGTAGATTGTGCCATCGTCAATCAATGACAGCGCATATGGGACCATATTTATCCCGATTCCTTGCAAAAAATTTTCTAATGGCCTCTGTCACCCTATCCATGCCCTTATAGATATATTCCATTGCAGGCTTCTCCCCATCAGCAATTCGTAGGAGAACAATAAGAGGCTCTATGAACTGCAATCATTGTGAAAGTACAAAGTTAGAAACATTAAGCTTTAAGCTTTACTTTAAAAAATGAATAATAAACATAAACAAGTGTGAACAAAAATGATGAAATGAAATGGAAATGAGGACAAAAAGGAAAATTACCTCCACCATATCCTTGGCTGCTTGCCAAAAGCCACTCTCATAAAAAATACTATCAGCTGTCTCTAACCCCGCATTGCTCTTTGCATATGATGATGAAGTCCACTTCTCACTTACAAACATGCGTCTCAAAGCGCCCTTGGATTTAAGCAAAGATTGCAACGTGATAAAATTTGTTGCAAATCGGGTGACCCTTGGACAAACCAACTCTTTTTGTTTTGTGAACTACATCATATGGTTGAGGACCCAAGTATGATTATATATGAATTTACAAATTTTCCTTCCTTGCTCTACACATATTTTTATCCATGGAAGTTTTCCAAGATCCTCCAACATGAGGTCAATGCAATGAGCAGCACAAGGGGTCCAAAACAAGTGGGGGTGCCTCTCCATAAGAAGTTTACCTGAAGCAACATAATTTGCTGCATTATCTGTGACTATCTGAACCACATTCTCCTCACCCACCTCCTTCAACACGTCCTCCATTACCTCACAAAGATACCAAACATTTTTTGTTTTCCCTGAAGCATCAATTGATTTCAAAAACACTGTGGCACCTGAGGAATAAAAAAGCAATTTAGTACAATCATAATTTAAATTTTAAATCAACTAATCACTAAATCAATAGTTTACTACTAGTAAGTAGTAGTACTAGTAATAACAAGTAAGTACAAGTTCTACAATTACCTGATGAAGAGACAAGAAAATTAAGCAGTGTTCTATTTCTTCTGTCGATCCAACCATCAGTCATGATTGTGCAACCCTTCCTCCATATTTCACGCTGCTCCTCAATTGCAACTTTTACATCAGCCACCTTTCAGGTCAAAATAGGACCTTTTAGCTCCTCATCAATAGGGGCTTTGAACCCCGGACCACAAACAGTAACATCTATTGCAATATGCCAATAAGGAGACCTAAAACAAATTAAAAAAACACAATAAGTATACTAGTAAGTTTTACTTTTAAGTTTCAACTTTCAAAATTAATATAATGAATATGGCATATTCTTGAGTCCTAAAAGTTTAACGCAAGAAAACTAAGACATAGAAAGTAAAATAATAAGTACCTTGTTGAATTGAATGAAATTTTGTTGTAGAAAAACAAATCTCCAAGTGCCATCTTCGCAGCCTCATGTTTCTCCCTATTACAAGCCATGCTCTCAAGCGATGGTTGGTCACCCGAAGTCGTGCGTGGAACAAACATGGAATCTAGTTTGGATTTCTTCTTACGAATCCGAGGCCCAATGGTCATACTTGCACTTGCAGTACCACTACTAGATGGAGGTAATGGGGAACGAAAACTTGAAGAGCTCTCTCCACCTAAGCTTGCCATTTCTTGATGTTGCTTGTAATGAGCCCAACTGGCTCTCTTTTGCAAACTAGCTCTTTTGTCAAATTTAATTGCAATTTAACAGAAATCCAAAATATTTATAACTTATTTGCAATTTTTCAATTAAAAATCAGAGATAATATTCCACTGAATTTCTCAACATAAGCAATATGAACAATTGCAATTTATAATTCAAATGCTCACAAGATTTGATTGAATAATTGCAAGAATAAAAAACAAGGTAATCATTATGAAAGGTACCTTTATTTAATACAGCTGCTTGCTAACATGAAATCAAGCTTGTCTGTAAATGACAATCTATAACCAAAACATAGCCTCTGTGATATGCAGCGTCTCTTTAATATGTATTGCAGCCTTCCTCAAACCCCTTACACAGCGTGAAGGATAACAGTGCAGCCCTATTAACCATGTGCTAGCTCCCTGGAATTCTGAATGTCAACACAAGTCTCTTCCACACAAAACACAGCACTTAAATAACAACAAACTTGCCCAAAATTTGAAACACAACACTCCTAATTTGAAACGCAGCTTCCAAAATATGAATGAAACTTCTCTTAAACTTGCCGTACAATCTTCACAATGAATGCTGAGAATAGTTCCTACTTACAATTCGCTGATATAACAGCCAGCTCAAAGCGTAGGAGACTCTTGAAGGAAAATGCAGCCCTTCAAGAAGAGTTCGAATCCCATAAAAATCCAAAAGTTCTCTCCAAAATTTGAGGACCAAACTGTCATACAGCTTCTCAATAACAGTAAACATAGTAGAGAAGCAAACTCAATTTGCTCTACCTCAGCAGCAAATAGGTGCAATACACTTCTCAGAAAAATCAGACCCTTATACCACAGCAAGGGTTTAGAAATCAGAAAACTCAGAAACTCCTCAAAGACAACCAAAACAAATAAATATTCAAGTGTCCTTTCTCCAATGAAATGAGTTCATATTTATAATGCTTTGTTGATAAAAGTTTCCAAAAGAACTCAACTTCTGAAATTATGAAAGTTTCCTAAATGATCTCCACTCAACACAACTCCCTTTTAACAACTTCCTTTTAAACATTATTATAATAAGAGATTATTATAATAATGTAACTTGGGTTTAATAATCAATTAAATAATGGCCCCTTCCAATGATGATTTAACCCTCAACTTAAGTGAAATTATAAAGTTAGATTATAACTTTATAAAAAGCCATTTAATAATTTAATAATAATTTGGCCTCTAAAAATGTAATAACTCTCAAAATACTCATCATTTAAATATGTCATCTGAAGTAGGAGTTATACCTATTATTTCTCCATGTGACCAAATGTACTTTCCAAAAATAGAAAGGGTCCATCTCAATCAACACCCACCATACCACAAATAGTAAGTACACAAATCTAAGCCCAAATGAAGTCCAATCTGAGCCAAACGAAAACCAACCTGTAGCTTACTGAATTGTGGAGAAGACAAAACCTTCCCAAGCCAAGCCACTACCTCAGAAAACCCTCTATCCACAATAATTAGCCTACGAGGATCAAAATAATAGGCTAATCCTTGAAACACCAATGCTGACAAAATTGGGGACATTACATTGCTTCTTTCTTAATTCTTTTTTTTCTTCATGGGCCTCTAAATGAACTTGCATTTCACGAATAAGCTCCTGTGATGCTTGTTGGCATGGGTTAGCATCATGCCCTAGTATATGTGCAAGGTGGTATTTCAGCCTATTAATACCTCCCCCATTATATTTAACAAGACACTTCCAACATGTAACTACTTTTTTTGGGCCCGGGATTGCATATTTCCAAACCTTATCCCTTGCTACATGAACAGGGTTTGCATCTGGGTTAACTGAAGGCCTAGACAAATTACCCTCATGCTGAGATATTATGTTGTTGCTGCAATATATCATAAATTAAAAAAATAAGCATCTACAATAATAAAAATCAAAGACTATGGCCTCTTACTTATCAAGTTTTTTCATCAACATAAAATGTAGGAAATCTAAGATTCTAAGGACAAACAAATGTAAATACAATGAAAATATGAAGTTTGAATGTAAAAAATTCATAAAACAACACAAAAATGCAACTTACCTCTTCAAAATTGCTCCCAAAATGAAGAAATGCAGCTCAAATTTATAAGGCCTCCTCCAAATGCTTCGTTCAGCTCCTTGCAATGTGTGCATACAAGCTAGAAACTATCACAAGCAATCAGAAATCAACATATGAGAGCTAATCAATTTGCTGATTTTTTGTCTAAAACCCCTATATTCTTCTCCCAAGCCTTTTTCCTCTCTTCCTAGCCTTTGAAAATGATAGAATGACCTTTTTAGGTCGATTAGAAGACATATGCAAAAAAGAATCATTAAAACCTTTTATTTTTTTCTGATTTTTGTTTTTTAACGTGGCTGGACACACAAAGTCCAGACCACGAGACTTTGCGAGTCCGGCGAGTCCTGCAGACTCGCCCAGGACTCGGCAAAGTCTTGGAGCCGGGTCAGCCGGCCTCGGCGAGCTTGGCTAGACTCGGGACTCACAGAGTCCTACCAGGACTCGTAGAATCCTGTAAGGTTGGCCATAGTTACAAGACTCGGACTCGACAAGCTAGATTCGGGCTCGGACTCGGACTCAGCGCCCGGACTCGGCAAGGACTTGGCAAGGACTCTGCAAATTGAAAAACCCAAGAAATTTAAAGATTTTAAAGGATTTAAAACCTTTTGCATGCATCATTCAGTCAATTAACATCAAAGACACAATAATTGAGATAAATAGAAGCTACTTTGCACACATAAACACGTTTACACTGATCACATAAGTATAAATGCAAATTTTTGAAGGAAATAAGTTAACTGTTAAACTAGTTACTAAATAACACATTAGAAATCTGAAATATAAATAGTCATTGTCAAAACTCTACAATATTCATGGAATATGAAATCCATGGAATGAAAAGTTCAAAACATATATCAAAATAAAAACTAGAGCCTAGAAGGCTAAGGCCCTATGTCTTCCTATGTGTACGCCTAAGATAGGTCATGGAATATTTTGCAGCCATCTTCTATCTCTGTGTCTGAGGCTCAACCTCAGTGGCATCCTCATCATCCTCAGCCTCCTCATAATCATCATCATCCTCAGACCCCTCACTCTCAGCTTTAGGGTCCTCCACTGGGTCTCCTCATGCTCTAGCCAATCGATTTGCTAATCTATTTTCTAAAACCCCTATATTCTTCTCCCAAGCCTTTTTCCTCTCTTCTAAGTCTTTGCAAATGATGGAATGACCTTTTTAGGTCTTAGAATCATTAGAAAATCCTTGTTCCAACTTCAATTTGCCCTCAAAAAGCCACGACAGGTTGTGGGAGATAACATTGCTGAAGGCATGCTGAATCTTGAAATTTGGCTAACTCTGGAATTTTTTGAAAATCCCCAAAACCTAGAATTTGCATGTTAACTCCTATGAAGTTGAAACCTATCTCAAACATCTAGGAAAACAATTAAATTTGTTTATTTTTTTCTTTTTGGACGTGGCTGGACGCACCAAGTCCAGGCCACGGGACTCAGCGAGTCCTACAGACTCGGCCGAGTCCTACCGTCGGGTTAGTTTGCCTCGGTGAGCCTGGCTCAGCTCGGGACTCACCGAGTCCTATAACTATGGTTCAGACTGATTATTTGGTGAAATATTGACAATAGGTTTAATCAATATTGCATCGAGTTTGGTGTGATGAGGTTGGCTAAAAATGATGATGGAGATCCGTATGAATGTTTTTGTGGGAGAGAATATCCAAAAAAATGAATTTCAACTCAAATTGATGATCCATGTGTAAGAGTTGATATGATTAATATTCATAATTTTCAATGCAACTTGTGATCCCAAATTTGCTGTTGACAAAAAAAAATTCTCATTGCGGAAGCAATATCTCCCAATTTAACCATTGGATTTGGCTCATTTTCGGATATGTGCTGTGAAACCTAATTCTCTAAATTGTCACTGGAGCGATTTGAGAAATTATTTTGGGTCCAAAAGATATTCATGACAGAGTACAGCCGTGTCAAAACAGTCAATGACAGTCAAATTTGATTACATTTGGGAAAGTTAATTCCAAGCCGAGAATGAGAAATGGAATCCATAATGGACTATGAAAATTCATGCTGTTATTAATCATTTGGGGAAAGTCATTGATAGATTTTGATAAATAATTAAATGATGCGAATAATGGAATTAGTTCAAAATAAACATGGACTGATAGATGAAAGATGAAGAAAATATGGTAACATGTAATGACCCTTACTAATAGGATCACTAAAACACCCCAAATCTGAACTGTAGCAATTCGTCAAACAATTGGCATGCACTGAAATGTTTTGCTTGCAATGATGTGTTTCAATGTGTTTATTGTTTTGGGCATCAACTTTGCAATTGAGATAACAATACTAATATGTAATAATGAACAACAATAGAACTCTAGATAGCAATGCTAAGACCCAAATGCCAATATATCATATACTTCCCAAATTCTGATTGCAATGTTCAGTAGACTGATTACAAAATCGATGACAGATTTTTATGGACTGTTTACAACTACAGAACTATGTCATGAAATGTATGAACTGTCTTACATGAACAAAGACCTAGCAATGCACCTTTTTACTATACCAATCCGATAGCAATGTCTGATAACCATTAACTGTTTTTCTAAATATATATATGGACTGTTATATGACAAGAATTATGGCAATGACAATACCATTCAATGTACTACTTACCCCATACAATGCACTTTCATTGAATGACAATTTCAAATACCAAATGATGGAAGAACAGTGACTGATTCAGACTTGTTATGACAGTGACTGCTACATGCAATTAATACAATTTCCTTGACATTCAAATGCAACCAAGAAACACATGAAGGGAACCTGGAAATCGCTCCTTATATTCTGATATCAAATGCTGATGAATGCCGATGCAAGGAAAGCTGGAACTGACCCCAAACGCTGCTGCTGTGCTGTCCTGGTACAGGCCGTACCTGGGCTGTACAGTACGGCACTTGTATAAAATAATATGTAGGGTTTTGAGCCCCCAAAAATATATAATCAAAAGCGCCAATGAGGTATTAAGATCCCCTCAAATGCATAAAATTTATCTCCAAGAAGATTGTGAGATATGAACAAAAATCTGAGTCCAAACCCTAGTATGACTGAACTGAAAACGTACCAAAAATGATCTCCAAATCTTCACCAAATGATTCACCAATTAAGTGATGAATTCCAAACCCTTATTCAACCAGTTACAAACCCTTAATATCAATTTTTCAGGTCTGCTTTTTCGGACTGCTTTTTCATGTCTGCTTTTTTCGAATTTGCTTTTTCGGACTGCTTTTTCGGACCTACTAAAAACGGCCGCCTATAATTTCGGACCTGCTAAAAATTGCCTCCTATAATTTCGGCCCTACTAAAAATGCCTCCTGAAATGCTGTTTCAATCACAAACAAACCCTTACATCAATTTCTCAATGAAGTACCAATGAGATGGCTGAGTACCAACTCCAAATTTGCAACCCTTCAGTAGATATTTCACTACCTCAGTTATGCCAATCCAAGGGAGTGATTCGTTCCCAAAGATCGAATAGAATTTGCAGACCACAAGGCTACAAATTGCTTCACAATGAAGAAGTAGAAGAAATCCCAAATCCAAGCATGTAGAAATGATAGCCCAAGCCCTCTATTTATTCTTTTTCTTGAGAAGTTACTAGAACTTCTAGAAACATCCAATTATAATGTATTTTCATAATAAAATAACATTATAATAATAAAGTACATTTCTCAACTCAAAATTATAACAATGTAGGCCCAAATGTCTCATAACTGAATGTAGGCCCAACTACGACTAAACGTAGGCTCAAAACTGAACGTAGGCTCTACTACAACTAGATGTAGGCTCAAACTGGATGTAGGCTCACTCTGGATGTAGGCTCTGTCAGCAATATGCAATCAAATGATCAACATAATGACTCTCTCTCCAAACCATTTGCCTACGAGAGTCGATGATAGGCAAATCCCTCATGCCAAACAATGTCAGCCAAAATGGGGACATGACATAACAAAATATATGTTAGCCTATTGAAACAGAGCACACTATGTTGATGCTGCCTAGTCACTAGATTTAAAATCAACTTTCCCTTCTTTTATTATAAAGTTGTAGTTATAATGTTCCTATAGAGAAATATTTATAGACAACATTATAATAAAATGAAATTTTGAGAGACAGAAAGCTATTAGAATTAGAAGATTATGAAATAAGAGTTACGTGATTGCAAGAATCAGTTATTAAAACTGAAGAAGTTATCTGAAGAAAAAGAAGATAAATACAGGGGAAAAAGAGGAGACTGGGGTTCCAGAAAGGAAGCTTTTTCTACTTTTTGGCAGTCTGTGTGCTGAAGAAAAGGGGAGGGTCTAGTCTGTGTGCTAGGAGGAGAAAGAAATGAAAAGATAGGACAGTTAATAGTTTTTGTTGAACAGGACATGATTAATGTATTTCTGATCTTAGGATTTTGACTGTGAGCAAGATTATCTTCGTTAACTCATGAAAAATATTCACAACTGTGTTTTTTGAATCCATCGAATATGTAACTGTTGTGAAAGTTACAGTCTTTGATGTCATGGGTTTGTGTTTTTGACTTGAAATAAATTAATGTTTCCAGTTCCAGAAACTCGGTGGAGTGTGTAATTTTTATAAGTCTTGTTATAAGTTCTAAAGAATTGTGAGTCTTTGAATGTATAATCTTTTTCTGTTATTAGTTTTTAATGTAATGCCCTTCATCCAAGAATGAAGTGAGTAGCCTTGTGCACTTTCAGGTTAAAAGTGTATGTTTATTTATTAGACTAGGTAAAAATTCATTGCAAATCTTACAAGGGAGCTGTACCTTATTAAAGTTTAGAGGGCGCTTGCACACTCCCATTGCAAAGCGACCCCACTGTTAGTGGTTTATTCTATCTCCGTGTTTGGGCAAATAAGGGTTATTTTGAAGGTTTTATTGGGAGACAAATCTATTCACTAATATATTTTTGGCTACTCTATTGGGGAATGGAATCGAAGACTAGTGTTACATTTATTTCCTTGGACATTTTTGAAATGTTTGTATATGCAGGATTGGTGACTCTATAGAATGACCATGCCAAATACAAAAGTTGTAATTAAGAAAAGACCGAATCCCTCCATCATGGAAATTTATCAGATGGATGACAAAGTGTTGCATGAATTCTTGGATAGTTTTAAAGAAAGCATATCTCGGGCTGTCAAGAATAACGTTAGCTTGGAAGATGATCATACCTCTACGTTATTGTGGAGAAGCCTCTGTGTATGGTTCCACAAACACAAAGATCTACAGGAGCATGAAAGAAGAATGGCAAGACTGAAAGAAGAATTGATGGTTGTTGATGAAGAGCCCTCAGTGATATCGTCTCACTTCATTTCTCACATCTATTCAGTCTTCAATGATCAAAACAGCATCCAAGAGCCCATGGGTAAAGATGGCAAAGGTTTGCCTGAATCTTTATTCTCTCCTAATATAGAAAATTCCAAGTTTGAAAATAATGATAATCATCTTGCTTTGGAGAATTTTGTTCATAAAAAATCTCATAATAATATGCAATCGGATGTTGAAGCTTTGTTTTTTGCTGAAGGAATAAATAAAGATGATTCTTCATGTTTAGGAATCCATGACCATCTCATAGAAGAACCTTGTCATTCTAAAATGAAACTGATAGTGGTGACGAGATGAAGCCACACATTGGCAAAGTTTCATCTCAGGCTGGAAATCTGCCTAAAGGAAGAATTTCTGAGATTATCTTTCAGCCTATGGATAACTCGATACAAATATTGAATAACACTCTCCTTAGTAAAGAGGAAGAAATCAGGGGTAGATTCATGCCATCTCTCCAATCAGAGGACTTCTCTCAAGTTGACTCCGCAACAAGTAAATTAGAGAAGAAATTTAAGGGGATGGAAGACAAAATTACTTGGAGTGAGCCTAACATGTTATATCAGCCAACGGGATTTTGTGAGATTGTCACTATTAGGGATAATCCTTTATTCCAGATATGTTTATCCTCTTCAAGTGAGAAGGATTATTTCTTTTCTCAAGGAGTAGAGAATGCTGAAACAAATATGGAACTAGGAAAAGATAAAGTTGTCACACTATTTCAGCCCCAAGAAACATTAAAATTTTCAATAAATACTCTGTCTCATGAAGAAGAAGTGATGCCTCAGTTCTTTCCACCCTTTGGAGAAAGGAATGCTCCTGTGAAAACTCCAGGAGATATGGCGAAACAAGTGGGGTGGTTGAAATCTTTTTATGGTGCTATTCTCATCAAGAGAAATTCTGTCATGCAAAAACCATCAGCAAGAAAGAAGGAGCAAAGCGATGCTGAACAACTTGTGAATTCAAATGACAAGGCTTTGCCACAATCTTTCTTCAGCCCGGAGGTAGAATCTCTCAATTCCATAGAATGAGAAAATAATCATGTCTATGAGATACCACAGCAACAAGAAAGATCAACTATCAAAGAAGACGACGAGGTTGTTGAGGCATTACAGTTCCAACCATCATTGGCTTTCTCCATTGATGATTATTTGCATGAGGAAGAAATTATTGAGAAGCCCTTGGAGGGCACTCAGCAAGGGAATCCCAAAAGAGAAGATCTAGGTATAAACCTATTTGAAGTATTTTATTCAGCTGGTGAAGGTATGAACGCTGATCTTTCTTGTATTGCCAAGATTTCTGATGAACAGTGTGAATACAATCAAATTGCAAAGGGTAAAGATGTTTTGGAAATGATTTTGTTTTTATATGCTGAGGACTCCTTAAATGCTAAAGTTTTCTTAGCTGCCAAGGATGAATACCATGTTAAAGAGGATGCAATCTTCTCCTTAGACATGTTGAGGTTTAATGTTTTTCAATTGGAAATTGATAGGGGTTCCGAGAATTGCAGGTTGAAATCACATGAAGAGCAAGATATTTATGATGAGTCATGGTTGTTTGGATATAACTATCACTTTACTAAATTTCTGCACGCGAGTAATTGAAATTCTAGTAATGGAGAGCTTGCCAAACAAAGGCGGTATGAGAATCCTGCATTCAAAATTTCAAATGCAACTGGCTAACCAAGAAAGGCTCTTACTTTTCTCAGCCGGTTGATGGCTTCGTGTAAGTACCTTCTGTTTCTGGCCTGTGGTAGGGTCTTCTTGCCTTTGTAAATGTTTGTAAATATGTTCTTGGTTTGCAAGTTTCATTTGTGCTTAGTTTAGCTTGCTTTGTTTCAGCTTGCTGCTAGTTTAGTTGCTTTTTGTAGTTTTGGTGGTTAGGTGTTTTGTTGTTTCGCCTTGTTCCCCTCCTCCCTTTAAGGAGCTCCCTTTCTTTCTTTGTGCTTTGACTCTATTGCCCAATGGACAAGGCACTGGACTTTTGACCAAAGATGCTGGATTCTTTATGCACTTTCAGCACATACCCCCTAGTCAGAGCCAGTTGTTGGCTTGCCTTCTGCACCCCATTTTCAAATCTTTAAAATCGAGTCTTCCTAGAAGTTGTCTCCTCATTCTCCTCATTTTCCCTCTAACTTATTTTGAAAATGCTCTTGCAAAGTCATGTTTTGTAAAGATAATGTTTAGATGAACTCTTGAATCAATGAATCAAAAGGAATCCAAGAACGGGTACCTGAACCGATTGCAATATACTGTGATAGCACAGATGCAATAAGTATATCTAAGAATCCTGTCATGCACTAAAAAACAAAGAACATTGCTATAAAGTATCACTATTTGAGAGACCAAGTGCAAAATAAAGAAGTGAAATTGGAATATGTTCCCACAAAAGAATAGGTTACTGACATATTCACAAAGCCTTTATCGAAGAGTACCTTTGAGTATCTCAGAGGTAAATTAGGGGTAGTGCCCCTTCTTGATATTCAGTAAAATGACAAAGGTGATCATCAATCCATTGAGCTTCAACAAAGGACTCAGCCTCATCTTAATTGGATTGGTGACAAAGGACTGCTGCTTGAAGGGGGAGCAGACTTCAGAAAAAGGTAGTCACTTGACTAGCCTTTGGCATTATTGTCAAAGGGGAGATTATAACCGGTAAGGATGTGAACCGGTAAGGCGTTTGCCATCAATGCCAAAGAGGGAGATTGTTGGGTGTGGGCATTAGCTAGTAAGGATGTAACCGGTATATGGCAAAGTGGTGTTGTCATTGATGTCTAAGGTTAACATTGTTCCAACATGAACAGGTGACAATAATAGTAAACAGGTGTAGTTTACAAGAGGGATTGGTTATGAAACCGGTGACACATATTGAATAGGAAGAAGTACTGTGACCAAGTACTAAGAGGTGAAGTCACCAACCAGTAAATGGAGCAACCGGAGCAATGACCAATACAGTAACCGGTAAAGTATATGATCGGAACCAAGGAACCAAACCAGTATAGAGAGAGAAAGGAGTGACAGGTGATAACAAAGACCTGTACACTACCTAAGGATGGAAACCGATCATCTTTGATCAGTGAGATATCATCGAAACTGATGAACCAGCGAAAGTCATAGTTGACAAACACTTATGTGACTCTTCGTCTGAGATTTGTTGCGAAAAAATCGGAAGACTTTGTGTTATGAAAAAGATCAGCGCAAGGCATAATTGAAGGATTTAATGCCAACAATTAAGGCATTGAAACATGGAGAAATCTCAAGTAAAGGAAAGTATGTGGGACGCATCTGTCGTTTCCTTTATAAAACAAAAAAGCTATGGCATGCATCTGATGTTTTCCTCTATGATCTGATACTCAAATGGATGATGGATCCAAAGAAGAACTTTGCGGAGACCACGCATGCAAAAAGAGAGAAGGGCAAGAAGACTATTTATTCTTCAGCCTGTGAAGAATATCATTTGCCTTCATTCCGCCAAGAAGAAAAAGAGTGAACCTGTACACTGAAAGAAGCTACAAAAAGGTGAAGAAAAAAAGAGAAGAGTGTGCAAGGAAGCACAACAATTTGGGGAGAGCATACCTATGGGTGATGACTCTCAATTGATGAACACGACGATCTTATCAAACTCAACAAAGCCATCTCAAAAAGATCAAACCCTCTTCCTCTCTAACAATTGCAATAACAAAATCCCAGTATTTGGGTGAACATTAACAGGTCCCTTGTATTAAATCCCTTAACCGGGTGACATCAAGTAGATGTGCTAAAGTCCTTTTAACAAGGCAGGATTTAATAGGCCTTATTTCCTAAATCCCTTAACCGGGTTGCATCTAACAGTGCATTTGTAATCCTTTAACAGGGAAGGCTCCTAACAGGGCGCACTTCAGATGAGTGCAAAATTTGTGAGGTCTACTCACACTGTGGTTTTCTCCTGATTTGGGTTTCCACGTGATACATCTAGTGTTGTCTATTGCTTTGATCTTGTGTCAACTATTTCTGTGATAGAATCTATTCTGCATGTGGTTTTCGTTAGATTATATCATATTGGTTTTCAAGTTTTAGTGGGTGCCGATTCACCCCTCCCCTCTCAGCACCGGTTGGGACCATCAAACTTCACCTTTGTCGACCGGCTCATCAATAATCAATGCTTTACCTGTTATACTGCAACATCCTCAGTTGATACTTCAACCGTGTTACATTAGCCTATCATCGAGAAGGTAATTAACCAGAGCATACTATATACTCTTTTGACCGGTTCTTTGGTCTTAGATCGGTGAGTGCTTCTCAATGATAACTTCCACTAAGTGAGAGTAGATCTCACTAGTTATTCCGAGAACAATAGCATTTCTACCTGTTCCTGCTTAAGCCTTGATGGCTTAATTTGATGAAGAGATATCATCATCGGTAGATGATGACTTTGTCTCTGATTTTTCTCCTTCAGAGCTCTTTGTCCCCTTTTTGGACCATATCTTCTTCACTTCTTTCTTGGTCTCTTCAGTTATGTTTCCCTTTTGTTTGGGAGTTTCGCTCCTCTTCGCCAGTTTTACTTGTCCTTTTTGTTTGTTTATTGACCGGTTCATGCAATCTCTAGCCAAATGCCCAATCTTGTTACAATTGTAACAAGTCATTCTGGTTCCTCTCCATGGATTAACACTTTTTCCTTTGTCCATGGATGAATGACACTCAGTAGCTCTATGCCTTGATTGTCCACACGTAGCATACATAGAAGTGCCTCAGTTTGCATTCCTGTTATAGAATACCGTTCTCGGTTGAGATTTGAATGCCATGGTTGTAGACCTACACTCTTCAGCCTTATGTCCAAATTTATTGCATGCATAGCAATAACCTATAAAGCTTCCTCTATTGCCACTGGACACACTGTTTGATCGTAACCCGCAATCAAAGGTCCTATGTCCATACTTATAACAGTTATTGTAGTAATTGTTGGCAGTGAAGGGTTTCACCGGTGCATTCTTGCAATCATTAGACTTATGACCCGGTTTGCCACAATGTTTGCAAGATGGTTTGGAGAGTCTCTTACCTTTTTCTCCAATTGGTTTCTTCGTGTCCTCCTTGATTCCTTTGAGGTTTGAAGACTCACTGGTTTCTTTGGTGCCTTGGCCGTTGTAACCAAGTCCTGTGGGATCTTTGTGGCTTCTCTGAGCTTTCAATTGCTCATCCATCTTTTAAGAACTCTCATTGTATTTTTTGATCTTTTCATTTCTTTCCTCAACAGTTTTCAATTGCATTTTTAGTTTTTCAACTTCAGCAGCCATTTCTCTATTTGCTTCTTTATCATGCAAGTGTTCATGCATAATGGCATTTTTGTTGAGTTATGCCCTGCATGTCTTCTTGTAGCTACAATATGAGTGCATCGGTCTCTCTTAGAGCATCTTCAAGTAAGTTCCTTGCTCTCTCAGCAGTCTATAGTGCTTCTTTAGCACTCTTTCGCATCCTCGACTTTTCTACTTGCTTCGATGAGTTCAGTCATTCTCAATGCATGACCTTCCTGTTCTTTTTTCAGATTAGAGACTTGATCGGTTAGGTTTTGGTTTCTCTCCATGAGTTCAGAAACTGCTTCCTTTGCTTCATCTAAACTACTTTGTTCAGACAGTTCATCTATCGTGTCCTGACTTCCACTCAGCTGCAAAGCCAATTCTTTTCTCTTAACAAGAGATCTTCTCAGACTATATTCAAGAGAAGCAATCCTTTTATTTGCTTCCTCTAACTACTTCTGATATCAGCAACCCTCCATGATCGTTACTCAAGCGGTTAAGCTTCTTTACCTCAGAACTTGGCTCTGATACCAATTATTAATACTAACCGATGATTGAGAGGGGAGAATCAATCAACTCAACTTATTTCAAATCTTATCCTATGAAACATAATATAGCTATTGTGTGATAATGAAAATGCAAAACATGTATAACTAACTTGATTAGAAATGACATACAACAGCTAACACAGGATTTATACGTGGAAACGCTTGGTTAGAGGGAGAAAACCATGGTGGGACTGAACCCACAATCTTCACTACTGCAATAATAAAGTTTCCCTGTTAAAGGCTTACAACAACACTTGTTAGAGTGCTACCCTGTGAAGGGATTTGATATAGATCGGTTAAGATCTTGACCCTGTTAGGAGTTGCCTTGCCAGAGGACTTAAGAACATCAATCAAGATGTCACCCAGTTAAGGGATTTATACAATGGAACCTGTTAGGGTTCACTCTGATAAAGAGATTTTCACAAGCTTCAAACAATAAGAAAAAGTGATCTTCTGTAGACACTTAATCTGTCATTCAAATCATACCTGTTCTAATCCTCGCTCGGCTCGGTTGTTCAATCTCTGTCGTTCACTCTTGATGACTTTATCCCTTCTCAAAAGACTTAGCTCTTCTACTTTGATTTATCTCTGCGCACTTGATTTCTTCAACCACGCTACACTTATGCATGATGACCCATACATATAATGATTTTTCACATTACAAAATGGAATTGTTGCGCCAAGCTATAAATCCTCCAAAACGCTGTTGTTCTGGAAAGCATTCCAAAAATCTCGCATACAGAACTCCAGTTCATGCTAAAATGCTCGCATACAGAACTCCAATTCATCCCAAAATGCTCGCATATAAAACTCTAGTTCATCCTAAAACGCTCGCATACAAAATTCCAATTCATCCCAAAATGCTCCGCAAAAACCGGATCGGATTATAAAAGCATAGACCGGTAGGTCTAATACTTTTGAACGAGAACTGGTGTGCTATCATTGATTCATCTGCCTTCTGTGGTTTTCTACTAGACCGGTTGGACAAGACCGGTATCATCGTGACCGGTGCAATTATATTGGTTACTTAGAAAGTTTGATGGTTGTCGACTGTGACAACTACTGGTTCATTATTGCTGCTCTAACATAAAGAACGGTATGTTTGATGTTTGCCAATGATGACAACTAAGCATAATGCCTACACATTCAAGTATTGTGAATAAGTCCATACCCTCTTCCATCTGTTCATCTTCATTGAACCCCTTTAATGCGAGAATAATCTCATCTTTCACCTCTTGAGTGTTGGGCTCAGGCTGTCTCATATCATCCCCCCAAATCAACCACTAACTATATTGTAGGGAATGATGGAAGTATCTTTGCACCTTGTTGCATTGAATGCATGGATGAAGTTGCCTCTAGACTATCTTGAGGTATGATCTATGTATCTCCTCCTTGCACTAAATTGTGATCCATACTCTGTGTCTTTATCTCCTTGGTCAATGAAGAACTAGCAATAGGAGGTGTGGCAGATTTATGCCTCTTGCTTCCAGACTCCTTACTAATGGTTGTGTCACTTGCTGCTTGTAATGTTTCTGTTAGCAATATGAGTTGTCATTAGTGTATTTCCCAAACACCATTTACACCGATAATAGCTCACCGGTCACTCGTGTTCCTTAGAAGACACCGGTAGACTAGAAACAGTGTATGCACCGGTAGATGAAGCAAAGGGGATACATTGGTAGACCGATCTAAGTACACAGTACCGGTCTTATAGTGCATACAGGGATGAACCGGGTATAAAGATATACCAGTCATAACCGGTCTAATTGTAATAAAGATCCGATCCAGATTTTGCGGAGTAGGTTGAGTTAAAACCGGATTATACGAGACACCCACAGTTCAAAAGTGGAGTTAGCTTTTTAACAGGAGTTAGCTTTATTTCTACCGATGTTTTGCAAGGTAAACTCTAGATCATAACGCATAGCTTTTTTGCTATTTGCATGATTTATGGTTAAGTTTACACCCTGGCTGTTCTATGAGTTAAGGGTTTCATTGAGGAGTACTCTTGTATAAATATAGGTCATAGGACGTAAGATAAAGTGTTGTTGATAATTGGTGATTGCATAGAGTAGAGGAGAGATATCTTTTGAAAGAAGCGCTACAGTTGCAAAGGTGAAAGACAACAGAGATCAATAGCAAGGCAAAACGGGAAAGACATCAACAGGTATGATCTGATCAGACAATCAGTGTCATAGAAGATCATTGCTTTTATAAAGTGTGAAAGCAAGTTAAAATCCCTTTATCAGGGTGGACCTAATGGGTTCTTTGTAAAATCCTTTAACAGGGTAATATCTTTGTTGATATTAAAAGTCCTCTAACCAGGCAACTCTTAACAGGGTTAAGATCTGAACCGATCTTTTGTAAAATCCCTTAATCGGGTAGCACCTTAACCAGTGCTTTGTAAGCTCCTAACAGGGCGCCTTCATTCTGCAGTAGTGAAGTTGTGATCTCTGTCTCACCGTGGTTTTTTCCTTCTAATCGAGGGTTTCCACGTATAAATACTTGTGTTGATCTATGTGATTCTTTTATGCTTGTAAAAGATTATTTTATTCTGCTTATCGATAAAGGATAATTAAACAAGTTTTGAATTACAGTATAAGAAAAGTATTTACTGAATCACCCCCCCTTCTCAGTAACCGGTTTAGTAATAACAATTGGTATCAAAGCCATTGGCTCTCTTATATAAAGAGAAAGATCATGGAGGGTTACAGGTACCAGAAACAGCTAGAGGAAGTCAATGACATCATTGCCTCTTTGGAGAATAGGCTGAGGAGATCACTTGCAAAAAGAAAGGAGTTGGCTCTGCAATTGAATGAGAGCAATGAGACCATTTATGAACTCTCTGGGCAGACTGGATCTGATGAAGGTAAGGATGCGGTTTCTGAGCTTATGCAAAAGAACCAGATCCTAACCAGTCAAATTGCTGATCTCAAAAGGGAGCAAGAAGAGAATGCCCTGAGGATGACTGAATTGATCGAGAAAAAGAGGAAAGATGAAGATGAAAGAAACACAGCACTAAAGTCATTAACGGCCTCTGAAAAAGCAAGAAACCGGGTAGAGGAAGCCGTAGGGGCGAATGAACTTATCATTTTGCAACTCCAAAAAGACATGCAAATTGTCACCCAAGAAAATGCCAACATGTAGAAGGGATGGCATGATAGGGATGAAGCATGCAAAAGACTGGCACTAGAACTGTATCAACTAAAGGAACAAATGAAAGAAATTGAAGAAAGAAATGAAACCCTAAGAAGATACAACGAGAGCTCGATGAAGCTTGATGAGCAACTCAAAGCTCAAAGAAAGCACAAAGATCACACCGGTCTTGGATTCACTAGTAAAGACACCAAAGAGACTGGTGAGTCTTTTGGAGCAAAGACAAGCAAGAAGGATAAGAAGAAGCCACTAACTCAAAAAGGTACGAAAAATTTTAACACCTCTTGCAATCATTGTGGGAAACTGAGTCATAGAATAAATAACTATAGGAATGCACTCGTAAAGACAAACAACAGCTACTGCAAGAACTGTTGCAAGTATGGGCACAAGACCAATGAATGCTAGTCCAGCCCCACATTTGTGTCTAGTGGAAGCAGGGGAAGCTTCAAGGGCTACTGTTATGCATGCAATAAGTTTGGACACAAAGTTGAAGAATGCAGATCAAAGACAATGGCATTCAGAACCCCAGACCGGTATTCACCAAGAAAAACAAGAACCGGAACACAACCAATTGTGCAAACTGTGGGATACACAGTCATAGTGATTCATGGAGCAAATCACCTAACACAAGAAGGGTGAACCCATGGAAGGCAACCGGTATAGTCTGCTATCACTGCAACAAGGTTGGACACCAAGCCAAGAATTGCAGGAACCGGTCATCTATCAAAAGAAAAGAATCAGTCAAACCAGTAGAGAAGATCTCATCCCCAAATGAGAAGATCAATAAGGAAGAGAAGATTGGAAAAATAGCTAGGCAAATTTGGTTCAAAAAGGAATCAAAGAACTTCGCTGAGGAGAAAACAGAGGAAAGATCATCATTTGCTGATGGTGATATCTCTTCAGCAAACTGAGCTGTTAAGGCTTAGAGGGAACTGATAGACCATCTACCGTTCCTAGTATGACTAGTGAGAATCAGACTCACTCAGTCTACAAGGATTACCGGGCAGGTAAGAAGTAATCAACCAGGGTTTGCCAAACCGGAAAAGCCGGATCATCGGTTAGGAAAAACGAAAAGAAAAGTTAGGTAAGGCATTTATTACTATAGCCGTTTAATAGATAGTTACCGTTTGGTAATTACCGTTATGACCTAGCCCTATAAAAGAAAGAAGAATTACTCATCATTTTTACTTTGCTTTCATTGAGATTAACAAATTTTTGTGAGTAATTTTCTTGTGCTTTCATCATCGTGAGCGATTATCTGTCAAGACCAATCAAAGCTTATTTCTGTGAATTAAACTATTCGCAATGGCCTCATCATCCGCTATCGTGAAGTTGATCAAGGGAGATCAAATGGATCGACCTACATACGATATTGCGCCAATCCAAAATAGAGCAGTCGACATGGCTAGAGCTTTGTCCACAGTACTTGATGGCGTCTTTATGACTGAAGACGTGACTGCATTCATCCATTCCAAATAGGAAGAACTTGGCGAAACTTACATTCAGGGCAAGTACCTCTCTTTGTGTGAGGACGGAAGACTGCAAGACAAATAAGCGAAGTTGGTGTCGTCTAGTCTTATCAACGGAGTCACCTATCTGGCTATCTTTCGACAAGACTGGATCCGACTGGTCCTCAATTGAGTACACGATTCAGGGTTTTGGCTCCAAAAGGGTGCAGTTACAGAAATAACCAAGGAGGATTTACATTGTGTAACTGGATATAGTCAGGTAGGGGAAGCCTTGACGTTGCGAACCATCGCAAATGCAATTGTCACAAAGTTGACGAAATCCAAATCCGATGGTCGTCTCATGACAGTGAACGACATCGAAGACGATGGGGTTCAATTTGCGTCCATGGTGATAGGTTATAAAATCTATCAGTCTAGTAATCTCAACAGCATACCGGGTGGAGCCATATATGCTGCACACCAAATAATGCATGATAAAGCCACTTATGATATCTGCAGAATGCTCCGAGGGCAGATATTTGAGAACATGAAGAATCTCAGTATTGTCAAGAAGAAATCTATGAAGTACGAGACTTTATTGATATGCCTCTATTTCTATTATCAAAATTTCTTTCCTGGAATTGGCAAAGTAGCATGGAAGACCGACAGACCGGTCATGCACCAAATAGCTGAATTGGCCAACCAACTGGGAAACCAATTAAATAATGTTATGAATGAATATTTTGAAGCCTTTCAACTAAAGATGCATGCAAGGGAGCGGGTGCCATCTGCAATTGTTGAAGCATACAAAGATGATGTATGTTTTCTGGTTTCCACCAATCACTGCATCATTCAAGCAGTAGAACTGAGAGAAGTATACACTCCTGAGCTAGGATACGAGATCACTGCCAAAATTTCTAAGTCATATGCTGATGTTCTAAATAAAGCAAATTTGGATCTCTTTGCTAACCGGTTCGGTACGTTCGCCAAAATTGAAGAGAATCTGAAGAAGAGGGCACCAATCAAAAATGTTTTTACCAAAAGGGCCTCCACACCAAAGAAGAAACTGTCAGCAAAGCAACCCAAGGCTCGAAGGAAGAAAGTAGAACCGGTACCAAGTACCCAAGAGGAAGAAGAAGAGGAGACAGATCTAGAAGACACAGTTCCTTTAATCAAAAGGAAGAGGAGTTCAAACAAACCGATGAAGGATCCTAAACCGAGACCAAAAAGACAAAATATTGATGAATTCATAGAAGGATTGAAAGAAATAGGTAGAATGAGTTCAGTAGAGTCAAGATGTAAGTTTTCGAATGAAGAAGACAGGAGAAAGATTGAAGAAGTGGTTGTGCACTACCTTCACAAGTTCAATCTGCATCCCACCGAACTTCACAAGACTGTGCCTAAGGATCTCCTTCAAATTATTGAAGCTAGATGAAATGCCTCAATCGAAAGAGAAAAGGAGCTGAGAATACATGCTCTTCTAGAAGTACATAATCACCTCACTCTAGAAGAAGCCACCGAACAGGTTGAACTATATCAATAAACCTTCTTAACTAAAAGAAGGATCGGTCTCATGCTTGTTGGTCAACCTGAGAAAGTGCATGAGGAAGGAGTAGTGATGTGGACCAAACTTCTTCAGACCCAGCAGCAAGCAGAAGAAGCTCAACAAAGAGCAACAGTTCAACTGGTTGCTGCCACCAGTAAAGGGAAAGGAGTGCTTGGAGCAGAGGCACCAATAATAGTGGACATCATCGATGACAAGGGCAGCGAGCCAGCAAACCCAACAGTTCTCATCTCTCCAAGCAAAGGTAACATTAAACCTATGTCTATCAATAATATTGTTGATGAGGTAATGGACTTCGGAGAAGTAGACAATGCTGCAAAATGGTACAGTGTACTAGAAGAAGATGATAAACAGGCAATAATTCTAGCAATAGTGGAAACATTCATGGATTATTATAGGACTCCAAGGGACTACAGGTCCAAGTTCCCACCGAAACTCAACTCAAGGCTACAATTAAAATGGAGAACCGGTCTAGGCACAAACACAAAAATCATTAGGGAAACACTGTTAAAGGTCAGACCTGGACTCAGTGAAGACAGAATAAAGCTTCTACTACAAGAAGCATCCATGAACTTGAATATACCATATAGAGTTGCCGAGCTATTAAAGGGGTATGAGAATCAAGTCTATAAAGCGACTTTGGACTTCTGGCACCAGTATGACTTCAGTGCATTGGAATTACTAGGTCCTCAGGATCAAATTGCACAAGTGCTGGCACCACCAGTTAAATTCACTACTAGTGAAGAACCTACAACTGGTGTTGAAAATGTTCAAACAGAGGAGCTTGCATCTGGTGAACAAATAAATGTTGAACAAGAACTGGACAATGATATACCTATGGGAGAACTTCATACAGCTGAGAAGCAGCAACAGGAAGAAGTCCCACTGGAAGAACAAGAACAGGATGTTGAAGTCAATGAGCAACTGGAAGAAGAAGCTCAAATTGAGGAAGAAGCACCAATCAAGAAAGATCTACCTGAAGAAGAGATGCCAGTAGAAGACAAAACTCAGCAAGAAAATGAAGAAACTAAGGAACAGGAGCAAGAAATTCTTGGACAAACTGAGACAGCTCAACCGGAAAAGGAACCAAAGCAAAAGGAGAAAACAGATATTCCAAGCTCCTCATCTAAGAGGAAGTTGTCATTTGCCGAGGAGAAGGAAGCTAAAAATAGTAAGGTTACCGATACAGTGGTTGACATCAGCAAGATGTCAACTAGGCAGCTCAAGGAGCTGACCAAGAGGAAACAGGACATGGTCCTGACCACTGTAAAGAACATATTGTGCAACTTCGTACTTGATGCAGACATAGATGAAGATGAACCGGTCATCAATCAGCTGGAAGTTCTGGCACAAACTATCGGTGAAGATCTAATAGATCCAGAAACTGTGGCAATAGACCACTACAAGAAGAAGAGAATTTATATTCTCCACAAACAAGTTGCAGACATCAAGGTAACTATGTCAAACAACTTGAAAGTTCTTCAACAGTAGAACCAAGTTGCCGGAAGTTTGATGAGCAGAACTTCAAACTTTGAAATATTTTTGCAAGATCTGGTTGAGAAGTCTGCAAAGACATCAGAGGACATACGAGCTTTGTCATCCCAATTTGACATCAAGAATAAATCTGCAACAAATTTTAGCAAGGAAATGACAAGTCTTGCTCTAATACTAAAAAAGACAACTGAAGAGAAGAACAAGTGAATCCAAGACATCATTGGATTTCAGATGCTTTTGGCCCCAACACTTGACATCATGCATAATACAACAACTTCTACAGAGGCTCTAATCAATGAACCGGTTTACAAAACTGTGGAAGATATGGAGAACATCATAGTTTCTCTTAAAGAAGCCCAAAAGACAATAGAATATGTAACCGGTCAGTGGGCACCATTCCTACATTCTACAAAGAATATCTATAAGGATATCTTCACAAAACTTCAAATGTGAAGAGAAGCATCACCCTTTGTCCTATGGAGGCAAAAAGGGGAAGAAGAAGCAGAGCAAGCAGAGGATATAGAAAGGGAAATGGGAAGCAGAGCAGCTCTCAGACAACAGAGGTAAGAGCAGAACAGAACAGTTTCAATCACTCAACCACCGGAGCACTCAGACAGGGGAAGTGTGCTATAGAGGGAAGTGTAATGATCCCTTTTTGGGACGTTACTTGATTTGTCTTGAAATTCATAATTAGTATTTGGATTTACCTTGGGAATGGTAATTTGTAATGTTGTATACTAGGAGGATGCCAATCCCCAATAATTATAATATATCATTATATAATTTTATACTTATAATCACAAAAAATTCATAATTCTTTATATAATGTATTTATTTCATATTATATATTAGTTAGTTATTTATCAATATATTTGAGTTAAGTTAAATCAAATACAAGTTTGCTTCATAACAATATTACTATATTTCATAATTTATTATTTAAATTTTCATAACTTATTATTCTAATATTTATTTCATATTAATATTAATATCCAATTCATAAGTGCTAATAAATAAATTAACTTAAATAAAGATATACTTACCTTCTTTATGCCTTTTCTTTTTAGCTTATTTAATATTCATTTCCTTCTAATATTCTCCTACATTTTCTCCTTGATCTTCTCCTATATTTCCTCCTTGAATTTCTCTTGAAATCTTTTAATATTATTCTTCTCCCAAACTTTTTATATTATTTTGTTCGTGTCCTTTTTTCCCCTTTCTTTCTTTCCCGTGATTATTCTCTTATACCTTCTCTTTCCAAAAGTCATGTCTTTTGGATTATGTTATTTTATTAATGATAATATATTTCAAATAAATATAACATTTATACAAGGGTAATATATATAATATCTTTATATTAGGATTAAATATTTATATTATGATATAAGATTAAATATTATTATAATATAGTGTTTATATTATAATTATATTATATTATTTATATATTCATAATACTTTAAATATTGGTTAATGATATTAATGTTAGGGATTTGAACATTAATTACATATTAATTAATGACATTGATTAATTAATATATATTGATGATAATATTAACTATATTAATTAATCAATTATAATCATTAATTATTAATTGATTAGTCATTGTTATTATATTGATTAATAATATTATATTGACATATCATTTGTATGCTTATTAATATTAATATATTAACATCAATATTAGTGATTAATTTTATATTAATTAATTAATTAAGACTATATTAATTAGTATGTATTTAGGAATATATTTGTATTCCATACACTGATTAGGGCTCATGACAGAAGCAAAGTGCAAAGTCTATAAGTGAGTATGGTTTTGTGTATGGTTTTGCCACCAATGACAAAGGGGAAGATTCTTAGCAATATGAGTTGTTATTAGTGTATTTCCCAAACACCATTCACACTGGTAATAGCTCACCGGTCACTCACGTTACTTAGAAGACACCGGTAGACTAGAAACAGAGTGTATGCACTGGTAAATGAAGCAAAGGGGATACACAGGTAGACCGATCTAAGTACACAGTACTGGTCTTATAGTGCATATAGGGATGAACCGGATATAAGGATATACCAGTCATAACCGGTCTAACTGTAATAAAGATCCGATCCGGATTCTGCGGAGTAGGTTGAGTTAAAACCGGATTATACGGGACATCCACAGCTCAAAAGCGGAGTTAGCTTTTTAATAGGAGTTAGCTTTATTTCTACAGATGTTTTGCAAGGTAAACTCCAGATCATAACGCATAGCTTTTTATCTACTTGCATGATTTATGATTAAAATTACACCCTAGCGGTTCTATGAGTTAAGGGTTTCATTGAGGAGTACTCTTGTATAAATATAGGTCATAGGATGCAAGATAAAGTGTTGTTGTTGTTGATAATTGGTGAATGCATAGAGCAAAAGAGAGATATCTTTTGAGAGAAGCGCTACAGTCGCAAAGGTGAAAGACAACAGAGATCAATAGCCAGGCAAACCGGGGAAAAGATCAACATGTATGATCTGATCAGACAATCAGTGTTATAGAAGATCATTGCTTTTATAAAGTGTGAAAGCAAGTTAAAATCCCTTTATCAAGGTGGACCTAATGGGTTCTTTGTAAAATCCTTTAACAGGGTAATATCTTTGTTGATATTAAAATTCTTCTAACCAGGCGACTCTTAACAGGATTAAGATCTTAATCGATTTTTTGTAAAATCCCTTAACTGGATAGCACCTTAACCAGTGCTTTCTAAGCTCCTAACAGGGCGCCTTCATTCTGCAGTAGTGAAGTTGTGAGCTCTGTCTCACCGTGGTTTTTTCCTTCTAACTGAGGGTTTCCACGTATAAATACTTGTGTTGATCTGTGTGATTCTTTTATGCTTGTAAAATATTATTTTATTTTACTTATCGGTAAAGGATAATTAAACAAGTTTCGAATTACAGTATAAGAAAAGTATTTACTGATTCACCCCCCCCTCTCAGTAACCGGTTTAGTAATAACAATTTCTTCCACGTTGCCCCCTTCCTTTGAAGTTTTCCTTTCATTTTGAATGTGTGCTCTTGAAATGTTGATGGCTCTTTCATCCCCTCTCGAAGAAGAATCCTCACTCTGCATCCTCGCATGAGTGAAAGCAACACCTTGTTTAATAAACCTTTTAATTTGCTTATCAATCCACACCCTTGATCTATCCATCATTACTCTCTTCATGACCTCCAAATCTGAAAGTTCCTCCTTTAGTGACCGATTAGGTGGCTCAATTAACTTGTCCTTTTCATATTCATAGAGAGGATGAACTATACTTCCATCATCTTTAAGTTGGTCAAGAATAGGGAAGACACTACAATTTCTAATGACATCCATTGACATCTTGGACCACATCTTTTTCCTTACAGCATGCCCATCCATTAGAATTGACCAATAGTCTTCAATGTCTATCTTATGTCTGTATTTCCTGCCCCTATAAGTATGGATTTTCTAAAATTAATAAAATACCTTCCTTGCCTTGTATGTCCCAAGCTAGTAGAACTATAACTCTGCACTGGCTGTCTCTGTTGGCTACAATGAACGGCAAGACTGAAGGATTTTCCCCAAAGTGATGGAGGAAGGCATTCCTTGTTTGTGCTTCTCCTTCTGTATAAAATCAAACTCTGAAAGTTGTCTGACCACCTCTAACAAAACCATTTTATCTATAGGATACTTAGCAAGTTTGTATGGCTCTGAAGAAAATCTTTGGATCCTAATATAAGTAAAAGTAGGGAGTTGGATATACCAATATCCATACTGCTCAATCAATGCTATGGCATCCTTGGATAACCTTCTATGTGCTCCTTCCTGAAGTGTGCGTGTGATATTCATCGTGGAGATGTGATTGATCCTTTTGTAACTTGTCTTCTCATGTAGCCGCAACTTAACATAGAAATCATATACTTTGAATTGATCTTTTCCATTTCCAATCATGCCCTTGCATATGAGGCCTGAATATTCAATATTCCTTGCCAGCAGGTAGATCACATAGGAACTCATATAGAATTGCTCTGTTTTCTTTAAGTTCCTCAACTGAGTATCTATGTTGTCTCTAATCATGCTTGCCAATTCTTCATCACATTCCCTACAGTTATCTCTTCAATGAAGTAATACATTTAAGCATCAAAGAAAGCCCCTTGCAGTGTTCCCATGACTCTGTTCAACATAAAGATTAGATCACTATATTCATGCTTAAAATCCTTACAAGTTGATGGTCCCAACCAGTGCTGAAAGGGGAGGAGTGAATCAGCACCCACTAAAACTTGAAGACACTCTTAGATCTATTAACTATTACTACATGCAAAATAGATCCTAAAAAAGAAATAATCAAACACAAAATCACAGCAACATAGAACACCAGATATATCGCGTGGAAACCCAAAATGAGAGAAAACCACAATGTGAGTAGGAACTCCCAAATTTTTCACTCTTCTGAAGTGCACCCTGTGAAAAGCCTTCCGTGTTAAGGGATTACAAACGCACTGTTAGGTGTGATCTGGTTAAGGGATTTAGAATAAGGCTTGTTAAAGCCTGCCTTGTCAGAGGACTTTAAAACATCTACTAGATGTCACCCGGTTAAGGGATTTGATACAAGGGACCTGTTAATGTCCACCCAGATACTGGGATTTGACCATTGCAATTGTTAGAGAGCAATAGAGGGGTTGATCCTTTGAAATGGCTTTGCAAAGCCTGATAAGATCACTATTTCATTCATTGAGAGTCATCGCCGGGCACCATAGGTATGTTCTCTTCAAGTTATTGTGCTTCCTTGCACACTCCTCTTTTTCTTCTTCTCTTCTCCTTTTGCCTTATAGTAGATTTGATCAACGTACAGTTTCACTCTTTCTCTTGGCAAAATGAAGGCAAATGATTTTCTTCGCTAATTGAAGAATAAATACACTTTCTGCAGAGCGTGGGATGGTTGTACACAAGGAGAAAGTTGCGCATGTCACTCAAATCAAATTATGAAAGATCTTCCCACTCTTTGTCGTTGTGATGTACGTGAGGATCTCTTTTTGATCCACCATCCTGTCATGTTTGAGTCATATGAGGAAACATCAGATGCGTGTCACAGGCTTTTTTCTTGATAAAAGATCCGCCATCTAGTCGTGTTTCAGCCATATGAGAAAACATCAGATGCATGTCACAGGCTTTTTCTTGATAGAAGATCCGCCAACCAATCGTGTTTCACTCATATGAGGAAACATCAGATGTGTGTCACAGGGTTTTTCTTGATCGAAGATCCGCCATCCAGTCGTGTTTCACTCATATGAGGAAACATCAGATGCGTGTCACAAGCTTTTTCTTGTTAGAAAATATTCCATGATTTGTGCAATAAATCACAATAAAAGAATCTCCTCAATATCCGTAAATTGTGCCTTTCACTAGTCTTTTCCTTAACAAAAAATCCTGCGTGATCTATGCGACAAATCCCAGTAGAAGAGTCTCCTTAGTGTCTGTCAACTGTGCCTTTCACCGGTCCAGTTTACACCTTTCCTTATGTAGTGTTTTGGTCTCTGTCTTCACCAGTCACTTCTTTGTTCTTTGTTTACATCAGTCACTGCTCCGGTTATTGACTTCACCAGTCACTGTCTTCATCAGTCGCTTCTCTGAGTAGTAAGTGAATTAACTTCACCGGTCACTGTCTTCACCAGGCGCTTCTTTGAACAGTAAGTGAATTACTGGACAACATTGAGCTCATCACTGTGTCACCGATTCCCTAAACATTTTCTCTTGTCACCCGTTTCCTAGAATTTGGACATTGTTAGTGTAGACAATAATGATATCAATGACAACACCATTGGTTATTATCGATGCTCTCCTTACCAGTTGCATCCTTACACTAGTGGTCCTCCTTACCGATTGTATCCTTACCGGTAATGCCAACAATCTCCCCCTTTGACAATAATGCCAAAGGCTTGTCAAATGATCTTCCATTTTGATGACTGCTCCCTCTTTGAACAGTAGTCCTTGGTCACCAATCCGGTTTAGTTGAGGTTGTTTCCTCTTTTGAGCTTGTCGGATTGATGATCTCCTCTGTCCTTTTACTGAAGATCATGAAGGGGAATTACCCCTAATTTACCTCTGAGATATTCTAGGGTACTTTTCGGTAAAGGCTTTGTGAATATGTCAGCTACTTGGTCTTTTGTGGAAACATATTCCAACTTGACTTCTTTGTTCTACACTTGCTCTCTTAGATAGTGATACTTTATAGTTATGTGCTTCATCTTTGAGTGCATAACATGATTTTTGGATATGTTGATTGCACGTGTGCTGTCACAGAATATTGTTATTGGTTTAGGGACCTGTTTTTGGATTCCTTCTAATATCTGTTTTATCCAGATTACCTATGCGCAGTTGATCGCTGCAGCAACATACATAGCCTCAGCTGTGGATTGTGATATGCAGTTTTGCTTCTTGCTTGTCCATTGTAATGTTCCCTTTCCAGAGCAACATTTAATGATAATAGAAATTAAATATAAGATTAAATAATTAAATAATGAGAAAAAATATATAATTATAATTAAACTATATTATTTTAATTAAATAAAATAAATAATAATACATTATAATATATAATGAAAAAACTTATTATTAATAATATTATATATAATATTAATAATAAATAAATATAAAATGTAATTATAATTGTAAAATATATAATTATAATTACGTTGATAAAATCAAATTATAAAAATTAATACTTTAATATATATAGAATTTCGTGTATATATATATATATATATATCAATTTAATAAACGAGAATTTAATATTATTAAATTATAATGAATATCCCAATAATAATATTAATATATAAATAGAAAATGATAAACATTATAAACATATAAACAATTAATGATAATCTTTATTAGCAGTCATGACTTTAATATTGCAAAGTCAAGCGACGCATATGATTTCGACGGGATATTTAAGAGGAATATAGAATAAATGGAGAGGGGGGATATGAAAAAAGGAACCACGGATAAAAAAATGGCCATCGGGAAACAAAGATAATAAAAAGTGGGGATTTACCTGGAGAATGATATTTCAATAATAAATTTGGATCTTGATTAATATGAATTATTAGGAGAGGAAAATAGTCTTAATACTTGGGTGACGAACAAAAGAACGAGGAAAGACAATATTCATTTGCAAAACCAAAGAAAGAATAATTGGCGAACGGGAGTGACAATGTCTTCCTACGTGGGCCATTTCCCATCATAATCCGAAGAAATCACCCACAAACGGGGATGTAAATGAATGATGAACGAGCTGTGATTACCGGGGATGATAGTTGGAATCCCATCAAACAGTAAGGGAAAGATTCTCAACGCAGACAAAGGAAGGGAATATGGTTTGATCATTGATTGTTTGTAAGTTTGAAGATCAATACAAACATTATCACTGTGTATATTATACTGCTGGAAAGAATGCATCACAAGGCAGGCTATCGGATTCACAACCAATAAATTCCAAGAGGCTGCAATAATATATTTGAGGAAATAGGATGATAATAGAAATTAAAGGATTATTACAAATCAAGGATGTAATTAATAATGTTTGGAGAGGATAATCATTTCAATTGAATTAGCAAGTACCATGAAGTGCAATTAGCACTAAGGAGAAGAAGCAATGAAAAGATACACCTTTGATAAGTGGCTTTTCAGTTCCATCGTGAGGTATAAAACCAACAGCTATCTCTAATTATGAGAACACATATCTGGCAGATAAAAGGTTATCTTCACATTTGAATATTCACAAGAGTCAGGGGAAAATCACTCTAAAACAGTGACAGCATATCCATAATCAAAAATCAAATTGCACATTAAAACTATTCTATAATACTACCATTCAGAGAATATTAGTTCATTGATATACCTGACAATCCTTCATTTTCAGACGGGTGAATCTATAATAAAATCAGTTCTAGTCATTATAAAATTATTTGGACAAACTCATTGAAATTATATATATCCATTTGAGAAACTCAAGAACACAATACAATATTATTCATTAAGAAGCAAAGCAAACTAACAAATAATTTCAAGAGGAACACTACAAATCTTAACCCAAATTGTGAGTTTTAGTGTCATGTCCCCATTTTGGTTGACATCGTTTGGCATGACGGATTTGCCTATCATCGACTCTCGTAGGCAAATGGTTTGGAGAGAGGGTCATTATGTTGATCATTTGATTGCATATTGCTGACAGAGCCTACATTCGGTAGAGCCTACATCTAGTTTGGGCCTACATGCAGTTGTAGTGGAGCCTACATCCAGAGTGAGCCTACATCCAGTTGTAGTAGAGCCTACATTCAGTCTTGAGCCTACGTTCAGTCGTAGTTGGGCCTACATTCAGTTGAGACATTTGGGCCTACATTGTTATAATTTTGAGTTGAGAAATGTACTTTATTATTATAATGTTATGTTATTATAAAGTACATTATAATTGGATGTTTCTAGAAGTTCTAGCAACTTTTCAAGAAAAAGAATAAATAGAGGGCTTGGGCTTTCATTTGGACATGCTTGGATTTGGGATTTCTTATACTTCTTCATTGTGAAGCAATTTGTAGCCTTGTGGTCTGCAAATACTATTCGATCTTTGGGAACAAATCACTCCCTTGGATTGGCATAACTGAGGTAGTGAAATATCTACTGAAGGATTGCAAATTTGGAGTTGGTACTCAGCCATCTCATTGGTACGTCATTGAGAATTCATCATAAGGGTTTGTTTGTTTGGAATAAGGTTTGAAATTCATTGGCATTGGTGAATTGATTTGGCAAAGGATTGAAGACATTTATGCACATATTCAGACTTGCAATTTCAGGGTTTGGAATCAAAGTTTTTGCTCATATCTCGTAAACCCTTTGGAGATAATTTTTATGCATTGGTAGAAGTGTTCATACACCCTTGGCGGCCCTTTTCCCTTCATTTTCAGCAGTTGATACTTGGTACTAATTTTTATACAGCAGCCGTACATGTACGGATCAGTACGGCACTGTACTGTGCTGCATACCACAACGAATTGGGGACTGTTCTAGTTTCATGGGCATTGGTCTTCACCAGTCATCTTCAGCAGATAGTAAGGGCGTCCTAATCAAAGAATTTGGAGCGATTTCTAGGTGCATGTGTTGACATTGTTAGATACCAAAAATATTGCAATTCAATTGTATGTCACAGTCAATCTAAATCTGCACTGTTATTGCATCATTTTGGTTATTGAAAAAGGTCATATATTCAGTTCATCTCTGTTGTAACAGTCAGTCTTCTATCATCAGATAAAGATATATGTTAGCAAGGATATTGCCACATAGTCATAGCATTGCATTCTGAATTTTGTCACAGTCAATTGTAATCTGAAAATAGTCATGGTATTCAGACTTTGCATTGTAATTGGGTGCATTGATAGGACTACGTTCATTCATTGGTTACATATCCAAGTCCATATGTTGTAAACAGTCCATAAACAGTGCTTATATGTGTTAGATGTAACAGTTGCATGAATTCTGAAAGTGTAATCAGAATTGAGGAATTTGATATATCAGTTTGAGACCTTTACATTGTTGCTCATTTGTATTACTTTTACATTGGTATTGTTATCTCAAATGCAAAGTTGATGCCAAAACAATATACACATTGAAAACATATCATTGCAAGCAAAACCGTAGAGTGCATGCCAACTGTTTGACAAATTGCCACAGTCAGATTCGGAGGTTTTTAGTGATCCTACTAGTGAGGGTCATTACATTTAGAGAAAATTGAATTAAGTCCACGTGGGGACATTACATCCATGACACAATCCTTTCTCCAAGAAAGAATGCACCTCCACTTGTGCTCTTTCTATCATCAACGTTATCGGCCCAGTCTACATCAGTGAACACTTTTACCTCGAAACCTCCTTTGTGAGGAAACCAAACACAATATTCTTCAGTCCCCTTTAGATATCTAAAGATTTTCTTTACTGCTATCAAATGTGTCTCTTTTGGGTTTGAAAAGAATCTTGCCACAATACCTACCGCATGTGCAATATCCAATCTACTGTGCACAACATACTGAAGCTTACCAATCATTGATCGGTAAAGTGTCTCATTAACCTCTTTGGCATCGTTTGTGATGAGCCCAATTGTTTCTCTATTGCAAATTGGCTCTTTTTCAGATTAATTGCAATTTGTTTGTATTTTCAACACCTTTATGACTTGATAAATTTTCCAAACTTGTGTAATTGAACCAAACAGCAAATTCAACACTACATTTGCAAAGTGTATACAATTTCATTCAGCTTATATACTTGCATTAATGTCTGAGATTAAACAGCAATTTAAATTGAAACTCCAAGCTTCACCAATAATAATTAATCTCACTAATTTTCTAATTGTTTACTAACATTCAACAGCAAAAAGCAAATTAGCACCTTAAAGTAAATGTGACAAGCTGGAATATCACCCAATCTACATGGAAACCTTCTTAATGTATCACAGCAGCCAACATAGGTCACGCAATGTAAAGAGCCTTTGTAGCTCTTAATATTGCAACATTGATTTTCTGAAGAAATCTGATAAATTGAATTCTTGTATTCCTTTGAAAATATAGATTCAACTAAACTTCGAAATTCAACATCGACCAATAGTATTAAGATAATTTTACTGTATTGATTTCCATTCCAAGTAAGACGATTACACTTTCAAATTATTGTGATTGCATAAATCAAATCGCAATTGATTGGCACTTGATTAAATACGCTGGCTGCAAATCATATAACCTCTAGCATTGGTGATTCATGCAAGCCCTTTCCTCATTCACGGCTGATGTTTGTAGACGCCGTCTTTGGTGTTCCAATTCTCTGAACAAGGCATGAGACTCCTCTGCGTTTTAGGAATGGATCTCAGACAACACACAACAAGGTGTGCGTACTACTAGCAGGAAGAATCCGTACGGCCTTGTAGATGTCCGTACAGCCCAGAATTCAAACGCAGGCTGCAAGGTACGGATCGCTGGCTTTCAAGCACAGTTCGTTGGCATGTAGAACCAACTCATAGTGCATTTCCCATGAGAAATGAATGTTTTTCTGAAATTCTTCTTCAAACCCTCAATTCACCAATATTTCATGCTTCACTCCAATTCATAAAAATCGATAATCAATTGCATAATGACAAATCGAAATCCATTGGCCTTTTAATGGATTTCCCAAGGAGTCTTCACCGACACACCAAAACTTAGCTTCAAAGATACACTTTTCACTTAAGTGTGTTCAAGCACACACTTTAAAATTAAAACATCTTTAAATCATCATATTTTAATTAAGCCAAGCTTAATTCAATTAAGTATGAGCAAGGTGGTAAAATAACGAGTGAACAGAAATGAAGACTGTAGACCACATCCAAGGCCCAACTGCCTTACCCGAAATAGTAACCAGGTCCAAACTGACTTACTAAAAATAGTAAGTGTTTCACAGAGATCCCCTAAACATATCGTCAGCTCACAGGGATCGCATTGATGAACTAACAACAACAAGTACAAGCACCTGCTAAATTGGGGACATCACAGTCCTCCCTCCCCAAGATTGCTTGTCCTCAAGCAATCGCAACCTAGGATGTTGTAAAATATCCTCTAACTCCCAAGTAGCATCCTCATCTGGTAAACCCTGCCACTTAACCAAGAACTCTCGGATAACTCGTTTGCGCAAATGTCTTTCCCTAGTATCCAAAATGGCCTCAGGAATCAACTCCAGCTTCCCCTCATCATCCAACAGAGGTAAAACAGAGGAAGGATTAAAATTCTTTCTTCAAACAAGACACGTGAATCACATTGTGCACCTTACTATCATCAGGCAAATCTAGCTCATAAGCAACCTCACCAACCCGCCTGACCACACAAAAAGGGCCATAATACTGAGGTTTGAGCTTTGCAGCCCCAGTCCTCCGAATAGAAGAGTGCCTGTAAGGTTGTAGCATCAAATACACCATGTCCCCAACTTCAAAAGAACGAGCTACTCTCCTCTGATCAACATACTGCTTTTGCCAATTCCAAGCTCGTTGTATATTATCACGCAAAGTACCCAAAACATCCTGACTATCCTGTAACAAATCCCTTGCACTAGGAACTCTGCTATCATTGAGCATCAAATCAAGAAACCTGGGAGGATCATACCCATACAAAGCTCAAAAAGGTGTCATACGAATGGACATATGATGAGTAGAATTATACCAGTACTCACATAAATAAATCCACCTCACTCATGCCCTCTGTTGAGCTGAAACATAGTTCCAAAGATAACCTTCCACCCACTTATTAACAATCTCCGTCTGTCCGTCGATCTACGGGTGGTAGCTAGTACTAGGAGTCAATTCTGTTCCACATAACCTGAACAACTCCTGCCAAAAGTGACTCATAAATCGGCTATCCCGAGCACTCACAATGTTCCGCAGTAACCCGTGCAATCTGAAAATCTCCCTAAAAATAACTCTGTCACTTGCACTACTAAAAAGGTAGTAGTAATCGGAAAGAAATGAGCAAATTTTGTGAGCCGATCCACTACCACATAAATACAATCTCTGCCTTGGGCTTTAGGTAGGCCCACAATGAAGTCCATATAAATACATTCCCACTTCCTTTCAAGAATGGAAAGTGGCTGTAGTAAATCCGCGGGATATGTGTGCTCCTGCTTTTTCTGTTGACAAACAAAACACTCTTTGACATAACTCTAAACATCATGTTTGAGCCTCCTCCATGAAAAATGCCCATGCACCTGCCTATAGGTTTTAAAGAAACCCGGGTGCCCTGCTAAAGGAGAGTCATGAAAGGCTCTCAACACCAATTGTATAACACCCGATCCAAAAACCAACCAAACCCTTCCTTTGTAAATGATCAATTCATTCACAAGAACATACCTGTCATCCTAGATGGTTCCATCAAGAAAATTAGTGGCCCACTGATCCTTAGCATAGTCAGCGATAATCAAATGTTTCCAATCCTCAAAAACCCCTGCCAAAGCACACAGGTGTGGTCTCCTAGAGAGAGCATCAACAACTACGTTCTACCTCCCCTTAATATAAGTAATGTCAAAATGATAAGACTGAAATTTGCTGACCCATTTCTGTTGTCGCTCGTTCAAATCATGCTGCCCCAAAAAATATTTCAGACTGTCATGATCGGTTTTGATACAGAATTTGCTGCCAACCAAATACTGTCTGAACTTAGCCAAAGCATGCATGATGGCTAACATTTCCTTTTCATAAACATTGAAATCCCTCTCGGGACCCCTGAGCTTCCTACTCTCAAACACAATAAGATGACGATCCTGTGAAAGCACTACACCAATGCCCTCCCCTGATGCATCACAATGCAAATCAAAAGGTCTGGAGAAATCTGGCATAGCCAAAACCGGGCAGGAAGTCATAATCAATTTGAACTTCTCAAAACACTCCTGTGCCTAAGGAGTCCATTGGAAAGCACTCTTACGAGTCAGGTCAATAAGGGGAGTTGTAAGCTGAGAAAAACCAGCAACAAATCTACGATAAAAAGCACATAGACCAATAAACCCTCTGAGCTAAGTCAAACTCTCTGGAGCTGGCCAATCAAGAATAGCATGAACCTTATCAGGGTCCATGCGAACTCCCTCTGCACTAATAATATGCCCCAGATACAATAACTTAGATAAACCCAAAGCACAAACTCCTTAGCATACAAGGAAGCGTCAGCCAAAAATTAAAATGCCCAGCACGGTGTCCAAATGAATTAGGTGATCTTCCCAAGTCCTGCTATAAACCAAGATATCGTCAAAAAAAAACCAACACAAACTTCCTCAACTACCTACGGAAGACCCTGTTCATGGTAGACTGAAATGTTGCTGGAGCGTTAGTCAATCCAAAAGGCATGACTAAAAACTCAAAGTGTCCACAATGACATCTAAAGGCTATCTTCTCTATATCTTCTTCCCGAACCCAAATCTGATGATATCCGGATCTCAAATCTATCTTAGAGAAGAATGCGGCACCATGCAACTCATCAATACGAGGAATAGGATACCTGTTTTTAATTGTTTTACGATTCAGCATTCTATAATCAATACACATCCTCAGGGTACCATCCTTCTTCTTCACCAATACCACTGATGAAGCAAAAGGAGACTTACTTGGCCTGATGTGACCCATAGAGAGCAGCTCTTGAATAGTCTTCTCTATCTCATCCTTTAGATGCTTTGGATGCCGGTAAGGAGTGATCATAATGGGCTTAGTGCCCTCCTCTAATTCAATAATATTCTCTATTCCCCTGTCAGGTGGTCTGCCATGTGGCAAATCACTAAACACTTTGGAGTGTTTAACCTTGAGTTCCTGTATATCAGGGTGATAAGCTGGTTTCCCGGTCTCCTCAAGTATAAGTAACATTCTGCACTCTGCTGCCCATTCCACTGCATCATGATCAATAAGGCGTTGCATACGTCTGAGTGTAATTGTCTTCAAGTTTTCTTCTTTAATGGCTTTGAGAATATGCTTCTTCCCGTCCACCTCAAAACTCATTTCCATATCCTTAAGGCTGAGATAAAAAGCCTCAAAGGAATGCAACCAGCTCATGCCTAGAACCAATTCTGTCCCACCCATATCAACCACATAAAAATCAGATTTAAAGTCATAATTATTTAACCTGAGGAGCAGATTCAAGATCATTTTGTCACACTTAAGAGTGTAACCATCAGCAACCTTAACACTAATTCCTTCAAAGTCTTTCAGTCTGCAAACCTCTTCTGGATACTAATTCTGAATCAATAAAGTTATGTGTAGCTCCTATATCCAATAAGGCAATAACACGGTGTCCTGCTAAGAGCCCACGTAATCTGAAAAATCCCTCCTTCTACGTGCTAGAAAGATAAACCACCTTAAGCTTAGGATCATCACCAGTTCTCTGTTCTGTAGTCATTCCTTCATAATTCCCTTCTTTGTTATCAGTCTGCTTTCCTGAAAAATTAGACATATACTCATCTTCATAAAAGCATTCCATAAGCCTATTTCTACCTTTAGGCCTCAAAGGACATTCATGTTTCTCATCATAGGGCCCCCTGCAATAAAAACATAACCTTTTTCTTCTCAAATCATTAAGAGTTTCTTGATCCAGAGGTCCCATCATAGGTCGTTTTGAATCTGGTCCGTCTTCCTTCTTTGGAGCAGCGCTATTGTCTTGTGCAGAACCGGATGGTTTTGAAGGGAACCGAGTGCGTGGAGCTGAAAACTCTAAGTCCCTCGCTTTTTTCATGGCTGCCTGCAAGGAAGGAGGGTCAAAAGACAACCTATCCTTTGAGAGGTTCAACTAATCCTTCTAAAGCATCACACATCTTCTCTCAAAAATATCATAAACCATTACTGAAACCTTCTGAAACTCATTAATAAAAGTCTCCAAGCTACCAGATTGCCTGAGTTGAGCCAAATCACGAAAATATGATTCAAGATCTTTCCTGTCAAATCTCTCAACCAAATTATACACAAACTCCTGATAAGTTCTTATCTGATCATGATGTAAAGAAACAAGACCATGATACCACCAGTCATGAGCAACACCATCTAAATGCAATATAGCAAACTAAACAACATCCTCTTCAGACATAGGACGTAATGCAAGATATGTATCCAACTTATGGATCCAGGCCCTAGCTCTCATCTTTCCGCTTCCATCAAAATGAGTCATGGTGAGTTTACTGGTTGCTTGTTTGAGTTCAGTTTGTTTGGATCTCTGCCTCATATCTAGACCAGGCCTACCTTTGGAATGCTCTCTTTTTTGAGTCAGGAAGCTATCAAAATTCAAGTTCCTCTTTATGGCTTCAGGCAATTCATCCCATTCAGCAAAGTGAGCTACCATATCATCAACAAAAGGAGCTGGTTCAGAATCAACACTAATCGTGTCCTCTTCAGGCCTCAAGAAGGTAGGACGCAAAGGCCTATCTCGTGTGCCTGTAGGATTAGATCTGGTCTCCTGTCTATCCACAATCCTAGATCTGTGTGAACCAACTGATGCACTTCTAGCGCCCCTGTCACGATCTCCTGGTATATTCATGCACTGCAAGGTGTTAGATAATTGTTGCAACACGTTTGCAACATGGTGTTGTCCATCTGCAATATTCTTGAAAGCATCTCGGCTTCCTTGTCCATATCATTCCCAATATTATCTCTATCCCTGTTACCTATGTTATCAACCTGCGGACCCTGTTCACTCCCTTCTGGAGGTGGCGAAGCTCTACCCTTGTGGGACTAATGTATGCCTGGGACAAATCTTTTTGCCATAACTAGGCCCAAAACTTCAGGCTGGCAAGATCAATGCTCTGATACCACTGTAAAGAGCCTTTGTAGCTCTTAATATTGCAACATTGATTTTCTAAAGAAATCTGATAAATTGAATTCTTGTATTCCTTTGAAAATATAGATTCCACTAAACTTCGAAATTCAACATTGACCAATAGTATTAAGATAATTTTATTGAATTAATTTCCATTCCAAGTAAGACGATTACACTTTCAAATTATTGTTATTGTATAAATCAAATCGCATTTGATTGGCACCTAATTAAATACGCTGGTTGCAAATCGTATAACCTCCAGCATTGGTGATTCACGCAAGCCCTTTCCTCATTCGCGGCTGCTATTTGTAGACATTGTCTTTGGTGTTCCAATTCTTTGAACAAGGCGTGAGACTCCTCTGCGTTTTAGGAATGGATCTTAGACAACACACAGCAAGGTGTCCGTACGACTGGCAGGAAGAATCCGTACGGCCCCGTAGATGTATGTACGGCCCATAATTCAAACGCAGGCTGCAAGGTACGGATTGTTGGCTTTCAAGCACAGTTTGTTGGCATGTAGAACCAACTCATAGTGCATTTCCCAAGAGAAATGAACGTTTCTCTGAAACTCTTCTTCAAACCCTCAATTCACCAATATTTCGTGCTTCACTCCAATTCATAAAAATCGATAATCAATGGCATAATGACAAATCGAAATCCATTGGCCTTTTAATGGATTTCCCAAGGAGTCTTCACCAACACACCAAAACTCAGCTTCAAAGATACACTTTTCACTTAAGTGTCTTCAAGCACACACTTTAAAATTAAAACATCTTTAAAGCATCATATTTTAATTAAGCCAAGCTTAATTCAATTAAGTATGAGCAAGGTGGTAAAATAATGAGTGAACAGAAATGAAGACTGTAGACCACATCCAGAGCCCAACTGCCTTACCCAAAATAGTAACCGGGTCCAAACTGACTTACTAAAAATAGTAAGTGTGTCACAGAGATCCCCTAAAAATATCGTCAGCTCACAGGGATCGCATTGATGAACTGACAACAACAAGTACAAGCACCTGTTAAATTGGGGACATCACACGCAAAGTATGGGGAAATGCAATGCAAGCCACCAAGGATGGATCATGGCCATCAAGAATGAAAACACAAGTCCCTAGGAAAGTGACGCAACACTTCAAAGGAAGATATGAAACTTCCTAGCATCAACCGCAGCCCCTCCAATATAATACACAGCTCTTTCACTTAGTATGCAGCTCTTGGATGACTTGAAATTTCCAAAATATAAAATCGCAGTTCTTACCACTATTCAGATGTCTTCCAAATAGTACGGCAACTTTGTATTAACTTCAAATATATTTTTGATGCAACTCCAATCAAGTTCGAGCCCAGCTCTGCAAATCAATCATAGAATAAAGATGTTTTCTCCAGATGTGAAGACCAAACATCACCAAACCCTAACTCTCCAAATTCGATTTCTCCAGATTCAAGAAAATAAACAGCAAATGGAAATTTAGATTCAAGCTCTACAAATATCCAGCAAAGAAGATTGATATTCTCTCCAAGACTGAAGACCAAATATGAAAGCCCTAGCTCCCATGAGAAAAAATCGATTTTCTCCTACAAAGAAAACTTTCACACTTCACAAATTTTTAATCAAATGACAAAAGGTGAGAAGAATGGCTTTTTCATGTTATATTTATAAGCTTTATGAAAAAGCCGTTGGAAATATCATTCCGATATTTCACTGTGTGCCAAAATTGTTGTGCTTTGTTTGTTTCGGATCTGGCAACTTTGAAACACCATCTTTGTATACATCTATTTGCATCTTTGGCATTAATACAGCTTGTGAATACTTGGCATTCATTGTTCTAGTGTCTATACCACTATTATTATTGAATCTGAATTACTTCTAGCGTCGCTGGTGTTTTGGTGACCTTGCATCTGTTCGTGTGCCATCATTATTAATTCATCTTGTGTCTCCCGACTTGCGAATTATCGTTCTGTGTTTGCAATAATCACATTTAATTTTCGACGAAGGAACAAAGGACATCATACCACTTCTGGCAAGCATTCTCCATCGACAACATCCTCTCTACTATTATGTACGACTTCTCCTTCCACCATATGGTCTCTTCACCGCCGGACAGTCTTCCACTGGACGTTCTCTTCACCACCGGGCAGTCTTCCACCGTACGACCTTCTACCGTACGGTCTCTTCACCACCGGACGGTCTTCCACCATACGGTTTTACATAGACTATTATAGCCACACTCAACCATACCAGAAACCGAAAGGCTATCCAAAGGAGGTGTTTTCAGTCACGTTGTGGTTGGGAACATTACATTGATTGGGATATGAATATACCTTTATTGAGCTGATGAACTTGTAGGCCTATGAAGAATTTTATTGCACCTATCATGGACATTTCAAATTATTTCTTCATCTCTTCAGTAAAGTCTCTGCTCATTTTATCATCACCTCTAAACATGATATCATCCACAAATATTTCAGCAATCAAGTTTCCTTCTTTACCGGTCTTAAGATATAGATTGCTTTTGTCACCTATTCTTGTGAGTCCTATGCTAAGGAGGTATGAGTGTAATCTCTCATATCAAGCTCTTGGGGCTTGCTTTAGTCCATATAGAGCCTTCTTCAACTTGCAGACGATATGAGCTTTCTCTATGGATGAGAAGCCCTCTGGCTGCTCTATATATACTTCCCCTTTTAGTATACTGTTCAAAAATGCAGATTTTACATCCATTTGATATACTCTAAACCTTTTATGGGCAGCATAGGCAAGCAGAATTCTTACCCCTTCTAGTCTTGCTACTAGTGCAAAGGTTTCCCCATAGTCTAGTCCAGCTTCCTGTGCATATCCTTTCCAAACTAGCCTTGCCTTGTTCCTCACCACCTTTCCTTCTTCATTCAACTTGTTTCTAAACAGCCACTTAGTGCCTATAACATTCTTGTTCTCAGGTCTGGGTACAAGAATCCATGTTTCATTCTTTATTATTTTCTCTAGCTCCTCTTCCATTGCTTTGACCCAGTTGTCATCCTCCAGAGTTTCTCTGGTAGTTTTAGGCTCTATGCTAGAAAGTAGACAGGTACTTTCTCTAGCCCTTCTTTAGGTTAGAATGTTGTCACGTTTGTCACCAATAATATTATCAGTGGAGTGATAGGTAACATACCTTGGTAGAACTGGTCGGTGATCCCAGTCTTCTCTTTTCGGTTGAGCTGCATTTCCAGCAAGATTATGAACATCTTCTTGTTCATCTTCTTCAATTGGTCTTATGTTTTGATCCCTTCCTTGCTCAGGCACATTACCCAGTTCCATGGGTCTGTTGGCTTGTTCTCCTTCATCAATGATTATTATTTCATTGGATTCTATTTGGTCATTGACGTCATAGCCTTGGTGACTATCAGATTCATTTTGACTGATCTTATCACTCTGTTCTAAATGTTCATCTATCTTTACGTTTGCACTCTCCACTATTTTTCCTGTCCTTTTTGTTCAGACACCGGTAAGCTTTACTTTTGGTGGAGTAACACAAAAATACGCCTTCATCACTCTTTGGCTCAAACTTTCCAGAGTATACATCTCTCTTGATGTAACAGTTGCTTCCAAATACTCTAAAATAGCTTACACTAGGGGTATGACCAAACCATAACTCATATGGAGTTTTACTGGTTCGTTTCTTGACTTGAACCCAGTTCAATGTATATACAATGGTGCTAATTGCTTCTCTCCAGAAGTGATGGGGTAGAAACTTCTAAATCATTAGAGTCCTTGCACAGTCTACCAGAGTCTTGTTTCTTCTTTCAACGACTCCATTTTGTTGACGGGTTCTTGGTGCAGACATCTACCTTTTTATCCCCTGTTCTTCACAGTAGTTAATAAACTCTTGAGAGGTGTACTCACCTCATTTGTCCAACCTTAGACACTTTAAGTTCTTACTGGTCTCCTTCTCCACTTGGGCCTTGTAGATTTTAAACATATGGAAGGCCTCTGATTTTTCTTTTAGGAATAGAATCCACATCATCCTTGAAAAGTCATCTACAAAGACCATAAAATACCTGTCTCTATAGTAGCTCTTCGTCCTCATTGGTCCACACAGATCTGTGTGAACAAGATCCAGTACATTCTCAGTTGAATCAGACTTGTTGTTGAAGCTTGTACTTGTTAGTTTACCCAATTGACATTCTTTGTGCATGGCCCTATCTGGCTTTATGATGTCAGAAAACCCTCTAACTGACTTCTTCCTACTCACTTTGACTATGCTATCAAAGTTTATGTGGCAAAGTCTTTTGTGCCACAACTAGCTATTGTCATCTTTTGCCATAAGATAAGTTTTCTCTATTTCCCCTTTTGTTGTTTCCATAAGGCAAGCCCCCTCGGTTGAGTTTAGGTGGAACAGGTTCCCTTTGCTCTATCTATCGGTGGCAATTTGTGCTCCTGATTGATTCTTGACAATACGTGATCCCTATCCAAACTCTAACCGGTATCCTTTGTTGTTCAGTTGAGCCACGCTCATCAGGTTGTACATGAGTCCTAGCCAGTACACATCATCACAAACAGCTTCATTACCAAGTGTTATTGAGCCTTTACCTCTAATAGCACAGGGAGCATTGTTTCCAAATGTTACTGATCCACCATTACTAAGCTTCAAGCTGATGAACTTGTTTTTGTCACCAGTCATGCGATGAGTGCATCCATTGTTAATGATCTAGTCCTCACATTGGTGGGAGCAGGAGATAAGTGTCATTTCACTTATCACTGTGCTTTCTTCCTTTATTGCCACAAAGACAATTTCATCATCTTCCGATTCCGCAGATTCATTGTCAGTGACACCTTCCTTAGCAAGGTAGGACTCCTTTCCTTTATTCTTGAATCAGTTGAACTTTTCTTTATTTTCATTTTCAGGACACCTATCCCCAATGTGTCCTATCTTATTACATGAAAAGCATTTCAAAGGAAGTTTCCCTTTGTACGTCCCTTTTTCCTTTGGGAATTCTCCTTGTGATGAGTGCTTCAAACTCATCCTGTTCTTGTTCTTCTGAGAGCAGATTGTCAAGGAAATGACTAGATCTCCCGGCAGAACTATTACCGATCTCTCTTCCTTTCTTAGTAGAAGCAACATTCACAGAAGAGCGGAATCTATCATAGGTAAGTTGTTATCATAATTGCTTAATTCAAAAGTAGATAACTTATTGATTAGAGAGTCAAGGGTGACTTGTGATGTGCTCACTGATCTGAGCTCTTATATAGCTGAGATCTTGATAGCATACTGTGTTTGCAACGTCCTCAGCATCTTTCTTATCACATCTTCCTCATTCAGTGTTCCTCCAACGCTTTTGATGGAGTTCATCACTTCTTTTATTCTGTTGTTGTAGTGCTCAATGTCTTCACCTTCTTTCATCTTCATGTCATCATATTTGCATTTGAGGCTTTCTACCTTTTCTCTTTGAACATGTGGGTCGCCTCCTTACACAATTTGTAGTTTTGCCCACATTTTGAAAGTTGTAGTTAGATTTTCAATCTTTACATACACATTATCAGGCAATGTACTGGCTATCATATCCATAGCAGCGGTGTGTTCACTTCTAACCTTCAGTTGATCAACCGCCAAGGTACCGGTAGGTTCGTTGTACTCTACAATCACATGGTTCCAAAACTGATCTCCCATGGTCTTCATGTACAACTTCATTCTGCTGCACCACAGACCAAAGTTTTCCTTAGAGAACTTGGGTCCTTCCTTTCTCACCATTATGATCTTTTCCTTGTTGCGGTTAAGCAGCTCAGAAATAAGACATGGCTCTGATACCAATTGATGGTTCCAACCAGTGCTGAGAGGGGAGGGGTGAATCAACACCCACTAAAACTTGAAGACACTCTTAGATCTATTAACTATTATTGCATGCAAAACAGATCCTATAAAAGAAATAATCAACACAAAATCACAGTAGCATAGAACACTAGATATATCGCGCGGAAACCCAAAATGGGAGAAAACCACGATGTGAGTAAGAACTCACAAATTTTGCACTCTTCTAAAGTGCGCCCTGTGAAAAGCCTTCCTTGTTAAGGGATTACAAATGCACTGTTAGGTGTGACCTGGTTAAGGGATTTAGAATAAGGCCTGTTAAAGCCTGCCTTGTCAAAGGACTTTAGAACATCTACTAGATGTCACCTAGTTAAGGGATTTGATACAAGGGACTTGTTAATGTCCACCTAGATACTGAGATTTGACCATTGCAATTGTTAGAGAGCAATAGAAGGGTTGATCCTTTGAAATGGCTTTGCAGAGCTTGATAATATCACTGTTTCATTCACTGAGAGTCATCACTAGGCACCACAGGTATGCTCTCTTCAGGTTATTGTGCTTCCTTGCAGTCTCTCCTCTTTTTCGTCTTCTCTTCTCCTTTTCCCTTACAGTAGCTTTGATCAGCGTACAGTTTCACTCTTTCTTCTTAGCAGAATGAAGGCAAATGATTTTCTTCGCTAACTGAAGAATAAATACACTTTCTGCAGAGCGTGGGGCAGCTGTACACAAGGAGAAAGTTGCGCATGTCACTCAAATCAAATTACAAAAGATCTTCCCACTCTTTGTCGTTTCGATCTCCGTGAGGATCTCTGTTTGATCCACCATCCTGTTGTGTTTTTGTCATATGAGGAAAATATCAAATGCGTGTCACAGGATTTTTTCTTGATAGATCCACCATCTAGTCGTGTTTCAGTCATATGAGGAAACATCAAATGCGTGTCACAGGCTTTTTCTTGATTGAAGATCCGCCATCCAGTCATGTTTCAGTCATATGAGGAAACATCAAATGCGTGTTGCGGGCTTTTTCTTGATAGAAGGTTCGCCATCCAGTCCTGTTTTAGTCGTATGAGGAAACATCAGATGCCTGTCACAAGCTTTTTCTTGATAGAAAATCTTCCATGATTTGTGCAATAAATCACGGTAAAAGAATCTCCTCAGTATCCGTCAACTATGCCTTTCACCGGTCTTTTCCTTAACAAAAAATCCTGCATGATCTAGGCAACATATTCTAGTAGAAGAGTCCACAATGTCCATCAACTGTGCCTTTCATTGGTCCAGTTTACACCTTTCCTTATGTAGTGTTTTGGTCTTTGTCTTCACCAGTCACTTCTTTGTTCTCTGTTTACATCGGTCACTGCTCTGGTTATTGACTTCACCGGTCACTATCTTCACCGGTCGCTTCTCTGAGCGGTAAGTGAATTACTAGACAACACCGAGCTCATCACTGTGTCACCGGTTCCCTAAACATTTTCTCTTGTCACCTGTTTCCTAGCATTTGGGCATTGTTAGCGTAGACATTAATGACATCAATGACAACACCATTGTTTATTACTGGTGGTCTCCTTACCAGTTGCATCCTTACACCGATGGTCCTCCTTACCGATTGCATCCTTACTGGTAATGCCAACGCAAGCTTCTTAGACAACTTGGAATAATGCTTCCTTGGCTCACTATTCTAGTTCTTGTTAATGATGTTCATTCAAATGTCAGGTCTCTTGTCATATAATGCTTTGGCCTCTTCTTTAGTTCTGATCTGCATCCTATGATACTATGGTGTAAGAACTCCATTGGTTCCACCCCTGGAAACTCAATTTTGACCTTTTTAACATTATGTCAAATAGTTGGCATGCAATGTTTGATTTCTGATTTTCAAAGTGTTTATGTGTTTGGTTTGAATGGTTTTGCAATTCGAAGTCATATAACAGTGCATAAAATTTAATAGCAATACATGTAATCAAACTATCTCTTGCAACAAGCACAAATTTCTCCTCTTATTCCACTTCAGGAAATCAAATTACATACAATGAACAATGAATGCATTGAGGATTAAATTCATTACAATTGTAAACAAAAACCTAGAATCTAAACTACAGTCTACGTAGATCTACTAATATATGCATATATATATCGCAACTACAAGAAGAGGTAGTATTCTTCAACATCAAGGCATGGAAAATGATTATGTTGGTACCAAGGAACAAAACGTGCCTTTCCCCTTTCAAACACAGACTAGATGTGATCAACACTGCCTACCTGAATGTTGAAATTCAACTCACTATTAGCCGCGACAACACTTATGATGCAGACACAGGTTGCTTGGAAAGATCACTATACTAACTAGGCATTTTTAATATATTTATTTACCTCTCTTCAAACACTGAACTCCAGTACCAAACCCCATCACCATTTCATGCACACTTGGCTACTGTTGTATAGCCACTGAGATGCACAATTCACCAAACCAATTTCTGATTCGAAGTGCTAAACAATCACACAAGAATTCACAATTCTTGCAGATCAGAAACCTTGCCATAGCCTTCAACAACAAGAAAATTCACAAGCCTTGGTATGGTTCAATTTCCTCAAACAGACAATCTACATATTTCCTCCAAGGCTATTGAACCAGAGGCTTGAGAAAGGCTCTTCGCATAACTTAAATGAACTTTGGTGATGCAAACTAACCATATTTCAAATCTTTGAAATTTTATAAACAAAAGCTCATTTCCCTTATAACAGCGCCAAGACATAAGTGTCACTTAATTAAGTTAGACCTTTAAATAATTGCTCCATCACTAATTATTCAAAGCGCCAAATGACCAAGTCAATGCACCATTCTCTGATAGAACCTGTGCCAGAATCTCCTGCCATATAGAGTATCTGACCAAGAATGGACTTACTATAAATAGTAAGTACTCCATTGTTAAGCAAACGATGAAGACAATAGCAGCACCCTGAAAGATAACACTTTGAAAGCGATATGCCACTAACATTGAGATCAACTAGCTAAACTGGAAGCTATGTCGATGACTTCACTGAAGTGGAAATACAATCTCTGGCTCGACCACTGAGACCCCCTATTCAAAACATTAGCCCACAAGGGTTGCAATGATGGGCTAACAACTGGTCCTCCGACACTGGCTAAAAAGGGGACATTACATATGGGATTCCAAAAGTTTCTCTTACTACATTCTCGTTCAAAAATGTAAAAACATTTCCTTTAGCTTCGATTGTCCTGGTATCTAGATCATAATTCTTTTCACTCTCAACCAAGAGCCATTGCATTGAATAACTGAAGGAAACTCAGTTGCATGGAAAAGGTCACTCTTCATTGTACTCACTGCTATCTTTGAAGGAAGATGATCTTTGGATCCATACATTCTTCTCTTTAGTCTCTTCATGTCTATGTGCTCCATGTTTGTATCTGCAACCTTTCCCCATTTAGAAAGCATCGAAAACTCAAGATAGAATCCCCTAGATAGCCTCTTGATCAACACTGTCCTTGTTGCAATTCCTTTATTCTCTGCCATTTCCATGCTTGAAGTTTGAAATTAGTAAGGCATTTAAAGACTTAACAAAAAAATAAATTTCAGACTTTAAAACAATTCCATAAATTAATCAATGAATTCCACACCCAAACTTAGAGATTCTACCCCTCGAGAGTTGTAACCAAAGCAAACACTTGGACTAGAATCCTAAAACAATGGAAATTGATCAACACTTAGCCACAAAAATGACAAAATCAGTCCTCCCTTAAAGTCTGATTTTCTGAGGACAAACTTGACAAGTCTGAAAATTGGCCTGAGACTAGTCCTAACAACTTATTGAACTCGCCATAGATCATGTTCATGGGTTTATATGTGGACTAGGAATCACAATCATGCACCACAATCATACTCCACCATCAAAGCCAACTTAAAATGTATGAAGACATCCTGCAACTACCCCTCTTTTGGATCAATTTAAGCTGCAAATTCAGTGATTTAGAAGCCAAAGGACCTCCTAAAGACTCAGCAATATCATACTTAAAGATTGGTGAAATTGGGAATTTATGGGAAATTTCCAAAGAAAATCGCCCCTGCTGCAAATATCCTCAGATTGGGTCTGCAAACTCTGTGATTTTCAGATCTTCAATGGCTTGGAATGATCCTAAAATGCTTCAAAAGATCTGCCATAAATTCCAATCAGGTTTGTTACCATAATGCAAACTCAGAATTTTGTCAAGAAAATCGATTTTCAGAGGGAGTTTTCAGAGGTATGCTCATAGCTTACTTACCCTAGCCTCTTGGTGCCTTAAATTGGTTGCAAAGTGTGTTTTTTCCTGAGAATCAATCTGGAATCAAGTTTTGGGAAGTTTGGGGCCTTAATGATTTTATATGATTTTTCAAAAAAAATCGCCCCTAATCTGAAAACCCTCAGACTTTATTCAGAAAATGGATATTTTCAGCCTCTTTTCAACTTCAGATTAGTCTTGGAACATTCAAAAACCACTCCTCTTTAATCTGCAATCACTTTGGCATGAATTGGTGGCCATGAAAAAATCTCATAATTTATTGCCCAAATTGTCCCATACATGGAGGTTTTCAGATTTTGGTTTGCAGATGCATCACTTGCAGCCCTTGTTTTGCCTCTAAATCAACCATAAAAATCAGATTTTTCTCCTTTGATGCTCCTATGGATGTTGGACAGACTTAGATGCCTGCAAGAATTTCTAAAATAGCTGGCCAAAATCGAACTCCTTGGCCTTTCTTTCCTTCAGCTTCAATTACTTAGCCGATCATTTGTTTTTACATGGCTGTAGCCTCTCTTTTAAAGTGATTTGGTTTTTCTTTTTACCTCCTACAAGCAATGTGGGACAAAACATCCTCCCTTCTAGAAGCTTCATAACTTTATTGTATTATTTCCCCTTTATTTGATTTATTTATTAATTAAAAAAGCATTAAAGGGGAAAATCGACCTAGGTGTGGACACAAACATATGACTAAGTCCTTTTTATCACTCAAGATAAAGCATCCATAGATGCAGAGGGGATATCCACACCTCATTTCTCTTCATTTCAAGTAGGAAAAAATCAATCCATGCAAAGATAACCTCATATTCCATACTTAAAACATTTTCCTTTGTTTGCTTAGTAGTGGGGAATTTCAACCCCTGTAGGGACAAGCGAATTCCCATACTTACAAAGTTTTTCACATTCCTAGTCACCTCCAAGGGAAAAATGACTTGTCTCTGGATAAATCCAGACATTCATAGGGACAACCCACACTTTGCATCCCAAAATTTGACTAAGTATAAAACCAGAAGGGAAACTTGCCTTACATTTGGACTCTTCATTCACACCTTATTATCTCTGGATTCCAGGTGGGAAAAATCGACCCATGTCTAGATAAACTCTCAACAAATTTTTCAAGCAAATGCCATTCAAAGTGGGCAATTTCATGTTATGTCTGGATTTTGATCAAATTAAGTGGGGAAATTCATAATAAGTCTGGATTTTGATCAAATTAAGTGAGGAAATTCATAGTAAGTCCGGATTCTGATCAAATTAAGTGGGAAAATTCATAGTAAGTCCAGATTTTGCATATTTTTTATAAAGAAAATTTGATTTTCCTTAGGATTTTGACAATTTTAAGTATGGAAAATCAATTTCTGCAAGAATTTTAATGCCCTTATGCATAAAATATGCCTTTATAATGCATTTTGGACTATTTGACTAGCCAAAATTTAAATACGCTTAAGATTTTTGGTTTTACCCACTACAACTTGACCCCAAAGGACTTTAATTTCAACATTTCCACTTTAAAATCACAACTTGACCCCTTGATCTCTCAGCCACCCCTCAATCTTTTAAATCTCTAAACTGCCAAAACCTAACTAACCTAACAACTACAAGCTAAAAGAAGGGGTCTTCATTTGCAATGGGGTGCTTGTGTGAAAAGGTCACAACACCTAGTAGTGGGAGTGATGAAGACTTTGATGTATAGGGAGATTATGAGATGGTGCTATAGGGGCATGTCATATCAGCTCAATGTGAGGTGGTGGTCTAAGGATAAGTGTCTCATGAGCACTTGAAATTGTGATAGATCAACATTGGTTGGGAGTCTTCACCCCTATGGTGAAAGATCCCCAATCCCAGTGACCTTGCGAACTACTGTTTGTTTCACAATCTGAGACTTTGACCAGCATTTGTACCTTTGAATTAACCTTTGTTGAATTTTGATTTTTTTGGCTTTTTCTTGTTTTCAAGTTTTTTTGTTGTTTTTCTTGGTGTTTTGGAAGATATATGCAAGTAAATGATAAATAACAAATAACTTCGAACTAGAAATGATAAGCAGCATTCATATAAATTAAAATCGCTTAACAATCTTAGAATTATTCAAATCATACCAGGCATAATATTCAGATTTCTGTATTGAAGGAATAAATGTATTAAATGGATTGGTGGCTGTCCACAGAACTTGACGCCAACTATAGAAATGTTTTGCAAACACCAAAGACGAAGAGCTTGCTGTCACAAACCCTTATAAATGCCTCCAAACTGCAAAACGTTGGCTGCTAAGAAAGAATGACACCTATAATACAAGCTCGAGCTGCCTTTGGAAAAAACGTCCAAACTGGAATAGGCTGCTGCCCAGCTGAATATGATGTCTCCTTCTGATAATTGGTGCTATGAAGAATGTCAATCCTTGCCACAGAGTATAATACTTTCCAACTCCAATATTGAATCACCAAATCCTTGTTGAGGTTTGCGCCCCAACAATCCAAACTTAGGGGTTTCGTCCCAAGCCTCTAAATTGCTCCACCAGAGCAATCTCATATTTCACAAATTTCAAATGTCAAAAGATAATCAACAATTAGGTCTTCATCTCCTTATAACTCCTCCCCAAGTGCAAATCGAACCCTAAATGAGAATTACACTTTGCACTTTATAATAAAATAACATTTTCCAAATAAAGTCGTTCAGGCTATAGGAAAAATTACTTTATTAAAATGTCATAACTCAAGGCACCCAAAAGTCTCCGGATAGTGAAAATAGTTTATAATAATTCGAGACCTTTCCAACGAGCTATAACACAAGGGCACACCTGACCAAATGAAGCCATATTCTGTCATGTCCCCGTTCTGGCTAACATTGTTTAGCGTGTCAGATCAGTCTATCACAAGCTCTCGTAGACTGGTGGCGATGTGGAGAGAGTCATTTTGTAGATCAGTGGTCGTATTTGCTCTTGGAGAAGTGATTTAGAGCTTATTTTTATTATTATGAGTTATGCGGGCCCCACATGTTATAATTTTAAGTTGAGTTGCACTTTTTATTTTATAAAGTTATATTATTATAAAAGTGCATTATAATGGGATTTTATAATGGATGCTTCTAGAAGTTCTTAGTAACTTCTCAAAAAGTGAATAAATAGGGGGCTTGGGCATTCATTTGGACAAGCTGATTTGAAGATTCTTCTACTTTTCCATATTGAAGCAATTTGTAGTCATTTGGTCTACAAATTTTCATTAGATCTTTGGGAACGAAAACTCCCTTAGATTTGCATAACTGAGGAAGTGAGATATCTTCTGAAGGGTTGCACATTGGAAGTGGTATTCAGCCATTTCATGTTGAGCTTATTTGGAATCCTCAGATTTACCTGAGGGTTTGAGTTTTGGTTGCAAGAGGAAGAAAAAGCAATCCGAAAAAGCAAAACGAAAAAGTGGATCCGAAAAAAGCAATCCGAAAAAGCAAAACGAAAAAGCGGATCCGAAAAAGCAGTCTGAAAAAGAAGACCGAAAAAGCAGTCCGAAAAAGCAAAGTGAAAAAAGCAGTCCGAAAAATTATTGCAGCCATCTACAATCAGCTGTAAATTGGGATCGGTTCGGGTGCAATTGGAGGTGTCTAAATCAGCATTCAATCAACATTTGGTGCAGCATTTCCAGGTTTTTATACATTGTTTGATATTGATGTTTTGGGTACCAAAATGGTAAAAATCTGCATAAGTACAATCACTATATAGCAGTCCAGAATTCCTTTGAACAGTCACTGTTATTTCTCATTGTAATTGGATTGATACAGCTATAAGGTGCATTGTGAATGTGGTAGAGTTCATTGTTAATTTGTGACAGTCCATACATTTCTGGTTATAAATATCTGATTGTAAACAGTCCATAAATCTGTTATTGTAATCAGACTTTGTTATCATCATTGTAATTGAAGGACATAGCTAGGGAAGAGTATAGGCTGTCTCAGTAATGAAAGTGCATTGTATACCATAGTTCCTTGCTCATGTAACAGTCCATATGAATTTCAGAGAATCAGTCAATTGAAATAGTCATTGACTTTGTAATCAGACTTGGAGAGTTTCATTGCATTGATAAGTAAGTCTAAGGTGCCAAGTTATTGGAATAGTAAAGGAATATTCAGTCAGGAGGTCAATTGTTTGGTTTAATGTCTCATTTGCATAGTTCTATAGATTGCATACCAAATGTTTGTCAAAATGTCTCAGAGCTGTAGATGTTGAATTTTTATTAGCATTTCATTGAATTGCAATTGGATTAGAATATTAAGAGGTTGCACTTAATTTTTACTTCCAATTAGTCACTTGCATTCTTTGGCATTCACCAAAACATCATTGGCATCAAACAAACCCAAACTAGAAGCAAACATCAGCAAACAATTCAGTTGCATGCCAAGTGTTTGACAAATTGACTCGGTTCAGATTTGGGAATTTTGGTGGCCTTTTTAGTAAGGGTCATTACATATTCCCCTTATTACTCCAAAATGGCTATATAAATAGCCTTCTTATAAATTATTTAATTGCTAACTTAGGAAATATTTAAATATATTAAAATATTCCCCATTTTTGCCTCTGATAGCCCAAATCAACCAAATAAACATGAAACTGATCATGTCACCTATCTGTGACTGATACCAGACGAGATGGGTCAACTGGCAGTCCCTTCCCTATAACCTAGGGATGCTCCTAGAAACTAGGGAACACACCCTATCATCCTGAAACTAAAACCATGGAGTGGTCCCGTGGAACCTCACATCTAGAAACTGCCACATCCTCCTAAAATTTAGGGATACCCCATAAAATCAAGGAACTGCACCCAACTGGCTCCCAAACTGCCTATAAAGTCAAGCATGGTCACTAAATATCCTGTATGAGTCTCTAACCACAACTGCTAGCCTACGAGACCCCCTGATAGGCTTACTCACATAACTCTGCTAGTTGGACTAAAGAGGGGACATGACATATGGCAATTTATTCAATACATCCCTATGACCAGTGGATGTTTGGAGAAGCTCTATGGGTGAGTTTTGTCTTGGATTCTTCTCAAGCTCATCATTAAGGACCTTGAATAATGATCTTATTATGTCTCATGGTAGCAAGATAGTTTGGAGCCTCAATTTTGATGGTAGCTATATGTTTGCTAAGGAGCTCCATGTGACAAATACATCATACATGTGAGAAGCTTTATGGTATAAACATCCTTGTCATGATTGTTTTGATTTGGACTTTGAGTGGATGATGAACACAATTGGTCATACTTTGGAAAAGGCTTTTGATATATCCTCAATTACTTGTTTGGTGATGTACTTCCTTCTACCTCAATATCCCTATCATCAATTAAGTTTTTAACTTAGTTCTTTAACTGAATGCAGTTGTTAGTGGAGTGACTTTTGATCTTATGATATTCACAATATTCATTTTCTCTATACCATGTCAGCTTAGGTTTTTCTTTCATTAAAATGTTTAGCATGTGGAAAGACTGCCATGTTTGCATTAACCAATTTAATTCGTCATTTGTAATGTTTCTCTTAGAGATGTGTATTGTCTTCATTTTATCTCATATTTTGGTTGTCTAGTTGGAATAATTATATTAAGTGGATTTTGCATGGCCTAAATGTGTTTCAATGATGCATGGTAATTTCCTAGGGATAGCAGCATAATGATGCATCACAAGTTACAAACAACCGATGGCTTTCCAATTTGTTCTTAAACAAGGCTCAATAAAAGAATCCTCAATATACCTTGCAAGATGCAAGGGTCTTGTCTAATGGCTTAGCTTGAGAAGGCAACTCTTCATCTCCTTCACTGGAAATCCATAAAGGGAACTCAACTTAGCCTAAAATAGTAGTTCCTCCATGAATTTATATAGCCTAAGGAACATGTGGTTTGGATAATGATAAGTACAATGTTATAGACTTTCTAAAAATAAAACTAAAAATAAAAAGGAATAGATGCTTTTGGTTCTTAGGATCACGCAAAGTGCAAGAGAATAGCATACAAAAACTATTATTATTATAAGTGATTAGATTGTTTTTAATTCTTAAGATCACATGAAGTGCAAGAGAAATTTATACACAAAGCTAACCACAAACACAAATACATAGAACAAAACTAGGCTACAAAATCCTTTCAAAATGAAATTTTTTAAATTAGTCAAGGTTGCACGGAGACAGTTATACTTGGAGACTCTAGAAATTGGTAACGGTATGGGTACAACTATTTCTAAAAAAAATAGGAGATGGGGATACTTGAAGATGCCTTTTATTTAAATATAGTTTAATAATTTATAGAAAATCTGAAGATATAATGAACGTGATTCTAATTTAATAAACCCTGTAATGCCAAAATCCCCCTACCAACACTGAAATCCCCACTCACTTCCACTATTACAGTTGCTTCTAAATTCTTAAGCCTCAAAATGATGTCCAAGTTTAAAATATAGTGGACCGTAAACCTGCAAAGTCTCTGTGGAAGTCACCAAGATACGAGATGCATCTCCATGCAACCTTGGGCAATGACCAAGGGGTCCAAGTAGGTGTGCTATCATGTAAGATGCTAGATCTAGAACATATGTGAGATTAAAATCATATTAAACCTTTATTCTAAATCAAGCAAAATATATTTGTATTGAGAACAAAGAAGACCAAATCAAATAATTCTTACATTCACTTACCAAGCAAGAGATCCCTTTGTTGAGTGGACTTTCTTATGGATATGAGTGATGTAGTTGCTATTAGATTCTTCAAGATCTTGATCGCATGTGCTTGTATGTATATTCTTGATGATTTATGTAAGACTATGTGCATGCCATATGCTTGGTGGATGCTCATGCTATGCCATGCTTTCTTACTAGTGTGTAATGTAGGATTAAGGGCTTAATTTATGTGGTTAAATTGGGATTTGGATGGTTGAGATCAAATGATGGATGGATGCACTTGGGGTATTGGATCACATGCAAGGTTCCCTTTTTAATTCAATTTAAATTAATCTAATTATTATGAATGAATGATGTGGAGCTATTTATTTGAATTTTGGAGGGAATTTTTTTAATTTTATTTGTTTATTTTAAGTGTGTGGCAGTGGACTTATTTAATTTAATTTAATGACTTGGAAATTAAATTTAGTTTTAATTATGTGATGGAAAGGGACTTAATTTATATAATCATAACTTAGTAGAAATGGATTTAATTAATAATTAAGTGAAAATTATTTTTTTTATTGTATTTATTACATGGAATGGATTTAATTTATGCAATTTAGTATTTAGATGAAAATCGATTAAATTATTGAAATTTACTGATACGATGGAAGTGGGTTAAATTAACTTATTTAATTCTGAAATGAAAATAGATTTTAATTATTTATTTTAATAGTATAGTAATTAAGATTTAATTAGTGGAGTTAATTATGGATGAAATTAATTAATTAATTAATTGAGGTGAATTTTAAGTGTCTATAGGGTGCTCTCATAAAGAGAATTTGAAGATGAGTCCACATTAAATTAATATTAGAAGCGATGCCTGACATAAGATATATGCCTCCAAGTTATTGTTAACACTGACGTATTTCTGGAAAACTAACATCCATTATGGTTGATACTGCAGATTCAGCCACAAACTATAGGTCAGGCATCAAGGGTAGGGGGTGTTAATCCTTCAGACATTACAGCTCTCTTGATTCATCTAGAAAGTAATAGACGTCTAAGACAGAAGGAGAAAAAACTGCAAACTGAGTTAAATAAATCAGGGAAATCAGGTGAACATGATGCAGAAGTAGCCATTTGCTAGTCATTTTTCCTTGAGCTAATTGTATAAGCTTATCTTGTATATTAATTCAGAGTCCCTTGCTTGAACTTGTTTCCCATAATCGTTAGTTTTCTGATGAAAAAAATGTCAGGCTGGTCATTTCAGCTTTAAAATCAAAGCTAATGGACCTTTGTTATTATTGCATGAGTTCCCTTACCGACTTTGATACAATGCTCCACATTCACAATTTTGTCGAAATTAGCATGGAGATATGTATATCAGTAACAACTTGGCATGTAAAAATAACAATTTCATTAGAAAAATGTTCTTTGATGAAAGTTTAAAATTATTCAAAATTTTTCATTGGGTAAGTAGATTGAATTTTAGTTATAGATAATTAATGTTTCAAAATCAAGCGTCCAACGAGATGGCGTTTCTAGATATTTTGAATGTACATATCTGTTTTTGAAAAAAGATTTTACAAATTGGACCAACATTAGCTTCAAAGATAGTCACAGTCAACATTGAATGGGACGTTCCAATGAGGAGATCAATTTTAAGAAAAACTCTTGGGAAAAAGTTGACTATTTGTTCCTGATTTCTTCACCATGGAATTCAAAATGAATGTTAAATCAACTAAGAGGTTGTATGTCCATGATAAGTGCAAGATAATAAAAAGTAAGAGTGATGGAAATATAAAACACTTTTTTTTCCTGTAAATTGCAATTTTGATATATCAACTAAATTTCAATCTAAATGCATAAATTCATTTATTTATATATCAACTAAATTTCAATCTAAATGCATAAGTTCATTTATTTATATATCAACTAAATTTCAATCTAAAATTCTTTATAACTTCAAGCTATTCAATTTCTTTATATATCAACTAAATTTCAATTTAAAATTCTTTATAAATTCTAGCTATCCATAGGGAAGATGACTTAATAATTGAGCACTCTAATTTTGTGCTTTTTAAAATCATATGTGAAAATTTCAAATCACTCCCATTATTTTTCAGCAACTTACTTGGCAAGTCTCATGCTTACAACTAAAGGTTTTGTGGCCACATCAACATGTTTTTTGTCAAGATGTCCCAAAATAAACCCCACTCCCCCCAAAAAAAAGAAAAAAGAAAAAGGGTGAGGCTGATACTTGTGCACAAAATCATGTTTTATTGTGCGATGATATGGTTTCATTTTAAGTTAAAGGTATATATTTCATTTAACTATGGGTAGTCAATATCAGCAATAACAACTTTAAAGTCGAGAATATTTGTGCAATGTTGTCAAAAATATTAGGCATTAAATCAACAAGTAGTATCACAACAATTAAGACGCCTCAATTATTGAATCTTCTTCCCTACCATTTAATTATTCATTAATGCAAAATAAATAATGCTTAATGATACACTGCTTTAAATGAAATGATTCCTGACACTTTATTTTGATTCTTTGATTAAAATTGCAAGTCAAGATTAACTATATTTATACTATTAGAAACACAATTTTAGTGCTTTGAATTTGTTTGTTACATCTATGTTCTTATTGTTAAACATTGTTCGCCAAACTGTGTCATTTGGACATACTTTAAATGGGGGTTTCAATAAAAGTATTGCAAGTCACATTTCATAGCAAATTTCCTTTTGTGAGTTTTAGATGTCGTGACTTAGGAAGGGGAAATTTTTATTTTTTTAATCCTAATGTGGATGTGATAAATCAATCATCTCTACGGAATAGATATCTTATGAAGAGTTTTGAATACTACATGTCACTGGGTTGCAAATTGATCCCTTTTGACACTCTTATGTTGGAGCTTATCATCTATATGTCGAGGTTGGGCTCTCTTATTTTATTTTTTTCAAAGGATTGATTGCAAGACATTTCAAATTGAAGAAATCATTGGACCATGGAAATGATCTAGTGTGGTTCTAAGACCTAGGATCATCTATGCAGGTATTTACTGAAACGCTTCCTAACCTTTATGTTCCTCTTGATGGCTTTGACTTTGGTATTGCAACGAAAAAAAGTGTGATTCAAGATAACCCATTGACCCTTTTTTGTATGACTATAAAATAGTGGAAAGAGTCAACAATTTTTTTGGCATGTCAGAGAAAGAAAAATAAATAAATAAAAAACAAGTGCACATCATACTATCTTGGTGCTCTATTGTCCATTTCAAAATATAGGTTTTGAAAAGTATCGTATCAATCTGGGTTATGTATTCAACCACTTCAATGGACAAATTTTTCTTAAATTCAAAATACAATGTGAGATATGATCAATTTAGTGGAGATTCCACCAAGAATAGCCTATTGGCTAAAAGGAAAAGGTATATAGACAACTGGATCATTTCTATGACTAAAAGAAAAGTCTACAGTTGCAAAAAATACCAAGATTATGGTTGAGACCTCTCATAAAGTGTGTAAATTGTTTCTATTTTGAGATGTAACATATAGATAGAGAATTAGTTTCAACTTTGACCCTTTTATATATGACTATAAAATTGTGGAAAGAGTCAACAATTTTGTTGGCATGTCAAAGAAAGAAAAAATAAATAAATAAAAAACAAGTGCACCTCATACCATCTTGGTGCTCTATTGTCCATTTCAAAGTATAGGTTTTGAAAAGTATCGTATCAATCTGGGTTATGTATTCAACCACTTCAATGGACAAAATTTTCTAATATTCAAAGTACGATGTGAGATATGATCAATTTTGTCCATTGAAGTGGTTGAATACATATCGTATAGATCATACATTTCAAAAAACCATATCGTATAGATCGTATTTAGTTTGCAGCATTGATCATATCTAAATTCGTATTTTGAATTTTAGAAAATTTTGTCCATTGAAGTGGTTGAATACATATCTAAAATCGTTCATATCTCACATCATATTTTGAATTTCACATCGTTGAGATATGAAAATCGTTCAAACTAACATCATAACTTCCACCTCTTGCATGGCAAGAAATCCAAAAGCTTACTATTTTATAATATTATATAGATATATAGTCTTTGGAATAGGCTCATCTCATTAATGATAGTAGGTTACCTTTAACATGGGCCAATAATAGTGAATCTTTGAAGTGACTCTAACAAAGGTTTCATTTGCCTCAACATGGCAAGACATTGATAGTGGTTCTAGAACTCTAGCATGAGTATGATGCTTGAATTTGAAAACCTTATTTCTATTGACCTTGCGTCAAACTTTTGGAACTCTAAAATGACTATGATGCTTGAATTTGAAAACCTTAATTATGTTGACCTTGCATCAATCATTAGTATGGTGTAAGGATGAACACTCTAAATCTTGGAGCATATGAAACTATTATTTCATGTGAGAAGATATACAAGTATACAGTTATGATTATTTATTTTCACGCTTTGATTGATCAATTTATCTTTCCAAAACCACCAATATGATTATTGAATACCATTGATATCTTAATTGGAAAATCACTAAAATAGACCTTAAACTTTGAAGATTATTCACATTCATTGGCTTTTTAATGATGATCTTCACATGATAGACAATTAGCAAAACATCTTGAAGAAAGAATTGTTGTAAGTTAATGAAATTTAATGTGGATTTTTTCTTCTGGTCAATTAAGGGGTTGCTTAAACCATGAGAAAACCTTATTCAACTCAAGAAACGTTTGCCAAAATTTTGGATATTTTAAAACTCTAGTAGCTTGGTAGAGCTCTATTGTCACATATTTGAATAGTTGCCCTATTGATCTCATGCACTTTTTAGATTACTAAATATTGTTTTTGATGCTAAAATTCAATGATGGTTGATGTCAAAATATTTTTGAAACTCAACGAAAGTCGTTGCTCTATTTATGTTATGCTATTTTTTGTTCTAATTGTCATTCTTTATTAATGAATTATGATCCACTGATCAAACTCAATCATGCTTTTTTGTATGAGAAAAGTAAAGAAATTAAAGTTGTAAATAAATACAAGACACTCTATTATTAGTATAAGAGGATACTCGTGTAGTACAAAATGCACGATTATCATCGTAGAATATATTTTTAAATATATAATAATAAGTATTTATATAGTCTAGGATCTGCATATCATTCATTAGATAAACATTATGTCTTGTCACATGATAATAATTTTGTAAAGTCTAGGATATGCATATCATTCATTAGATAAACGTTATGTCTTGTCACATGATAATAATTTTGTAAAGCTAATATTGAAATTATACATACATACATATATGTGTGTATGTATGTATGTACGTGTGTATGCATGTATGTATGTATGTATGTATGTGTGTATGTATGTATGTATGTGTAGACACACGCGCACACGCACACACATATACATACATGCATGCATGCATGTGTGCATACATACATAAATACATACATACATGTGTGTCTATGTGTGTATAAATAAATATATATACATACATAAGAGAAAGGTGATAAAGTTGAATATATAGAATAACATTTGTTTATTCAATTATAAATTTATAGATTTTATAATATATATATATATATATATATATATATATATATATATATATATATATATATATATATATATATATATTGCAATATTGATTGGCAAAGTGGTTTTTAAAGAACTCACTTGTGAACTTACATTAAGAAGGGATGTATATGAATTAAAAGATGAAATGAATGTAGATGAAGTAAAATAAAATAGAAATATAATGAAGTATGAAATATTCAATGCTAGTAATTTCATTTATTGATTACGTGTATTTTGAATTGTGATACATATGATGAGTTGTAGCTATGATGAGCCAAGACCATTGAAATCTTCTAAGAGTGAGAATGATCATTCCAAGTGCTCAAGATTTAGATAAGTATTGGAAAACCCTTGATGATAAAAGATATTGAGAATATGATATATGAACTTGGTGATAATATGATCAAGTTGTGGTTGTATTATTCAATTTACAACGATCAGTATTTCCTTTAGAGTTCTTATAAATTATCATAGTATGCATTGCTATTTATAACATTATCTAGTGAGAATTATATTAATTCTACTATTAGTCATTATATTAATTTTGTTGCAAATACTTAATTAACTCTAGGAGAAAAGTGGCATTACCTTGTTGATGGTGGTTTTTGGGCTACTGGCACTTACACTACTGTAAATCTCTCATCCAAGTTGTTTTAGAGGATAGAGTTGCTTCCAAATTTGTGGTTATTCTCTCTTTTGAAGACTATTGTTCCTCCAAGTGTCATTTCTATTGTAATTTAAAAAGTAGCAACTAGTTTTGGTGGTCAAGGGTCCTTTGCATAAATTGTATTTTCTATGGGCGTTGTTGGTCTTGTAAACTAGAAATTAAAGCCCCTCTTTTTGTGCCAAATATTTCCTAGTGATTTATGGACAAGATTTGATTGAAGATGAATAATTTTTATTTATGTAGGGGATTGGTTTGTAAATTTAGTAATTTTGGCCTTACCTTCCCAATCTATACAAATGGGTCTTAAATTCTTAGAGGTTGGATGTCTTGGGTTGCTTCCTTATGTCTTTTGACTCATTAAATGATAAGGATTTGGTGCTTGACAATGGGATTGTGGATTTGGGGAGAGCACTCTCTCTATGTCAAGCCTTGGTCTCCTTCAACCTTATTTGCAAACCTTTCAATTGTAAACTTATGTGGGGTTTCCTTCCAAAACCTGCTCTCTATTATTAGGAAGATTCGTGCAATAAGGCCATAGGAAGCTCTATTAATCACTTCTTTAAGGTTGACTTTACCACTTTCTACATGAGTCATTATAAGTTTTCTTGTATTCTATTTGATATTGAAATATCCAAGCCTCTTCATAGAGGCATGTTTTTGACTATGAGAGTATTCTCATCTAATGTAAATGATGTTTTATTATCAGCCACTTAGTTATTCCACTCTCTCAATACAAGGGTGTGGTGACTTGGTGGAATAATTTCTATGAATATCACTTGACTATTCTTTCCTTTGACTCTTTGTTTGATGGTTCCACTCAAGATGATATGTCTTATTAGGATGTTATACCTCACACAAATGGTACAACTCTAGAGATTTGCACCCCTATCTCCCCATCAACTCCTATTGGTGAGTCTTAACTACCTTCTGTTCTAGTTACTCAACTCACTATTCCTTCATCTTTGGATCTTGTTCATTCTACTCATATGGAGGTCATTCAATGCTTGGACACTCAATCTCAACATTTTGTTGCTCCTACTAGGTACATAAATGGGTACTTTGTGGAGGAATCCTCCTTGCTTCTCCTATCTTTTAGAACATAAATGATAGTATATTTTTGGACTATTGTACAAGGAAAAAAATTGTTTTTCCCAAATCGATATCTTCATATCTACTATAGTGAACAGTGTGAGATTGAATAGGGTTAGGTTGGCATTGTCTTGGTTGCATCTTAGGGATCCCTTTTGGTTCTTATTTTGGTAGTGGTGGTTATGCTTGGTGGCTTGGTTTCACCTACATATCTTTATTTCATTTCGATGGGTTATTTGGTTTGTCACATATCTCATCATACTTGTTTCTTTCAAAACTTGGGCTTATTTTTAGAGTATGTAAAAATATTACTTGTTTAATCTTCTAATTATTATGTTTTATAGATATTCAAATAAAACTAAAATTAAGTGGATTATAATAAGATAACATAATTATAACCTTTAATTGAAATGTGCAATTTGAAATTTAAAGCTATAACAATGTATGAATTTTATTTAATTTTTCAATTAATAAAAATGATAAAAATGTGTAAGAATTTGCCTAAGGCAAAGAATAAAAGCCAAGATCTAGAAGCTCACGAGATAGCACAAGAGAGATAGGAAAAATAATCAAATAATTGATTATAGCTAATTGAATTATTACAAAGTAGGAGTGCCTGAATATATAGGCAATGCAATAAGACTACATGATAAGGAGATGATAAGATATCACCCACACAAGGTGGAATCACATGTCCACCAAAGGTGGATCATCCTCCATTGTACATGAAAGTATGTGCAACAATGAGAGGATGATAATGTGATAAGAGCACTAAAGGTGGATCTCACACACAAAGAGGTATGTGATGACAACTATCACACCTAAAGTGGAGATTCTCCTAACCATGTGCTAAAAAGAAATGCAAACTCCTAGGTGTCTCAAAGACAACTAATTATGCAAATGCATTATCCTAAGTAAACTTAAGTAAAGTGTAATTAGTAAATACTTAATTAAACCAACACCCCCCCTTAAGTGCAACTTAGGGTAATGCACTTAAGCTCACAATGCAAGATGGGTCCCGGCTACTAGGCCATGTTAGGTACCCATGTACAATATGCAAGAACAATGCAATCTCTCATAAAGTGGAGAAAGAGGGAAAACCTCATGGGAAAAACCCTCCCCCCAAAAGAGAGATGAATACAAGATGCATGCATGGATGGAGTAATCAAGACCCCCCTATTATGACATACATCATGCAAGTACAATAAAGAATCCCCCCAAAGGAAGGAAATAGGGAAGAGAGACAAAGTAGCCCCCCCTCAATGTTGAATCTCCTGCAAAGATGGTCCAAGATGTTGACCAATACTCCTCCATAGGAAGAAAATAGAGCCAATGCTACACCAAGAATGTCAAAGTGTGACAAAATCAGATACCAATGTCAATGTAGAATGACCGATGGAATGCCCATTAAGATATGATAGAGATGAGACATGGAGACACCTGCAAGCACCAACTGGGTACTCAACTAACAGGTTGGTGTACTTGAACTTGTGTCATGCATCCATTGATTAGTTGGAGCATAACCTTCAAGAACCAAGTCCCATGATATTCCTAATCTACTAACATAGGGATTACATCAAATGTGTCATCAATGATAAGGTACAAATAAAAATGTGGCACTTTATGATAGTGTGTGTACACCATGGCTCATGCAAGAGCATACAACATCAAATACAATGCAAAGCTGGAAACATGTAGAAGATGAAGCCACCAAGGATGCCCTGTCAAATGCTGCAGAAAAGGTGTCCTCCTGTTGGCCTTGTGCTAGGAAGTCTTTGGGACAAAATTGGCCTCCCCCCTGCTGCCGGTTGGATGACGCTGCAAAATAGGTATACAAGTGGCAAAGAAAAAAATAGTGTTCCCAATTTTGCTTATTTATTAATATTTTGTTTTCCAAAAACCCCAAAAAGTTTAAGAAAAACATGGTTATTAAAAGACCACATAAAAAACTTTATTAAAAGAAAAAAAAAATTTGTTTTTTAATTTTTAAATTTTAAAAAAACTTTATTAAAAAATTTAATAAAGAAAAACATTAAAAATGTTTTATTAAAAACAAACATATTAAAATCAAGTTTTTGTGAAAAAAACTTTTTAAAAAACATATTAATAAATAAATTTTTTGTTAATTAAAAAAAACTTATTAAAAAACTTTTTTTAAAACTTAAAAAAAACATAAATTAAAAACATTTTTTAAAAAACTTTTTTTAAAATTTTTTTTTACCCCTTTCGGGGGCCACACTGGCAATGTAGGTACCGCACGCAGTGCGGACTACACTGCAGTGCAATACCACACTGCAATGCGTACTGCACTGTCAGTGCGACAATACCGCACTGCAATGCAGTGCATATTGCAGAGGCCTACGGGCCAAAAAATATTCAATTTAAAAAAAAATTCAAAAAAAACTTTTCAAAACAAAAGCCCCCCCCCCCCCCCCAAAATTTGATTTTTAATTTTCGATTTTTCAGAAAAAATGAAATATAAAAATGAAAATTTATTTTAAAAAAATAAAATCATACTTGTTGTGCAGTCGCATCCGTACGACAGATTAGGGAGGGAAATATTTTTTCTGAGACCAACTGTGTCGGATCTTGACAAATGAACAGTCAATTTTGATGTTTTTGGCCGCTCTGATCGCAATGGAACTGTCAGATTTGGCCCAAAGTGCTCCAATTTTGCAGATCGGCCTTAGGGGTCCGATTTGCAAAAAAAAATTTGCCTCAAATTTGACTTTTGCCCAATATAGAAAAATTTATAGTCAAAATTTATGGAAATAGCCACCCGGATGCAATGGTGAGGTCCGATCTTGCTCAAAATGCTCCCACAAAGTATTGATCCTGGATTTGAATCGTGGCTCTCCAAAGGTTGAAGCAATCAATCGCTCTCCAATGGCTATGCACCGAAGACTCCTTTGGCTCTGATACCACGTAAGAATTTTGATATCACTCTGATACCATGTAAGAATTTGCCTAAGGCAAAGAATAAAAGCCAAGATCTAGAAGCTCAAGAGATAGCACAAGAGAGATAGGAAAAATAATCAAATAATTGATTATAGCTAATTGAATTATTACAAAGTAGGAGTGCCTGAATATATAGGCAATGCAATAAGACTACATGATAAGGAGATGATAAGATATCACCCACACAAGGTGGAATCACATGTCCACCAAAGGTGTATCATCCTCCATTATACATGAAAGTATGTGCAACAATGAGAGGATGATAATGCGATAAGAGCACTAAAGGTGGATCTCACACACAAAGAGGTATGTGATGACAACTATCACACCTAAAGTGGAGATTCTCCTAACCATGTGCTAAAAAAAAATGCAAACTCCTAGGTGTCTCAAAGACAACTAATTATGCAAATGCATTATCCTACGTAAACTTAAGTAAAGTGTAATTAGTAAATACTTAATTACACCAACAAAATGCAACCTTAAAAGAAAGGGTTGTAGTTTTTGAAAGCTAATGAAATGATAAATAAAGTAATTAAGAGGAGAAATTACTTACTAAAAGTATATAAACTATGATGACAATAATTTTGTGAAGAAGTTTAAAGCTTGGTTTAATATGTCAAATGTCAAAGAAACCATAGCTACATTTTTTTAAAGAAGTTTTAAGTTTGTAACATGTAGTGTCATAGAAGTAACTCTTGCAATATCATGTGATGTGGATGACTCTCATGGATATCCTAAAGAAGAATTAAAATAGATGTGCGGTAAGAAATGACGCACAAGTAAGTTTGAAGTGTCAAAACCTATCTTTGTGTACATGCACACGCACACACACACACACACATATAAATATGTATGTGCACGTATAGAGATACAAGAAAATAGAAATAAATTAATAATCATCTCCTTCAAAATTATTTATCAATTAAGAAAAGATGAAGAAGAAATGTGTGCACTTCAAGTATAAAGTCTATCAATTAGTAAAGAGAATCAACATGATCATTGACTAAATTATCTGATAACAGGCTTAGTGTAACATAAGCAAAAATTGCATATAAGTTTCAATTCTATTAGTAGCTATATTCATTTAGAAAAAGCTAGAACATTTATCATTTCATGATATCATAGTTGTACTCAATTATCTTTAAGGTAGACTTTATTGTCATCTTGAAAATGTTGGCACTGTGCCAGCATCCCTCACAAGATTCCCAACATGGCTTAACCGCCTCTTGTGGATTCTATAAGTCTATTGGTTGTATTAGGCTTTGACAAATCGATCTTTTGGTGCAACGACAGCCACTACTTGTAACAAGAGGTATCATAACTTGGTCACATGTTCAAATCTACGCAAGCCGTGGTGAGTGACATTGGGAGGGGGATTTTTGATAGTGCACCAGCATCCCTCATGGAATTTTCAGCATGGTTTAACCACGTCCTATGGATTCCATAAGTATTTTGGTTGTATCGAGCATTGATAGGTTGATCTGTTGGTGCATGGATAACCACTACTTGTAGAAAAAAAATATGAACTAGTAAAAGGATGTAAATTAATTTTCCTTGTATGTATAATAGTATTCTACCCTCTTAATAATAACATAAAACTTTTCCCACTCTGCAACTTTTCAAACTTTTGTGTTTTCATGGTGGATGATAGTGATGGGCGCAAAATCCATGTTGGGGAGCCCCCACCATTAGTTGTAAAACTTGTGCAAGAGGGGTCCGCTACTCCCACTAGTCAGGATCTGACTCCTACTAGAGGCACAATACGGAACGATGACAATGGTAAGTTATCCAAGGATGACTATGTTGTCTTGGGCTTAGTATCTGACAAGTGGGATTAGGCAAAGAACCAAAGAAGTGCTTTGTCTAAGGGATGCAAAAAATTCCTAGTGGGTGACTACAAGAGGGAGGTGGATGTTGAGGTGGTACCAGAGTAGGCACAAATGGAGGAGAGAACAACAATCGAGGTTCTTGATGTTTTGTTTGACCGCACTATCTCTTCCATGAACAAAGCTTTGGTAGGCCACTTCTCTTTTCAACAAACCGTTGACATGGTCAAAGTGGGTTTCCCAAATATGGAAGCTTAAAGGAAGTGTTGTGACTAGTGTAATGTGTGGGACCTTATTTCTAGTTAAATTTACAATAGTAGAGGATATAACTTATGTTCTATCTAGTTCATGGATTTATGGGAAACATCTCCTTTCTCTCTATTGATGGAAGTTGGGATTCAACCATGTGGTTGATCTAAGATAGAAAACCCCTATGTGTGTTCAAATGTCAGGCCTTCCACTTGAATTCTAGGATGAACAGATTATTTTTTGGATTGGAAGAACTTTTGGTAACTATGTTTCAATGGACGAGGTCACTTATAAGGAAAAGTCTAGGTTAGTATTTTCCCATTTTTGTGTCAATGTGGCCATTAGTAAAAATTTTCCCAATTTAATTACTTGACAATCTAAACTAGGGAAGTTGAGATAAGCATTAGTAAATGAGAATGTCATAGTCTTTTGTTAAAAGTGTAACAAATCAAGCCATGTGATTTCTAACTACAAGGCCCCTGAAAATGAGAAACAAAAACTAAAGGGTGTCTCTACCCCCTCTCTAAGGGCTAGTGCATTTCTAGAGTGTGTAGGGTAAGATTATGATAGTGATGAATATCCCTTCATAGATGGGCTTCTTGAGCTATTAGAAACCCCCAAGAAACCTGACTAGGGGTTGAATCTAGCAAGTTCTTCAGATCAAGCTACTAATCTAGAAGTTAGTCTAGGAAACATTACAATAGGTGTTGAATATCGTACCATTAATTTGGAGGAGGGTGACATATTTCCTACCATACCCCAAACTACTACTTATCCCCCCAAGGATAATAGTGTTTCACTTGAACTACTACTCACCCCCCACCCATGAGCAAGAGCCATAGTGAGAAATGATGGATAGATGATTGAGAAAAAGATAAACAAAAACAAGAAGGCAGATGTGGGCACTAACACGAAGGTTTGTCAACCATCATAGTGTGTCACAATGAAAAGGGAGGTTATAAGGGAAATCACCAATAGTAGGTAGAGGACCCTTGATTTTGTAATCAAGCTGAAGAAATGAGGTTCCTTTCATGGAACATGAGGGGGTTGAATGGCCCATAGAAACACTTTTCTCGTAAGAACTTTATTTTGTAAAATTTTATTTATATTCTTCTCCTCTTTGAAGTAAAGATGAAAAAATCCTCTTTCAGCAAACTTGCAAGGTTTTTGTGGCCAGGATCACATTTTTTAAAAACTAAAGCCAATAGTTCCTCTAGTGGTATTGTCACCATGTAGAATCTACAAAAGGTCTAAGGGGCTTTGACCTTTTCTATTTAGAATGTTTTGGTTACCAAGTTCGGTAATGAAGGTATGGCTTGGTTCATGGTTAATGTATATGCAGCCAACTCGTGTACTAGAACAAAAAGGTTTAGAATGAGATTGCATCCCTTATGCAAAAATCCATCACCTCATACCAGCTCCTTGCAAGTGACTTCAACTCCCCATTTTTCCCCTCAAAAAAGATGGGTTGCCTTGAAGACTATATAAATAGTATTCTTGACTTATCAGAATTCATTAACAAAATAGGCTTGGTTGATATTGACCTTATGGGACATTTCTTCACCCGATCTAACCAAAGGAAAGGTTTGGACCTCATTTAGTTGAGACTTGATAGATTCCTTTGATCTTCCAAATGGGATGTAGGATTTAATTCCTCCCTACCTGCTCTTCCCCAAACAATGTCTAGTCACAATCCAGTCTTATAGAACTAGAAAAATAGGATGCAAAAGGGACATAGTCCCTTTCAGTATGAAATCATGTGGGGCACTCACCCTAATTTCCATTCTTGTGTCAAAGCATGGTGGGACTCACCAATGATAGGAACCCCTATGTTTTGGTTGATACAAAAATTAAATATTGTAAGAATAAATGTAAGGGATGGAATACGATCACTTTTGGGAACATTTTTTTAGTAGAAAAAAAATTAATTAGCATAAAGCTGGCTTCTATCTAGGAGAAAATGGTCAGAGGTGACCTCTTAGTAGAAACAAATGTAGGAGAGGATTCTTTTAGGGATGATTGGAAAATAATTTTGCATAGGGAGGAAATATTCTAGAAATAGAGGTCCAGAGTCCAATGGTTAAAGGAAGGGGATAGAAACTTGGCCTTGTTTCACCACTTAGCTTACACCCATAAGAAAAGAAACACTATCTTTAGCCTCAGATACGAACATGATGGGGTTGTTATAGAGAATGCAAATTTGTATCTCCTGGCCTCAAATTTCTTCTATAAGGCCCTCAAGAATGATATGTATGATGTTCACGGTGCTTTAGAAGAAAAATTACTAGACTACATCTCAAGGTTTGTTTCTAGTACTGAAAATGTGCAACTCATAGCCCCAATCACATAGGACGAAGTGAGGAATCCTACCTTCTCTATGGGTTCTTTCAAGGCCTTGAGATTGGGTGGTTTCCCCCCTTATTTCTTCAAGATTCCTGGGACTTTGTGGGCCCTAATGTGATTGCATCTACTAGAGATTTCTTCAAAATGGGAAAGCTTCTAAAATAATTGAATTGTACTTTCATTTCCCTGATTCCTAAAATCTAGGATCCACTCTCTCCATGATGGTAGGCCAATAAGCTTTTGTAGTATGGTCTATAAAATCTTTTCTAAAGTCTTGGTCAATAGCATTACACCATTTCTTGACAATCTCATTGATTCCAACCAGAATGGTTTTGTCCCTAGGAGACAAATCCTTGATGTAGCTATTATTGCTGATGAATCTTCCACTCCATGTAAAAATGTAGGCTTCCAAGGATGGCTCTCAAGTTGGACATATTCAAAGCCTATGATATAATTCAATTTTATTTCCTTTCCAAAGTACTTGAAAGATTTGATTTTGATAAGAAGGTGATTGCTATCATCAAATAATGTGTGCTACTGTCAATTATTATATCTTGGTCAATGTTTTCCCCAAGGGTTTTTTGGCACTGCAAGAGGTATCGAGAAAGGGGAGTCTCTATCTCCTTCCCTATTTATTATGTTGGCAAATGTTTTAGAAAGAAACTTTATGTGCATGATAAGAAAGAAGAAACTTCTTGGGGTGTGCCCCATTTCCACCCTACCCACTATGGTCCTGCAATAGGTTGTAGATGACACAATCCTTTTTGGTACTGTGTTAGTGCTCAAAGATAGACTGTGGAAATGCCTTGTCAACCAATATGTGTTTGTGTTATGGAAAATTATCAATTATGCTTAAAAGAAAAGTCTATTTTTTTAGCACACATCACTCCCTACAGAACAAATTCAGGAATCTTCTTGGATGTCGAAGTGATGAGCTACCTGATACTTAACTTGGGTTACTACTCACATTCAAAGAGGATTCAAACTCATTTTTTGGAACACAATTTTTAAAATAATGCAATGCAATTTGGCTAGACGGAAAGGAAAAATCTTGAGTAGTTTGGGTAAGTTGCACCTCCTCAAACAGTCCCTACAGGGGATCCCTGACTACTTTAGGTTTCACTCCTTAGAATCTTTTAAAGTTGGGTTGATAAAATAAAGAGAATTCAAAGAAAATACCTTTGGTCTAGAATGGAAGAAAAGAAGCAGATGACTTTGGTTAAATGGGATTCAATTTGCTAGCTGAAATCTATGGGAGGTATGAGTGTTAGGAGAATCTCTCCCCTCAACAAGGCTCTTATTGCTAAGGTTGGTTGGAACATGGCCAAAAATAAAGAATATTGGTGTGATATTATGTGTTCTGAGTACTTGAATAAGCAAAGGTTTCATCATTTCTTGAATATGCAAGGGCTTCCCATAGGGTCCAAAATATGGAATGGTATCCTCAATTGTAGGTGTGTGGTCCTTCAAGGCCTGAAATGACAGATTGGCAATAGTCAAAAAAAATTCTTTGGGAATATAGTTGGCTTCAATACTCATCCCTTTCCTCACTTTTAGCCTTTCATGACCTTTGTGGACTTTCTAAATAGTTCTTTGGGATCTGAGTAAAGAACTATATAATGGAAAATGATGAGAAATGATAAGATGTAGGGCACTCATCAAATTCGAGTATACATTGGAATACAAACCCACCCTTAAACAAATATGATTAGCATGAACACAAAGATGAAGGATGCTAATGCAAGATCTATGTTCAAGGAGGAATTTAGATTCCTAAAGAGGGGGAGGAGTAAATGATAGAAAATCTAATCTATGAAAGTAACTACAAGGGAAAGGAGAGAGAATGAATGTACCTTGAAACAAGATGAAGAGATACCTTTGGATCTGAATTTGACTATCACCGAAATGTCAGAATTAGTTGTAACTCTAGATCTGAGAAATTAAGACCCGTAACTTCCTTCTCTATAATTTTTAGCAAAAAAGTGCAAGGAAAAGTCATTTTTTAAGGGACAAGTTGAGAATTTGACTTGTTCCTAGTAGTGCCAAAACTGATAAAACTTTCCAGAATCTTGCAACTGCATCTGTACTTATCATATCCAAAATTGAAACTGTGTAACATGATCCTACACAAACAAAAATGGGGAAGGTTGAAGGAAGCATTTTTCCTCATTAAAACCCCTATCTATGAATCAACCTTGAAATGAAATGAAATAAATGAAAGGAGTGATGTCATGTAGTAGAGGCTAGATCTAGAAAAGTATATCATACCATGTAGATGCAATTATTTTTTTTAAAGTGATCAAGTTGTTAGATAACTGATAGGGGGGGTGAATCAAGTTTAGTTATCCTACAATCCCAAATACTCTCAGATGTATAAAACCAACTTCAACACTTAAACTTAAACAGCTCGGTAAAACTTGTCTGTGCCTTTTTGTTCATTAACTGATTGCCAGTAAAATTCACTAGTATATATACCAATCAAACCAGTAATTGTAATATGTAAAGTAAAATAACAAATCATCGCATGCATACACATTTAACACTTTATTTTTAACCTGCAAACCCTATTAAGGGAAAAATCACCTAGGACCGGTACCTGAAATAATTTCACTCTTCTGAAGTGAGCTCATTTAAGATCCAACCTTTTTAAAGGTTACAAAACACATTGTAAGGTGTGACCTTGTTAGAGGATTTATCACTAATAGTTCTCCATGACCATACATTTACTTGGGTCAACAAGAAAATAATCAACATTCATTGAATGTCATAAAGAAATAAATAAAGACTATTAAGTTCCACTCGGTTAAGAGATTTTGTCTGTAGCAATGGTTAGAATGCAACAGTAAATGATCTGATTCAAATGCAACTTCCTTTGCAGATCTTTAGATCTATGCTAAGCTCAAAATACCTCTATCCATCATAATCTCTTCAATTTATTTTTATCCTCCAACTCTGTTATGCTCACTTATCTCCTTTTTGACACTTGATGTAGTCTGCAAAATTACTCGGTTCTTACTTCAACCCGTCTGACCATCTTCACATGAATATAATATTCTTCTCACATGCATGCATCATTTTGAATCTCTTGTCTCCTTAAATAGACATGATAAACCATTTTCTTCTCAGCCATAGATTTTGCATCTTAATCTTCATCATTGATTTTGTCACGTTAACCTTCCTCAGAACTTTTTCCTTAAACACATTTCAATCTTCATCATCTGATCTTCCTTGAATTTTGTCAGTTGTAGATCTTTATAACAAACTTTGTCTTTAACCTTGGAATCATCCCAATTTGTCCAGCTTATCATCTTATGTTGGTAATCACATGTACCACAATATTTCTTTCACTCAGTCAATACTATGATGTGTCGGTGACTTCCATCTCAGTTAATATTGTACTCAATATACACTACACTTTCTCAGTGTACACTGTATCTACTCAGTGTATACTAAGTTCTTCATTTACAGACCACATTAACTTTTATATTCTTGATCTTCAATACTTAACAAAATCATGTAATACAATCAAATCACTATCATGTTGTCATAGACTCATAAAAAATTTACCCAATGAATATCGTATTCATATCTTACTCATACATCTCATCTTCATGTTGATATCTCATTCCTTCATCATTATTACCTTCTTCGGATGTTTGCAACTATCATGATAAGTACAGTCAAAACTAGTTGAAATCAATGACCATATAATAACTGATCTAATGTCTCACATATACTTTAGTAGCTTGGTGATCATCATCACATTCTCCATTATGTTCTCTAAGTAGTTAATCATATGTAGTTTAACAATATCTTCCTTTGGCATAGACAGAAACACAAACACAATATGAAATATGTCATAGGATACCAAACATCTTAAGTGTATACAACTCTGTCTATATGTTGTGACTCGGTAAGCTCTCCCTAGCTTATGAATTTAATATGTTTAATCACTACACAACATCAATGTATAGACTCTCCCTTTCGATTAGCTTCATTTCTAACTGATATGTCATGATCATCTCTCCATACTTTCTTTCTTTGAATCTTTCCTAAATATTTCATGTAACCTTCTCTCCCTTTGACAATAATGCCAAAATAAATCAGCTCTTCAATAGCCAAATAAGTATCTTTGTTGTTCCTTTCAAGTTCTTGTACCTTTCATGTACAAATATGCAGTTTCAACTTGTCTTCCATCTTCGTCACAACCTTAGGAATCCCAAAGTGTGAACATCATGAATCAACATCTTTAGATCTTCTGATAAAGTGCAGGTTGATGCAACCCCATATCACCTTAGTGACTGTTAGATAGGGGATGGACCCCTAGACTACTTCTCAAGTATTCAAATGTATCCTTCGGTAAGAGTTTTATGAATATATCAGCAAGTTGCTCTTGTGACTACACATATTCCAATTTGATTTGTTTTTCCTAAACTTGCTCACTCAAGTAGTGATACTTAATAGATATGTGCTTTTTCTTTGCATGCATCACTGGATTCTTCAAAATTTTAATAGCACTTGTATTGTCACAATAGATTATCACTGGATCAGTGATCTCTTCATTCATACCTTCCAAAAATTTCTTTATCCATGCAATATTTGAATAATTAGCAATAACAACTACATATTCAGCTTCAACAGTGGACTGAGAAATGCATCCTTATTTCTTACTTATCCATGTTACTGATATTTCTCCTAAGAAGAATGCTCCACTAGTAGTGCTTTTTCTATCATCAATGTTTCTAGCCCAATCAACATCAATGTAAACTCTGAGTTCAAAATTGCCTTCTTTCTTATACCACAATCCATAGTTTTCAGTGTGCTTCAAATATCTCAAAATTCTTTTCACGACAGTCATGTGTCTCTTTAGAATTAACAGAAAATCTAGCCACAATTCCAACAAGGTGTGCAATATCTGGTCTACTATGCACAACATACATTAATTTTCCAATCATAAATCTATATAAGGTTTAATTTACCTACATTGACTTGTCATCCTTGGTCAACTTACATCCGGTTACCATACGTGTACTAAGTGGTTTTGAATCTTCCATACCAAATGTCTTCAAGAGTTCTTTAATGCACTTTGTTTGTGTGATATAGATGCCTTCCTTCATTTTTTATATTTGCAAACCAAGAAAGAATTTTATCTCTCCAAACATCGACATTTCAAACTCTTTCCTCATTTCATTAGCAAAAGACTTACATAAAGTATCATGACCTCCAAATATTATATCATCAAAAAAATTTCAGCAATAAAAATCTTATTATTAGTTTCACATTTCAAATACAAATTGTTGTTATCACTTGTTCTAACCAATCCAATTCTTATGAGATAAGAATGTAGTCTTTCATACCATGCTCTCAGTGCTTGCTCCAGTCCATATAATGCCTTGTGCAACTTACATACCATGTTCTTTTGATTAGGATCAACAAAAGCTTCAGGTTGTTCAATGTATACCTCTTCTTCAAGTATCTCATTCAGAAATGCAAATTTCACATCGATCTGATATACTTTAAATCCTTTATAAGTAGCATATGCAAGTAATATTTTCAAGTCTAGCAATGGGTGCAAAATTTTTTCCATAGTCAATTCCTTCTTCTTATGCATAACCTCTACAAACTAGTCTTGCTTTGTTCCTTGTTACATCTCCATTCTCATTCAACTTATTTCTGAATATCCATGTAGTGCCAATAACATTTTTGTCTTTATGTATCGATACCAATGTCCATGTCTTGTTTTTCTATATTTTTTCAATCTCTTCATTCATTGCCTTAATCCAGACATCATTTTCTAATGCATCTTTAACATTTTTAGGCTCAAATTCACAAACCAAACATGTATTATTCCTTAACTTACTTCTAGTCATCATTCTTGCTCCTTTTTCTCCAATTATCTGATCTTTTGGATGGTGTCTTCTTACATACTTTTCTAGTAAAGGCTCATATCTTTGTTCTTCAATGTTTTCTCCACTCGGTGCATGGTCATCATTCTCCTCAATAACTATTTTTTGTTTCTCGATCTATAAGGATTGTTGTTCGGTAGCAGTATTTTGTTGCTCGGTGATACCAGGTTGTTTCTCAAGTAGAGTTTCAGGATTTTCTATGTAAACAAATCTACCATAGTCTTCTAGCTCTTTCTTACTTTCTTCATCATTCTTTTCTGCAAACTCATCAACTCTCACATTTTCACTTTCAATCATCTTGTTAGTAGCCTTGTTCAAACATTTATAAGCCTTAATTTTAGTAGAATAACCTAGAAATATGCCCTCATCACCTTTAGAGTCAAATTTTCCATTTCTATCATCTTTCAGAATGTAACATCTACTTCCAAATATTTTGAAATAACTCACATTAGGTGTATAACCATACCATAGCTCATAAGGTGTCTTGTTTGATTCTTTCTTTAGTTGTACTTGATTTAGTGTTCTCCATTAAATTTGTGCCACATCTTTTACAATCAACAAATGATATGTTCCTCCTTTCAACAATCCCATTTTGTTGGGGTGTCCTCGGTGTTGATACTTGTCTCTTTATTCAATGCTCAATAAAAAAATTAGTAAACTCATCAGAAATGAATTCACCACCTCTATCTGACCTTAAGCATTTGATTTGCATACCACATTCTTTTTCCACTTTTTCTTTGTACCACTTAAACATTTTGAAAGCTTCTAATTTTTCTTTTAAGAACGTGACAGTTATCATCCTAGAGAAATCATCAACAAATAAGATAAAATAGCATTTATCCTCTGATATCTAACGGTGCCAAATGATATTATTATAAACTAGCATGCCTGTTTTGGTCAAGGATGAACACCTTTGATCTAAGAGAGAATATCAAATCAAAACAAACAATTATTTATAAGAAATAAAGTCACATGATAAACAAATGCCACTATAAAAAGGAAAGTATATCCTTAGAAAAGAAATAAATAAACATGAAACCTTTCCCCCCAAGTGTAAAGGAAAGATAAAATGTGTGATGCATCTCTAATGATAGCTACTTCAGAATAGATATATAATTCAAAGCAAAATAATTTGTAAACTAGAGAGAACTCCAAATGTAAAACAACCATATTCACACTAGAAAATACATCACATTATAAAGTAATCAAGTCATCAAATAATTAGATAAATGACATGGAAGATTATATATGATAGGCATGCCCTTTGAGGCATGAAGAAGGTTGTTAAGAAAATATGTAAGTATCTTGCATGAAACAAAGTATCGCATACCAAAAAGAGTGTACCATAATGAAATAATACCAATCCATAAAGAGATGATGAAAATGAGAAAGAAAGATGCCACATTATGTATACTTAGTGGTCAACCAAATTATACAAGATATGCATGTCCAAGCAAGGAAGAAATTGTAAGGAGGATGATAATATCATTAAGGAGAAGGATCCTAAACAACAAGTCCATATGTGGGAGAACATTATGGTACAAATGAGATGATCAACAAATAGATAATTTGGATCCTTTGAAGAAAGGAAGAAATGGAAGATAATGATACCTTTCCCTCTAGTTAATAAAGAAAGATGAATTTCCTATTATGATGCTCTTAATGCACATTACACAAAGAGCCTTGCATAATGGAGAGAAACATAATAGGAAAAGTATATGTTAAGGTATTTCTTTGATATTGAGGAAATTTTAAAGATCCAGTGTTAAATGAAGAAGACAACTATCAACCAAATCTTGAACAAATTATCTAAACTTGCCACAATAAAAAAGATAATTTTTTTTACTATGACGAAAGAAACATGAAAACTCACCATTGGTGGGTTTTTGGTTCTTTGGAAAGTTCCTATAGGGGAATCGTATTCTAGAGTTGTATTTAATAGTCCAATAGATTTTTTTTTCAAAGCTAAACTGTCATCAAAAGCTGATGTGAGGAGGTTGGCAAGAGAATGTCAAGAGGAGGTTGTGGTTGAGATGAGGATGGTAAAGTGTTCATGCAAGTTATGAAAACTATACCACCCTTGTGAATTTTTTTAGGAGGATCAATAGGAACCTTAATTCCTTCTTCATTAAGATCCAATCCTATAGCTTTTAATGTAGAGGGAGAAGGTGATTCATCTTGAGGTTTATGAGTGTGTGTTTTATAGGGAGGAATAGAGGTAGGGATGTCCTCTCTGGGAAGATCATCATTCTTATCATCTTTAAGTTGTGAAGGAGGAGGATTATCCAATATTCTCATAGAGGCATCATCTAGGAAATTTCTACCATCTAGATTGTGAATTAGGTTTTGACAAGAATAGAAATTCATAGGGTCATCAAAATAATTTCTAACCTCTTTGACACTATCTATTAAATTAGGTTGAGAAAGATGAGATCTAGATCTTGCTACTATGTGATTACTAGGAGCTATATCTTGAGGGAGATTATTGGACACTATAAGAGTAGGAGGATTATCATTATCATTAGATTCATTGACATTACATGCACTTTATTAAAATTTGAATGATGAAAGAACATAAAATGTTAATAAAGGACTTGAAATATTCCCTATAAGGAAGGGATATATTGGTTAACCTCATGATGCCATATGTTAGGATGCCATGAAGGAATACAAACAAAATGAAATATAATAAACTATGATTCGACATTCCATGCATTTGATAAAGAGAAGTAAGAAGAAATGTAATAACATAGGTTATTGCACACAAATCCAATTTAGAGAGTTCCATGTTAAATACTCAACTAGATCTCAAAATGGAAATGTGATAAAGATAACAAACAAAAAAATCTAGACGCAAAATTAGAATAGGAGTGTAATGCATCGAGTTCACCAAAATGTATAATGGAAAATGGTGAGAAATGCTAGGATGTAGATCACTCACCAAATTTGCGTATACATTGGAATACAAACCCACCCTTAAATAAATATGATTAGCATAACCACAAAGATGAAGGATGCTAATGCAAGATCTATGTTCAAGGAGATATTTGGATTCCTAAAGAGGGGGAAAAGTAAATGGTAGAAAATATGATCTATGAAAGTAAGTGCAAGGGAAAGGAGAGAGAATGAATGAACCTTGAAACAAGATGAGGAGATTTGGCCTTTGTATCTAAATTTGACTTTCGCTAGAATGTCAGGATCAACTATAACTCCATATTTGGAAAGCTATTACCTACAACTTCATGCTCTATAATTTTCAGCCAAAAAGGACAGGTTCAAGTCAATTTTTTAGGGACAAGTTGAGAACTCAACTTGTTCCTAGTAGTGCCAAAATTGATGAAACTTTCTAAGATCCTGTGACTGCAACTATACTTCTTAGATCTAGAACTACAACTCTACAACTTGTTCCTACATGCAGAAAAATGGGGAAGAAGGTTGAAGGAATGGGTTTTCCTTAGTCAAAACCCTATTTAGGAATCAACCTTGAAATAAAATGCAATAAATGAAAAGTGTGTTGTTCTGTAGCAAAGGCTAGATCTAGAAAAGTATATCATACCATGTAGATGCAATTAATTCTTTAAATGTGATCAAGTATGTTTATGCAATATCTTTGACCAAACACAAAAACCCAAAAGGAAATCATGAAAAAGAAAAACCTTATGAATGAGATGTTGTAATTCACCACAATGTTTGATTGAGGGAGAAAGAGAAGAAGAAATCTTGATAGATGAATGAGGATCTCCTTTCTTGATAGAAAAATCCTTTGCTTGGCCTCTAATGGGGGAATAAGCTAGATGTATAGAAGGAAACACCTTGATTGTATGGTAGGAATGAGGACTTGAATGCTAGATGGCTCTTGATGGATTCCTCGCACTTGAATGCTTGATTTTATTGGATGCTTTAATGTACAATAATGGATGATTGATTCCTTCTAGATGTATATTTCATAATAATGGATCTATGAAATAAGAGGAGAAGCTGTCTTTTTATACTCATTCCAAGGCTCAAATTAAATTCAAGCCAACCAAAAACCTAAACCTTGGAGAAAATCCCCACCATTGGGCCTTGGGCCAAATTTGGGCTCAAAAACCTAGGGATAAGTCTACTTTAAACTTGTCCCCCAAGGACAAGTCAACAAGTCCACTTGTCCTAGGTAAATCAAGCTCAAATTCCTAAGGGATGTCAGGAAAGGTGAAAATTAGTGGGGGAGAAAATGCAGGTTCTTATGAGGTCGAGACATATCCCAAAATTTGAAAATAAATGAATGGGTCTTAGGTGAGGAAATGAATTATGGGATTGGATGGAAAATGGAAAATTGTGCCTAGAAGAGAGAGCCAACCTTGAGTTAAGAAAGATTGAAGATGGAGGATGACTTGTATTTGAATTAAGTATGCATTTAAGTGCAATATGAGATCCTACCCTAGGAAACACACTATAGTAGGAAAAAAATGGTCCCAAAATGAGCACAATTTAAGTGCTTACTATTTAGGACAATAAAAGAACTACATGGACCAGTCTAGATCTTGGAAAGACATCTAGCTTTTTTATCAAGGCCACTAGCATCTGGTTCCCCTAGCATTAGACTTGCAAAGGAGACTCAAAGAGGATAGAATCCTGATGTTCCCCAGGGAGGATAGCTGAACCTAGAGAAATAGTGACAGTGGATAATTCATGATGAGATCTACCTATCATATGGTTATCCATGATGGTAGCTAGGATAAGCTAGGGGAAAAGGTATGTAACTCCCAACTAATTCCTAAGATCAACTTGTTCGGGTGGGGGGTTATGCAGGAAAAAAATCTTACTCAAGAGAATCTCATCAAATGTGGGTTCCACTTGCTAGTTGTGTCCTCTATAGATAGAATGAAGTGTTGGTTAACCATTTTATCATACCACTTCCCCTTTGCAACTGATCTATGGAAGAAAGTATTACATTTACTACAAATTGACTAGGTGATGAATAGGGATGTTCAAAAAATTGCATTTAACTAGGAAGGGACCTCCTTGAATCCCAATATAAAATAAATGTGGTGGAAAATTCCTCTACGTCTTGGCTAGACAATTTGGAAGGAAAGAAACAACAAGATCTTCAGTGAGAAGGAATGTCCATCATATGTAGCCTTTTGTATTTTCCACAAGATGTTGTTAGAAAATTTAATTGTCACTAGTTTTCCTTGTCCACCCATTCGTCCCTCCCTCTGTGATCACAAAATTTCAAGGAATTGGGGTTTCCAAGACTCCTTTGGGAAGTTTGACCCATCCAAAATGCTCAAAAGGAAAAACACAAAATGGACCCCCCTTTCTCGAGCTAGTCCAAACTAAACTTTGATGGTACTGCAATGCATTCTCAACGTTTGGTTGTTGTAGATGGAGTGATAAAAAATGACTCTAAGAAGTTGGTTGCAACCTATAGTGGCACTTTGGCCAAACATACAAAAAACCAAGTTGAGGGAATGGGTCTTCTGTGAAGACTCTAGATTGCACTCTCCATCGGAAATGGATCAGTTTCAATCAAACGAGATTCCAAGCTTATCAGATCAATGTTGTCAAAGGGTTGTCCAAGATTAATTGGTCAATGGAAGTCATCCTAGGTGATGTTCACAAGCTCCTAAAAAATTTGATTCTTTTTCTATAAATCATGTTTATAGGGAGGTAAACCTGATTGAAAACTCCCTTGCTACAAATTGATACAACTTGGAGGGGTTGAGGTATTGATGAAACCCCATTTCTCTTCCAAATGATGTCCAAACTCTCGTGTTCAAAATCATAAGGAGATAACATATAACACCCTATTTTGGAAGTGGTGTCTCCTTCTTGGTACATTAGCATGTTGGGCAACCCGCAACCCTTACATGTAGAGTACTGAGTGGGAGTGGGGAATGGGTCAAAAAAAATTGAATTTAAATATGGGATTAATGATGTGATAGGATAGAATTAATTCTTGAAAAGATAGTGTTCAAAAGGGTATTAATTAGTATTTATGGGTTAGTCATTTTTCTAGGAAGCCCCTAAGTAATAATGATGTTGATTACATTAATCTCAAAGAGTACTTCAAAATTATGAGATGGCATTACACAATAAATAGGACTAGCAACATTTGAATTTATCATTACCCCTTGTGTAATCAAGGGTATAGTTTATGTGTTGAATTGAAATACCCTCACTTGTGGGCGACTGTAGGTCGCATGAGTCTAATTTCCTGGGAGGATAGTTAAATTATTTCACCCAACTAGATAGACATGCATATTTCTTGTCTTTAAATCATTTTGTGATAACAACAAGTTTCTCTTGTTGTATCAAGATTTGTCATTTTCATCTTAGAGATGGATGCCTTGTGCATTATGTTATAGTTATGGAGGTGACCACAACCACTTAGAGCTAGGGAAACTAGATAATTTTAAGAATAACCCCATAATATGGAATATTTTTAAGCAGGAGGACAGCCTATCTGTCCAGTTCACCAGCTTCTGGGAAATAGGAGGGTTTCAGTTGGGTGAATTTCCTTTGAAATTCATGAAGAGGTCATTGCGAAAGCTAAGAGGTTATCTATAGAGGGTATGAAATGGAAGAAGACTCGCCAAATAGTTGACAATGATAGTTTAAGCACATTATTTAATGGTGTTGAGGCTCTGGTCAAGAAGTAGGGAGAATACAATAGGGTTTATTTTCCCCCTCCTTGGGAATAGGTCTTCTTTATGATCATGAGGTACTTTACACTAGAAGGGAATTTCAAGGTTTACTATTATTATCATATGTCACTTTTTAATCACTTGAAGAATCATGAAATCATTTCTTTTCCATTTTTCTTGTTGAATTCTCTTGAATGCTCTATTTTTATGTTAAGGAAAGTGTTTTACAGGATAAAAAGACAAATTACCTATATCAAGGCCTTATTTTTAGGCTTTACAACATCATTTTTCCCTCTACCCTCCTAAACCTATCATTGTCTATGAGTCCCATGTGTCATTCCCCCCACCAGCTAATGTTATTGACATTCCTAGCCAAAATGAGAAGGTATTAAAATCTCGGGGCTCATGAAATTACTTCCCATCTGAGCACCCCCAAAGATTTTGAGCTAAGATGTTGTTTCCCTTGAGGCTGGCCCACAAGGAAAGGACTCTTCCTTGTCTACCCCCAAGAGAAAAGGAAAAAAACCATTCCCCTCCCACAAAAAAGCTAATTATTTTATCAAGAGGTAAATGGTGATAATGAAGAGGAGGCGGAGGAGGAGTATAGTACCCCTCAAAGATCCAATAGAGTAGACAATAGATTTGCAAAAAAAAAAGAAAAAAAAGATACTTGTAGACTATGATTCTAAGGAAGACATGGAATAGGGGAACCAAGCAACTGAAAAGGGGAGTAATAAAAATAAGACAATATAAGATGAATATTTGGAAACTGATGATAGTGGTAGCTCAAATAAGCGTGCCTCTAATAGCTTGACCCATACTTCTGATAAAGGGACAGAGGCCAATCCTAGTCCTGACATGCCACCAAGTGAGGAGAACGCAATTTTGTCTAGCAAGGATGTAGCTTTGGTCTTGGATTCAGCCAACTTGCACATTGAGGTGGAAAGTCTAAAAAATAGGAGTGAAGTAGAAATAAAACTAGGAATCATTTCGAGATCAAAATATAGTTTTATCAAATATAAAAAAAAATCAATAATATTTTAAAAATATTTTTAATTCTTATTATTAATCAAACATTCTAGAATTGGAAAAATGATATTTTTTTACCATTTGTAAGAGCATATTGACTAATCTTAAATAGGAGATATGTGTTTTCCTTAATCAATGGTATTGAGAAATGGAGGATACAATTTTGTCAAAAAGATGGAACTTGATGAATATTTATGCTCCTAATACCATATCTGGGGGGGAAGACCTATGGAATGAACTGACAAATTATATTTAGAAAAATATCCATGATTTTTGGATGATTGGTGGTGATTTTGACTATCCTCTTTACCCTTCAAAGAAATGGGGAGTTAGGAAGATTTCTCAAATAGCATGTCTGATTTGGTGGACTTATTTTCTAGCCAGATTGATTGAATTGGAGTTAAGAGGAGCCAAGTTCACCTTAGCAATAGGTGTCAAGCTGAACACCCTATTCAGGTTAAACTGGAAATTTTTCTAATAAGCAGTAACTAGAACATTCTCTTAGAGATCTCTTTGTTTGTGCTTCCTAGAACGGGGTCTGATCATAATGTCTTGGTTCTTAACTTGGAGAATAGTGTTATAAATGGCTAGAGGAAAACCATCTAAGTAGAGATTTTTTAGGGTCCAAAAGATAATACAATGTCCTTCTTCACTTTTTCTAAAGTTACTTGGTTTAAACATTTCTTTAAGATCTATATCAATCATCAAGCAAGGGATAACCTCTAAGATTTTGATCCATTCTTTGACTATGTAAGTTAGTTTAATGATAAAGGTGAGAGAAGAACATAACAACTTTGCCAACTTTTTCTTCATCCTTACTGAGAACAATGCCATAATCTCTAATTGACCTTCTAATTCTATTTCTAGCCCTATGTTTCATGGTAGACTAATGAAAGAAATTAGTGTTATTTTCCCCCTCCATTAACCATTGGATTTAGGACTTTTGTTTTTGAAATACCTCTTCCGTTTTGATAAGCTTAAACCATAAGACCTCATATCTCTTTCTTGTAGGTTGGTACCATTATCAATTGGACCTTATTCTATTTTTTCCTGGATCTCTTTCAATTCAAGAGATGGGGATTTCTCCTTCTGGAAAATATTTCCAAAAGAATTTGTGTTCCAACCTTTAACCATTTCTTTAACTTTCTTCAGTTTTTGAGTTAAAATAAACATACGAGTGCCACTGAAAGAAGTGTTCACCAATCTTTAACAAGTAATTTAAAATTAGGGTGAAAAGACCACATAATTCCATGCCTAAAATTATGTTGGACAACAAGATTAAAGAGATTGATGTTGAGAGCATAAGAGGTTCATTGAGTAGCAATATTATAAGAAATGTGTTTAAATATTTAGGAAACATGAAATATTATTAATGTTTATAATGTTAAAGAGAATTAACTTAGCTATGTTAATTGTTTGTGATATTGATTTTTTTTATGTGTCTTAGTGATGAACTATTATGTTTTCAAAAAAAAATTGAGCAGATTTTTTTAAAATATTCTTTAAATATTAGTATATTTGGTTCACATGTTTCAATCCAAAATAAAATGTTCATTGAATTCAATTGGTCAAGTTGTACAAAAGAAACAAATCCTTCCATCCTAATTTTCTTAATCTCTTATGATGTGAGTTAGGTATCGATTGAGATAAGGTCATATTTTCTCTACTGCAAGTTATATTTGCCTCTATGTAGGTATTTTGATGGTGATCATGTGTATAGTTAATTTATCAACGTAATACTTCATCTTTCTCCTTAATGATTTTTTTGGTTTTATCCAATTTATCCATAACAATTTTTTTTTATCTTTGTTATTATTTAGACATGCATTTAAATTGATATTATATTTGCTTACCCATTTCTTGTTTTGGTAATCAAAACTTTTTCTTTCTAATGTTGCTCACATGGTTCATAAGAGACTAGAAAGCTTTTGGGGATAATGAATTCTAGAAGGTTATCTCCCATTCTATTGCCATAAATTTTCTTCATGGAAGAGAAAATGGCCTTCTATCCCTAGGAAAATCACAATGGTATGGGTTGTCTATAGTTTCATTCCCATATACTTGATGTTTTTCCTCTATGTGTCAAATGTTACCTTGGTTAAAGTTTAGACTTCATAATTTGTGTTGGGTTGATAATACATAAGATAAGGCAAAGCTTCCTTTAATCACTTAGGATCAAGTCTTCTTGTCTAAGGAGCTTGGTGGAGAAAGAATATGTCAATTGAAAATATAGAATGTTACACTAGGAGATAAAATATTTTGGAATATTTACACTAATTATAATTCTAAGTGATGAAAAATTCTCAAGCATAGGTATCTAGATTCAATGGACAGAGAGAAAATATTTAATTTGAAAGATTTACCAAAGGGATCAACACTTTGGAATTTATCTCCTCTTGTAATAAATTCATTTTTCCTCATCTTTCTTGTGTTATTAATAATGGGGAAATGGAAATTTTTGTGAAGATGCTAGGAACATCTATCCTCTATTAAATAGTTTAGAGGATTGGAAACCTTTGGAGTTGATTCTAAAAAGTATTTAGGGTTCAAAATTAAAAGATTATATGACTATAGATTGATCCTCTCTCCCTCAAAAAGTTTCAAGGAAATATTTTGACTTTCTTCCTCTCCTTTCAAGCATGAAAAATTCTCTAACTCTTGAACTTCAAATAGGCAAGTCTTTTATACAAAATATGATGATGTTATTATCTTGGATAAATTAAAATTATGTAGCTATTCAGTGAAGGAGAGTTTAAATCTCTAGAAAAAAATCCCCAGTCTTCCTTTGAGTGGAATACTCATCTTTTTTGGGATCTTCAATGTATACCTAAGGAAAGGGATTTCACTTGGCTTGCAATCAGAGATAGAATTTTATCAGGTATGAGAATTAACAGATTAGGCATAAGTCCCCTCTTCAAATGTGTGATGTGTAATAAGGCATATGAATCTTATGATCATTTATTGCTACAATGTGGATTTCCACAAGAAATTGAGACTTGGCTTCAAATTAAACTTTTTTTGATAGCTCCTCTTCATGGTAAGCTTCTACAACATTTCTAGAGTTGGGCCTTTCTTTGTAGATAATCTACTTTCTCTTGTTCCTGGAAAATCAATCCTTCCATAGTTATTTGGAATATATGGAACACTAAGATCTTTAAGGGAAGTAAAATGTTGTTGCAACTAAGTTCACTTCAAAATTGAGCATTCCATTTTAGAAGTAGCGACAAAATTCTTATTAATAATTCCAAATGTAAACAAGTTTTTATTTTCTTAGGATAACCATATTATGAAAACTTGGTTTTATCTAAAGCCCCTCCATCTCATGGATTAATAAATCCCTCATTAAAAGTGGATAGAAACCTCAATTGGTGGATACCACTCCATTTCACTTGGATCAAACATAACTTTGATGGGGCCTCTAAAGGTAACCCTAGGGTGTCAAGAACAAGAGCAATTTTAAGGGATCATTCTAGGACTATCATCAAGGAAGCTTGTAAAATCACCCCCCATGCCACTAATAATATGGTGGAGCCATTACCTTATATCTTGGGTCTCTCTTTGGCTATTAAATGAAATGTTTCAAATTTTTGTATTGAAGGGGACTCTATGGTGGTTTTTGGAGCTTTTTCACAGTCCTCTACCCAGTCTTGGCATCTCAAATACTTCTTACAATAGGAACTTAGATTAATTAATATTTTGGACCAATATGAGTTCTCATTTTGTTATAGAGAGGTGAATGATCTTGCATACAGTTTGGAAAATAAAGCTATTAATATAAGAATTCAATATTGTGAGTGGGACTCCCTCCCTGAATGATCTGTGTTGGTTGTTGGTCTCATGCTAGTTAGTGGATTTTTGTCTGCATTGATGTATTAATTATTGTTTCGATCAAGTGATAAACAAAGAGAAATAAAAATTATTTCTTCTTGATGTTCCTCACATGGTTCATAGGAGACTAGAAAGATTTTGGGGTTTTTAGTATGAAGTACTTCCTTACAAGTACCTTGGGATTCCCTGTTTTGGAGGAAAAGTAGATAATGATTTCTAGAAGGCTATCTCCAATTCCATTGCCAATAAATTTTCTTCATGGAAGAGAAAATGACTTTCTCTCCCTAGGAAAATCAAACCTTATTTCATTAGATAATGATATCTAAAAAGATGGAATTAAATTGCAATTCATTTTTTTTCATAATAGATGTGGGTTTTATATAAGGGATTTGTCCAAATCAATTTATAAATTCAAGAAGGTAATTTTTTGATGAAATTGATATTTTATATCATAACCTTCTAAAGAGACATGTATTGTTCTCAAAGTTTAAGCAACTGGATTAGTCGTGTTTGCATACTAGCTATATAGAAATGAAAAGAGTAAAAGAGTACATCCCCTTTAAAGATAAAACAAGGTGAATTAAAAGTCAAAGGTAATAAGGAAGGTACGCATTTTTATTTTTTCTTCTGTAAAATAGTTAATATTGTTTTTTATTATGTAAAATAGGTTTTGACAAGTACTTGAAACCCAAAACAAGGATTAAGATTTTACATTAAATCTCCACAACAAATAGAGCAGGCATCCAGCCAAAAAGGCCAACAATAGGGCCAACGATCAAAAGATAACAAAAAAGGACAGGGAGAGGACTAGCACCAGAAACTGCATAAGCAAAAAAAAACAAAGGAATAGCTCAAGACATCTTCTCGAGAAAATTAGCCGCTTGCACCTCCAGATGATCAGTTTTATCAGCCGCTTCCTTGATCTAGGTGAGATCCTCAAGGGAAGTCATGGCAGCCCTTTTCCTCATGCTAGACCTGGTACGCATTCCCAGTCCTAGGTCTGGGGTGACCTCTAGCTCATCAGTAGTTTTCTCCTCAGCTTTGTCACAAGGGAAGCTTCCAATTTGGAAATAAGAATCTTAATATGCTCATTGGAGGCTTTGAGGATATTAAAACTCTTCTTAGCAATGCCCTTGAGGGTACACTCAATACCTGACACCCTATTCTCCATTTCCAACATTCGGGCCTCCAACTTGTAAAAGTCATCCATGTTGAGGAGGGGGTCAAGAGTAGGCCTATCCCTATCAACATTCTCATCTTTTTCCTTGTCCATTTCTCCCATCCTAGTTTTCAAATCGTCCACTTTAAAGAAAATCCATTTGATAGACCTATATTTGTCAAACATATTGTTTATGGCATTATTAAGAAAGTTAAAATAAAATTCCCTAGTGGAATTACTCAGGATAACCAGCGAGGGTTCAATGATTTTGGTGGTCTCAATTTTTCCACCTTCCCCGTCAGGCATCATGGGGTTAATCAAGTCTCTGGTAATGCCCAATTTGGTAGTGCAGTGGTAGAAAAGCTTCCACGTTGTGTTCTTACCTTTGGTATCCAAGTGGGGTTCCAACTAGAGCACATGGGGAATGTCCTAAGAGGCCATATCACCCTTAGAAATATTATTCTTCCCATCATCTGAGAATCCAATAGGAGTGATCTCATGGGAACAAGGGGATAGCACATATCCTTACCTTCCTCTTCAGAATCTGCAGAGACCTGGTCCAGTCTCGTCTCCATGCTCTTGTTCAATTTGATCTGCTTGGAGTGCTTAGGAGCTTTTTTGCAGTTTTCTTATTCCCCTTCTCTCTCGACTCCTCCTCCTGAGTTTCCATATCCTCCTCATCCTCATTGCAATCCTCGTACGAAGATATGGCAATTTTTATCTATTTTTTAGGGGAAGGACCCTTGACCTCTTTCTTAACCTTTTGCAGATTACATTTTATTTTCTTAGAGGAAGAGTTGGAAGCCCCTTTCTTAATCTCCTCTTCCTCCTGGTCTTCAGAATGCAACCCAGTGCTATCCTCAGTATCAGAGGACTCATAATCAGACCCCAACTCATCCTCCTTGACCCCCTTGTCCTTAACAGTTTTACTCACTATTTGCAATTTAAAGTATTCATAAACAAGAAACAACAAACCCTCATGAAAAGTAGGGTTAGTGTTAGATTTTCCCCTAAAACTATTGATATTTTCATTTATGGATGAGTAAAGGTAGAAGGGAATGGACATCATCTTACCATGTCTAAAATGGTTGAGCAAGACAAAGTGGCATGTGTAAATTCTGGAAAATCTTGAATCCAATGTGATGTAGTAGATAATGGCCCAAAGCATGAACCTCCAGATTTTCTTGATGCCCTTAGGATGGTAGCAGGTTCTCATCTTCATAAGAGTCTCTTTCTCCTCCGGATCCTTGGGGAAATCATATACCACAAGGTCCCAGATCCTGCGATCTTTGTAGAACTTTTTCCCAATAATGGGGATACCGGTAGCTGTAGAGATGATTTCTTCCATCACAATAACTGGCACCCATTAATTTCAATGTTTCCCTCATACCAATTGTTGAGGAAAAAATTAGTGACTTCCTGGTTACCACCATGAAGTCTCTCCATGAAAGGAGTAATACCACCCTTCTGCAGAATATCCCAAACAATGCTTCTTTTCTTCCATTTTTTACAATTTATGGGTTCCCTCCTAATTCTTTGGCCACCCATGGTGAGATTCTGCCTAACACAAGTGTTGCACTTCAGAAAGCTTCAGATCCAAAAGAAAATAGGGGCACTAATATTACTCTTGGGATTTCTTCAAAGCTTAGAATGAAACTAAAAACCAAGGCATAAATCTTTGGCTCTCTTAAAAACCCAGAAAGTGTGCGGAATGAATGCTTCATAATTATGGGTAATAAAATCATTGTACTTCCTGCACTTGAAAAAAATGTTAGGAATAATAGTCCATAATACAACTGAGAGGGGGGGTGAATCAGTTGTATGATAGATTATTAAACTTTAAACTTTTTATAGGAGCAATATCTGATTCAATGAACACAATGAATGCCAACACAATAACACAATATTTTGGTTTTGGGGAAACACCTATTAAAGGTAAAAACCCCAATGGGAATTAGCACCCACAAATGATGTACTGAGAGTATAGTATCCTTGTTAGAAGATTTAGCCCTGTTAGGAGATTATTCAAATATTACAGTACATAGCCCTTGTTAGAGGACAAAACCTGTTAGGAGTCAAGAAGAAAGGGAGGGCTCACTACTGAAGGCTCACTACCCAAAGAAGGTTAAATCTACCTTCAGAACTCATTGTTCACAACACAAGTGTATATGAAGAAATACACAATCTTTTGAATTGTTTACCAGCAACTGTCTTTGCTTGATCAGTCCCAATGAAGTCCACCAATAAACCTCTTCCCTACATACAATAGACACAAGCTCACAGCTTTGACAACCTCTTTATCTTACCTTTTCCACATCCATAACTTTCCCAAAGAAAAGACCTCTTATTTATACCTTATTACAATTCCCATGATCAAGTCAGCCTATAAGCCTTTCTTATTTACAAACAATTACATAAACCCTTGCTAAGATACACACGGTATCTAAAACAAGTATATAATGATTACATTACAATATTTAAGGACCAACATCCTTAATTTATGTTTTCCAAACAAAACACATGCTACATGTACTGAGTCAACTTCCAAATAGGTCTTCTCCAGAATACACGCCACAACTTACATCACCAAACATCCTGTACCTTGCACTGACCAATGAACATCTTTTAGTACCTTGTCTATCATCGGTCAAGCTCGCATACCTTGAATCCATATCATCTGTAAGATATACCAGAAACACAGAGACTAACTCTATCATTTCCCACTGTCACGGTCTAGTGACCAGTCTTTACCAAAACATCTGTAACTCATCCAATATGAAACATTACATGATGCAATCTTGGATATGAGCTCACAACACCTTCCTAAACTCTCATCTAACTTTGCAGCATCTGAAACATCCATAGACTATCCGTACACTGTCACAGTCATCCTATATTCTTCTCTGAGACATATGTTGACATCAGTGACAAACCACAAATGACAACAGTATGAATGTTCATTCAGTAATGTAGTGATTAAACATATTAAATGTCTCAATCACCTCCCCATGCATTAGCAATATCCAACAATATCCCCCTTTGGCATTGATGTCAACATTTGGGAAAATCCATCATCCCAAAGTTATATCAATCCAAAATTTTGCAGCCAAACAATACTACATTCAGTCTTCCCCATACAGTAGGTATTTTCTTATAGCAACACTCCCCCTTTGAAAACAATGGCAAAGGGTGCCATGAGTCATCAACTATCTTCCAGCATCTTTCTTCCATGATCACTCCCCCTAATGAGTAGATCCTTACATCCAATCTAGAATATGATAAGGCTCTGGAAACCTTTGGACTGATGCATCTCTGCATCATTTAATTCTGACTGGGAGGGGCCTAAACCCCTAGCATACCTCTAAGATATTCAAAGGTATCTTTTGGTAGTGGCTTTGTAAAGATGTCTACAATCTATTCTTTTGTACTAATATATTCTAACTTTATTTCCTTCTCTGCCACTTTGTCTCTCAAGAAGTGATACTTGATATAAATATGTTTAGTCTTAGAGTGCATCACTAGGTTCTTTGACATATTCATTATACTGGTGTTATCATAATGAATAACCACTGGCTCATCAAAAGTTATTCCAATATCCTTCAGCATTTTCTTCATCCAAACAATTTGAGTGCAGTTTATAGCAATAGCAACATACTCTAATTCCGTAGTGGATTGTGCTATACAGTCTTGATTTTTACTCAACCATGAAACCAACTTTTTCCCACAGAAAAATGCACCACCACTAGTTCTTTTTCTATCATCAATGCTTCCTGCCCAATCAACATCATTATATGCATGAAGTTAAAAACTATCTTTCCTATCATACCATAGGCCATATTCAATTGTTCCTTGTAGGTATTTGAATACCCTCTTCACAACAGCTAGATGTGTCTCTTTTGGTTCTGCTTGATATCTGGCCACAATTCCAACAGCATTACGAATATCTAGTTTGGTGTGAGTCAGATACTGTAATCCTCCAACCATTGATCTGTATTTATTCTAAAAAACACTTTTTGATTCATCATCAATTATCAGCTTGTTACCGATTACCATAGGTGTTCCAACTAGTTTGCAGTCTTCCATTCCAAACTTTGTCTACATTTCTTTCAGATATTTAGATTGAGAGATAAAAATGTCATCTTTGTATTGAATTATTTGCAGTCCAAGAAAGAATTCCATTTCACCTATCATGGAGATCTCAAATTCATTTTCCATTTCCTTGGAGAATTTCTCACATAGATCATCATTACCTCCAAAGATAATATCATCAACAAAGACTTCTATTATCAGTACTCCATCTTCGCTAGTTCTTAGATACAAATTACCGTCAGCATTACCTTTTCTGAATCCAAGCTGAAGTAGGTATTTTTCCAACCTTGCATACTAAGCCCTTGGGGCTTGCTTTAGCCCATACAAAGCTTTCTTCAACTTACAAACCATGTCCCTATCTTCACATAAAGGAAACCCATCAGGTTGTTCTATATACACTTCCTCCTCAAGATCCCCATTTAGGAATGCAGATTTTACATCCATTTGATACACTTTGAAGTTTTTGTGTGCAGCATAAGCCAAGAATAGTCTTACAGCTTCTATTTTAGCAACAGGGGCAAATGTTTCTTCAAAGTCTATACCTTCTTGTTGTGAATAGCCTTTACATACCAGTCTATCTTTGTTTCTTACTACAGTTCCTTCTTCATTCATTTTATTTCTAAAAACCCATTTAGTTCCTATCACATTTTTGTTTTTAGGTCTAGGAACCAACTCCCAAGTGTCATTCTTTTTTATCTAATCTAATTCTTCTTTCATAGCATTTATCCAAGATTTATCTTTGCAAGCTTCATCTGTATTCTTTGGTTCAACTTGAGAAATCAGACAAATTTCTTCTCTAACCTTTGATCTAGTTAGTATTCCTTGATTAGTATTGCCAATAATTTGATTATCAGGATGATTGTTTCTTACATACCTCAGTGTTTTAGGTGTCACAATAGCCTCACTTGTGTTAGCATCACAAGTTTCTTCTTCAGATTTTGTCTCAACAAGTTCTTCTATAGTAGCAGTAGTCTCTTTGATCTCTGTAATCTAATTATTGTCATACATTCTTTCTTGTATCTGAAACTTTTCATCTATCCTTACATTGTTACTTTCAATCATCTTTCTCAATCTCAGATTGAAATATTTGTAAGCCTTGCTTTTGGTAGAATAACCAAGAAAGATACCTTCATCACTTCTAGCATCAAACTTTCCTATCTTATCATCTCTCTTGATATAACACTTACTACCAAATATTCTGAAGTATTTTACACTAGGAGTATGATCAAACCACAATTCATAAGGAGTTTTACTTGTACCTTCTCTTATTTGAATTCTGTTCAATGTATACACGGTTGTCCCAATAGCTTCTCTCCAAAGCACATGAGATACATTTCCTTCAATCAACATTGTCCTAGCAACATCAAGTATGGTCATGTTCCTTCGCTCTTCTATCCCATTCTATTGTGGAGCCCTAGGAGCAGATGTATGTCTCTTTATTCCATGCTCTTCGTAGTATGAATTGAATAGATCTGAAGTAAACTGGCCACCTTTGTCTGACCTTAGACACTTAATCTTTAAACTTGATTCATTCTCTAATTTTTCTTTGAACAACTTTAATTTATCAAATGCTTTTGATTTTTCTTTCAAATAAGTAACCCACATCATTCTAGAAAAGTCATCAACAAAAAGTATGAAATACCTTTCACCATAGTATGATTTTTTCCTTGTAGGTCCACATAGGTCTGTATGTATCAGCTCCAATTTTTCTTTTGATATGTATGCTTTTCTTTTGTAAGTGTTTCTAGTCTGTTTTCCCATAACACATTCTCTACATACAATGTTAGATGGTTTCCCAATCTTCGGCATACCTCTTATTGCATTAGTCATACTTGCCTTTATAATGTTGTCAAAGTTAACATAACAAAATCTTCTATGCCATAACCAATTGTCATCTACCTTCGTAATAAAACAAGAGGCTCTAGATGTATTTAATTCAAATACATTATCTCTAGATTTGGTACCGGTTGCAATCAGTTTACCTACCTTACTTCCGATAAAACATTTACCATCAACAAAACTTAATTGAAACTCTTTATCCATTAACTATCCAACACTCAACAAGTTATGTTTTAGTCCTTCAAAAAGCAGCACATTATCTGTATTAGTCTTTCCATCCAGAGTAATAGATCCTACTCCTATGATAGATTTAGGAAGATTATCCCCAAATCTCACAACACCACCATCATATTTTACTAATTTCACAAACTTTTTTATCTCCAGTCATATCATGTGAACTTTCACTATCTAATATCCATTCAATTTTCTTGTCAACATGAGATACTAAAGCCTTTTCCTCATGTACTAGTTCATCTCTAATAGCAACAAATCCAATCTCTTCATAATCTAAATCATCATCATCAGAAATGTCTTCACTAGCATAGTAACATTCTTTATCCTTTTTGAACTTGGAAAAATTAGGTTTGTACTTAGGAACTCTTGTAGGACATCTAGATGCAAAATGACCTATCTTATTACATGAAAAACATTTCAAGGGTAACATGCCTTCAAATTTTTCCTTACCTCTCTTTTCTCTTCTGGCAATTAGTGGAACAAGTTCATCCATATTTCTTTCCTTTGCCATTATCTGTTCCCATTCCTCAACATACTCACCAAGCTCATCTTTTAGGTCTTCACTGCTAGCGCTCAGAAGTGTAGAAATTTTCTTTTGTGTAGAAGCCTTGAATGTCGATTCAACTTTAGGTACAAAATCTCCCATTTCAGTAGCTTCAAAGGTAGTTAGCTTAGAAATCAACATTTCTCTGCTAAAGTTTGGAGTCAGGGGTATAGTTTCTTGAATAGATATAGCCTTGAACTTATACGCAGATGTCAATGACCTAAGGATCTTTGCAATAACTTATTCTTCATCATAAGTGCCTCCACAATTTATAATTCCTACCACAGCTTCTGTAACTCTTTGTACATAAGCCTTAATGCTTTCATCCTCATTCATTTGTAGCTTCTCCTTCTTTGTTTTCCAATTCTATAACTTTGCTTGCTTGGTATACTTGTCTCCTTCATATAGTGCTTCTAATCTTTCCAAATCTGGTATGTTGAATCCAAGTCTTTAACTTTAGTAAATTCTCTTTCAGAGAGTGCGTTGATCGATGCTTCCCTTGCAATCATGTTAAGTGAAAATATCTTCTTTTCATCCTCGGTAGTTATTGTTAACTCATCTTTAGATTTTATGGCTATCTTGTTCCTTGTAATCAACCAATAGTCAATGCCTAAACAAAATAGGTGAGTTTGCATCTTGTTCTTCCAACTATCAAAGTTTTCAGGATCAAATTTTGGACTATCCTTCCTATAGAACGCCATCTCCAAGATCACCTCAAGTTGTTAAGCTTTCTCTCTAAGGACCAGTCACTCTAATACCAATTGTTAGGAATAACAACCCACAATACAACTGAGAGGGGGGCTAAATCAGTTGTATGATAGATTATTAAACTTTAAACTTTGTATAGCAGCAACATCGGATTCAATGAACACAATGAATGCCAACACAATAACACAATATTTTAGTTTCGGGGAAATCTTGTTAAAGGTAAAAACCTCGATGGGAATTAGCACCCACAAATGATGTATTGAGAGTATAGTATCCTTGTTAGAAGATTTAGCCTTGTTAGGAGCTTATTCAACCATTACAGTACATAGTCTTTGTTAGAGGATAGATCATATTAGGAGTCAAGAAGAAAGGGAGGGCTCATTGTCCAAGGCTCACTGCCCAAAGAAGGTTAAATCCATCTTCAGAACTCATTGTTTGCAACACAAGTGTATATGAATAAATGCACAACATTTTGAACTGTTTAGCAGCAGCTATCTTTTCTTGATTAGTCCCAATGAAGTCCACCAGTAAACCTCTTCCCTACATACAACAGACACAAGCTCGCAACTTTCACAATCTCTTTATCTCACCTTTTCCACATCCATAACTTTTCCAAAGAAAAGACCTCTTATTTATACCTTATTACAATTCTCATAATCAAGTCGGTCTATAAGCCTTTCCTATTTACAAACAATTACATAAACCCTGCTAAGATACACACGGTATCTAAAACAAGTATATAATGATTACATTATAATATTTAAGGACCGACATCCTTAATTTATGTTCGCATGTATGCAAATTAGATGTCTAATAACTAGAGATGATAAATTAACTATTGAAAGCCAATAAATCAATCTAATGCAACACAATGAAGAATAAAAAGTAACTATAAAATGATGAAACTAAATCAATTACCTTCACCTACCATGCAGCTTGTCTCCATTGTCCTCCTAGCCTTGATTTCTTGAAGAGGTTGAGCTCTAAGATTTCCAAATGAAGCCTTCTCCCAAGATGCTACAAAAGTGTGGAGATTTTATGAAATGAGTGCACAATAGCTTATGCAATCTAATGGATGGAATGCAAATGAAATGATGATAATATGGATTTGATTGCTCTTAGAATGCTTGGATGCTTGGATGCTTGATTGCTTGATTGCTTGAATGCCTATTACAAAAATACCTATTAGCTCACAAAGGGGAAATGAGGCTCCTTTTATAGATTTTTTGGAGGATCTAGGCCTAGGTGGCACAATCCTACGGTTGAGAATGAAAGGTGGAAGATCCTAGTGCTAGGATTGACTTGGTTGAAGGAGTTGAGAGAAAGGAGGATGTAGTTGGAATGTGAGAGGGAGAATAGGGATGATGTTTCTCTCACATTGACATGGAGGAGAACAAGGTGGAAGGGAAAGACACATGTCAAGTGTCTCTCAAAGACCCAAGAGAGAAAGAAGGAGAGACCTTTTCCTCATGAGGACTCTTTGTACAAGTGTCCCATGAGTCACCTTTGACCCTTAGAGGTGGCTTGAGAAGCCCCTTAGGAATAGGGCATGTCCCTTGACTTGGTTTAATTGAGGACATGTGGTCATAAGACCAAGTCCTATGAGGCCACATAGCTCTTAAGAATAGGACATGTGTGGGTGAGGATAATTACTAATAAATAAGTAATAATAATTATTTATTTTAGCCAAAGTGATGTGTCAGGTGACTAGGTAGGTGAGGTGGACTAGGGAACTTAGTCATATTTAGGTGATTGTGTATTTAATTAAATCACTTTAATAAGATTAATCAGAAGACTTAGGATAGAGGAATAGACTATAGTGAATTTACTAAATAAATTGAATAATTTATTTAACAAATAGAGAAATAATTATTAATTAAATAATAAATATTTAATTAATTTATCAAGTCAATATTAATTAAATAATAAATATTTAATCAACTAATGAAGCCATTTTTAAGTGTATACATTTTGACCCTCTTTGAAATAATGTGCGTGCCACATTGTTTTAAAGAAATTTCAAGTATTTGGCCCCTGCCCCAAACAATGTCTGAAATGACCTAAGCATGCCCCCTCAAGAGATTGATTAACAAAAAAGATGATTGGAATGGTTGTTTTTTTTATTTTTTTTGGATAATCAATCTCACGAAAGAAACTGGAGAAAAGATGGGTGAAAATGGGGTGAAACAGAATAAAAAAATGAGAGGTAGGGTCCACACACCAAGCACATAGGGTCCACAGGCTATAAATAGAGCTAAGGGGTCCACAATAAGCTCATTGTGCACACTTGTCAGTTGGAGATCAGAGCACAAGAGAGAGAAGAGCAGAGCCACCAAGATGTCATTTCTGTTGTCAGATCACCACTTCGAGAGGGTCAGACGCTTCCAGTGACCACCTGATTCAGGTGAACCGGTAGGTGACTCGATCCCGCTTTGTGATTTCATGATTTGATGCATGTTAGAGTAGGATGTAGCATGTTAGGATAGGTTGAATCATAGATTAGATTTTTAGAAAATTTTTGTTCTTGAGTGTAGAACAGATGTGCAGTTGCAGCACATCAATGTGCAGCAATTAGCTATGTTTGCACAGAAAATCAAAGTTTATGCGCATGCGTTTAGGGAATCTACACATGCATATTAGAGGAAATTTGTTGTTGTGCAAATATAAAATAAAAGTGCGCATATGTAATATATGTGCATTTGTGTAGAATTGTTGTGCAAATGTGCAAGAAAACTGCGCAAATGTGAAAGAATGTTGTGCATGCATGTTTCAATGTTGCGCATGTGTTTTAGGTGATAGAATTTGGGAAAAGTAGAGAGCCAATTAGGTCAAACTTGATGTCAATAAGCCGATTGGATCTGTCGATAGTTGATTTTGATCAATTTTATCAAGATAGGCAACATCGTAGCATGGTTGCTAGTTAACCAGTCTTGAATGTAGATAATTGATAGAATCATCTGTTGAAACACGTGATAAAACATGTTTAAAATTGATATGATAGGATAGATAGATTGATAGATCAGTTTATCAAAATTTGATAGTTTGATTATTGTTGACTTAAATAGGAGGATATTACGGATATTCTGATGTCACGGGAGAGATATCCCGTTACACAGAATCTGAGACTAGCGCTGTCAAAGACTGACAGACTGCTGATCAGAGCATCTGGTTTGTATTACATGATCTACACACTCAAGATTTGGGTGAATCTCAGTATGATGACTACCTTAGCAGAGACATGGCACTCAGAGATGAGTACCTTCCATCTTCTGATAGGGGAGATGATAGTGACCTTAGAGGATGTATATCGTATCCTTCAGCTTCCTATTATAGGAGAGTTAGTATAGTATGATCAGCATGGCAGAGTGATGGAGTGCATAGCCATTTTTGGGGATGATGATATTGAGGACGGAGAGATTAGCTGGGAGGATATGGTCGATTTATATGACCCGCTACCAGTGGTTCTAGCAGGAGCGATTGGGGGATTTGTATGCCCTGATCGTAGGTCACATAGATTTGCACTTGGATGGGGCCGCACACTATAGCGGATGATGGACGGGACCTGATTTTCTTAGGGTGTGTGTTTATTAGCACATCTGTATCATGATTTTCATCAGGTGGTGTACCATAGGGGTGCATCATTATCAGCAGGAGTCACATTGCTCCATGTATGGGCATGGGAGCATATTGTAGTTACTAGACTAGTAGCGATCAGATTTTGGGGTGTAGGACAACCCTACATACATTTATACTCCTTAGTTTTATCTCAGGAAAAACTAGGACATTTAGAGTTCTGGCGTTCTACTTTTGATACACTGGATATAGTGACATGGAGACCCTACCTAGGTTGTGAGCCATGGGATGATGAGAGATAGCTAGGATTTTGTTTTGAGTCATGATGGCTTATAGGGAGGATGCCCTTCATTATAGAGTGACAGTTGGTGAGTCGAGTCCTGCGACAGTTTGGCAGGATCCAAGGGATGCCTCAGGGAGTGACAGAGTTCGCTCGTACTCATCAGGAGTGATGTGACTGGGGGCCTATGGCATCATTTAAGATAGTGAGATAGGACTTTTTGGATATACCATTTCAGGCATGGACCATGAGGTAGACAGTTGTAGACCCTGGGATGACTACAGATCTTGAGCAGCATTTGAGAGACTTCCTCATGCCATGATTGACAGATCTAATAGTGAGGCCACCTGAGAGAGATCCAGCACATAGACATCACGGGAGACTCTAAGGACTAGATAGGAGGGGATTAGGGAGAGGAGGTTGAGGTGATGGTGGAGGAGATGGTGGTGATGGTGGTGGAGGAGATGGAGGGAGAGGGGATAGGGATAGTCCACGGATAAGAGGAGGTGGTGTGAGGCAGAGGGGATTGATGCCACCCCCGACTAGATAGGGATGAAGATAGCCTCCAACATAGCTAGCATAGCCAGCACAGCCAGCTGTAGGAGCTCCACTACAGGTTCTAGTAGCGCAAGTACAGATACCAACTACCCCAGTACCAGGTCCAGCAGTATAGGTACAGGTGTCGATATAGGTAGAGTAGGTACATGATGAGGTGAATGTATTATTAGCCCAAGGTGGTGTGGTACAAGGTGGACAGATCCCTGATGATGTATAGGATGAGCAGGATGCTGAGATGCTAGATGTGGGGGCATAGGATGAGCAGGCTGAGATGGACATCAGGGGACATGATCCCTATTTATAGAGAGATGTTGCTGAGGAGGAGCTGGATATTGATTCACTGCTAGTTTGACTAGCAGTTACATAGGTACAGGCAGATCGGGTTCCTGGTCTTCAGAGACAGATAGAGAGGATGGATAGGCAGATGGGAGTGCTGAGAGTTGAGTGGGATGCAGCAATAGAGAGACTCAGGGAGTCAGAGATGTTATTAGATGAGCTGCAGTGGACAGAGGAGTTGGGTCCTCATGGAGATAGCTTGAGAGCCATGATACATGTCGAGAAGGAGATATCCTACTGGCGAGAGGCTTATAGATAGGTGGTCTTGAGGGATCAGTGGATAGGGAGCTACAGAAAGAGCTCAGTGGCTATCAAGACAGCAGTATATAACAAACAAGCACCAGCTGGTAGTGGAGGGGTATCATCACACTCTCCGAGAGCACCCACAGGGTCAGGAGATCAGGGCGTATCCTCAAGAGCAGGTGGTTTAGCATCTCGAGGCCTTGTTACATCATGCAAACAGTGACAAACAAAGTCTGGAGGCAGTGGGTCATAGATTTGAGAGATCATTGTATACATTGTTGTACCATTATGTTTCATTGTGTTATTGACTTGATAGACACTAACTGTGGACACATTGTTATTGATTATATATCATTGGACATTTGGACAGTTTTTTTGTTTTATGGACTTTATATGATGGACTTTATATGATTGATTCTATATTTACAGTGATGTAGTTCTATCATGATTTGCTTTGATTTTTTTATATACATGTGCGTATTGACATATACAAGATGTGATGATTTACTTTAATATGCATAGAATGTATGTCTTAGAATGCAAAATGATTCATTTACTATGTGATGCATAATGGTTAATAATCTAATATATGACAATAAAAATGCATGTCCTTAATGATGTTTACTAATGCTATGTGATTATCAATGCAATGATGTGAACAATGTGGATAATGGATAAGGAATGGATACTAAATGAACGATGTAATAGACAATAAATGCATGATGATATAATACATGTAATGGATACTAAATGACAATGTAATGCAAAAGATATCTAATGTAATAAATGATAATGTACCTAAGATGATTGAATATAATAACTAATAACATGATAAAATAAAATGAGATGAAATGATAGCTATAATAAATGATCAAATTATATACAAATGAACACTCCTAATGAAGATAATACATGTCTCTAAATGATTAAGTGCAAAATGTTAAATGGAAAAAGTCTTAATATTTTTGGTTGTCCAAATGTCCTCAACTTGAAATAACAATGTTTTTGACACAAGAAGAATGGACTAGGAGAAATAGATAACCTAATGAGAAAGATAACCTATAAATCCCTATAAAAGGAGCACTGATATGCAATTCATGAGATGGTAAAAAAAAATGCAATGCAAAAGGAAATATGAAATGAGTATCTCCACAACTTCATGTAACATCTTAGAACTTCATAATAAGTAGAATTTGATTTTCATCATTGAGCTCATTATGTTGCAAGAAAATGCAAGCATCATGGTATAATTAAACCAGGATGACCTGAGCACTTCTTGCATGGAGTTTAATATTGCAAACTTGACAAGCATCTAGGTATAATTGAATCAAGATTACCTGAGTTTCATTTGCGTAACAAACAAGGAATATTTCCCCCCTCCATCGGGGAACAAATATTTGGAGTCGAGGTATGTGCTGGCATATCACCATAAATAGCATATGTAGAGCAACATGATTTGGATGTTGTCAATACTATTAAATGGATGAAGGCACTTATGCGCAGAAACCCCAATTATTTGTTCCTTCGATTTCATCAATAAATATCCCACAAATAGCAATCAAAGAAAATACCATGCCCTGTCATGGCTATCCTAATCAATGACATTTTAGAGTTTCAAACTCATGTCAAAGATATCATGGAATAGCATAGGAAACATGATAACAATGAAATCCAGATATGAATGCATAATTTACAACAAATCATTCTAACATGCCTGTCATGAATATACATTTCTTTTTGCCAAAAGATAGTGTAAGATATAGTGATCAGTTGAAGTGATGATGTATAGTCAAGATTCAATAGATAAACAGTCATGTTTCAAAGGATAGATCACAGATTTTGATTCATCATAAAGATATCATTGTGAAAGAATGTCTGATTGTGTTTGCTTTGTCTAGTAAAAATAAATACATACAGATGAGAGATCAATGATGAAAATCAAATTCCACTTATTATGAAGTTCTAAGATGTTACATGAAGTTGTGGAGATACTCATTTCATATTTCCTTTTGCATTGCATTTTTTGTACCATCTCATGAATTGCATATCAGTGCTCCTTTTATAGGGATTTACAGGTTATCTTTCTCATTAGGTTATCTATTTCTCCTAGTCCTTTCTTCTTGTGTCAAAAACATTGTTATTTCAAGTTGAGGACATTTGGACAACCAAAAATATTAAGACTTTTTCCATTTAACATTTTGCACTTAATCATTTAGAGACATGTATTATCTTCATTAGGAGTGTTCATTTGTATATAATTTGATCATTTATTATAGCTATCATTTATTATACCTTTTCCAAATTTCGGGGCGCAGGACAACCCTACATACATTTATACTCCTCAGTTTTGTCTCAGGAAAAACTGGGACATTTAGAGTTCTAGCGTTCTACTTTTGATACACTAGATACAATGACATGGAGACCCTACCTAGGTTGTGAGCCATGGGACGATGAGAGACATCTAGGATTTTCCTTTGATTGAGACATCTGTATGGTGACCTATACATACAGAGTTTCCTAATGCACACATCTTGGCTTTATCCACACAAATATGGCAACTATATTTTGATGGATCGTATACTCAACAAGGTTTAGGAGCTGGTATTCTTTTTGTCACACCACAAGGATACACAATTCTGAAATCTTACAAACTGCTCTTTCCTTGCACCAACAATGTAGCAGAATATGAAGCCTTGCTGATTGGGTTAAAGATGGCTCTACAATGGAAAGTAACTGAAATAAATGTCTATGGGGATTCTTAGTTGATTATAAACCAGGTTAATGATGATTATCAGACTAAAGATGATAAGTTATTACCATATAAACGTATGGTTGGTGACTTCAAACAATATTTCTCAGTCATCACTTTTGAGAAAATTCCTCGGCATGATAACAAGGTTGTTGATGCAATGGCAACGATTGCTTCTTTGTTTGATACAGAAGATACCAAGGTCCATTTTGAGTTCTTGGTGGAATCCCTAACTTGTCCTACATATGATGATCCTGAAATGAGTATTATATGTCATCTAATTGGATATGACTCCCCAATCTATGGAAAAATCTTTTCTTATCTTAAAAATGACATCCTACCCCCTGACTTGTCCCAAAATAAAAAATGATCTTTTCTCCGCCAAGCCTCCCGCTATGTCCTAATATCTGATACCCTTTATTGGCGAGGTCTTGATGATACTCTCCTACGATGTCTCGAGCATGATGAAGCTCAAACTACCTTGCGAGTTGTACATGAGGGTATTTGTGGGACACATTCGAGTGGTCCCTCTTTGGCTAAGAAACTCATGCGTATGGGTTATTATTGGCCTACCATGGAAATAGATTCCTTTCATTTTGCTAGAGCATGCAAGAAATGTCAGATACATGGAAACCTTATTCATGCTCCAGCGCAAGAGTTATTATTTATTGGCTTGATTTCTCTCAATACAGATAGTTGGGAAGAGTGTCAATCCTTCCATCGTCAGGCGCCTTAGAGAGGTTTTCACCATCAGATGTGTTGTTTCTTTTTACTATTTTTGGATCTAATACTACCACTGAGTGGTTTTCACCATTAGATCTATTGATTATTTTTATATTTTTATGACTAAAAGGATTGGCACTCTCACCAAAGTAGGCCATGTCATTGAGTTCTATTAGAAATCCTGACTTGTGATCTCCTGGTGGTAAATGATCTCTGATTCCAAGATAGTCAATGATTGCATCATCATTATGGAATACATCAAGTTCTGGATGATCGGGAGAATCCCAATCAATAAGCTCGGGATATACAAGAGGCATTGGATCATTCGGGTCAATTTCAAAGGTAGAGATGGTATTGATGGAAAAGTTGTCAAGGTTTATGATGATATCAGCGAGGTCTATTTCCATACCCTCATCCAAATCATCTGTCACAAGATAATGCTCACTTCCCTCACGATCGACAAGAGTAGTATTACGTGGGACCAATCCTAGTGAGTCACTCTTTGAACTCTCTCCCTCATGGTAATTGTTACTATATTGATGGACAACATTGACTCCTATATCTTTAGTATAATTAGATAATGAATCCCATTCATAATCATTAGAGTCAGAATCATCATTATCTTCAAGTCTATCAATGATTCCTTGTGCTATCCTTTGTTTCTCTAGATCCACATACATACCATTCTTTCTAAATTGTAAAGTAGGAGCTTTAGATATCTCATGAAAAGGTGTGATCTTTGCTTTTCCTTTTGGTTCTTTTGGTCCTTCTCCTTTTTATCCTAATCATGTAGTGTCTCTTTGATAGTTTGGATTTTGCAAAATCGGTTTGATAACACCTTCTCTTTGTAACCCTATAGGTCCAACACCTTGGTATCCCATCTTTTGTAACAAAGTATACCCTTTACCATAGACATCAGATGATATATATTCATGTTTGATATCCTCTTCATTCTTCTGTGACTTAAGCAAATGATTAGCATTACGCTCAACTACCTCTTTGGATATTGTGCCCCCACTTATAAATGTGTCATAAACAAGTGTTGAAGGGGGTTTTGATTTTTGTTTAGTGATCAAAGATCTACCATATGATCTAGGAGATAAAGGTAACTCTGTGATGCAAAGAGCTTGACCTAAAGTGTATTCTCCCATACTTCTTTCTTTTATGTCTATCTTGATCCCATTTGATTTTGAAGTTGATGCTATATTACTAGGATCACTGGGTGTAGTTGTAGAAGATCCAGTACGGTTATAAGGTATCAAAGAGTTAGATGTCTTCACAGAGCTACAATACTAGAACGGATTAGTGTCTCCTTTGATAGTGACTTCCTGACCATTATGAGGGAATTTCAAGCATTGATGATAGGTTGATGGTACAGCTTGCATGGAATGAATCCATGGTCTTCCAAAGAGAATGTTATAAGCAAGATCCATATCTAGGACTTGGCAAGGTACATCTTTGATTATAGGACCTACTCTGATTGGTAAAACAACAGACCCCTTGGATGACCACTCTTCCTCATCATAATCTTTTATCATGATTTTCTTCTTGGGATCAACAACATTTTCAAAGAATCCCAAAGCAAGGACGAGTTTCAATGTACAGATATTTAAGCCAGCTCCTCCATCTATTAGTACTCGTTTGATTTTGTGACTCTAGACAAGGACTTCGATATGTAGGGGAGCATTATGAGGTTGGGTAATAGCTAAGTCATCATTCTCAGTGAAGGATAGGTAATGCAGGGTTGTTAAATGGCCCACCATAGCTTGAAATTGATCATGATCTAGATTTGTGGGGACTTGGGTTTCTAAGAGAGCTTTTTCAAGGATATCTTTGTGAGATGGGGATAGACACAAAAGCTCTAAGATGGATATCTGGGAAGGTGTTTTCTTGAGTTGTTCCAAAAGGTTGTATTGGTTGGAAATATTTGTTGTAGACTTTGGCACATAAACAGACTAGTTGTGAGGTGCATTTGGTTTAGACTGGACTCCTTAGAGAGTAACTTTGGATTGAGCACGAGTAGTAACATGGACTGGTTGACTCTTTGATTTTCCTTTGATGGTAATGACATTGGCATAATACTTAGAAGGATGACATTCAAAAATGTTACCAACATATCGATAGGGAGTGGAATTATAATTGGCTTGATTATCACTCTTAGTATTGGAAGAACCTCCTTTTTCATGCTCAAGAAGTGGATCTTTGAAAGTCGTATGTGATTCATTTGAGGTATGTCTGTCAACAGTAATTTCACCGCTTTCAATTAAGTCTTGTATTACATTTTTGAGCCTTTTACAATCATTGGTTTTATGTCCTTTGCCTCTATGAAATTCACAATAATCATTCTCATCCCACCAAGAAGGCTTCACTCTAGGTTTGAAATCTTTCATTTCAGGAAGCGTAATGAGTTTCTTTGTGATTAACTTCCATAATGCTGATTCGAGAGATTCCCCTAAAGGAGTAAAGTTTCTTCAAGGTGACATGAAAGGAAACCGTGGTTTAGATGAATCTTTGTTGGTGTTTTGATTTGCTGATTGATTGATGTAAGTACCTTGAGTAGCATTAGCCTGACTTGTGAGATTGAGAAGGGGCTGTGTTGGTTTGATATTACGATTATCAACAATCCCATCATTGACAATGTTTTTGTTTTTATTTCAGAATTTTGATTTGTCATTGTTATAGTTGTTGGGATTGGAATTTGAGGACCCAGCATTGTCTTTAGAATAAAGTTTTATCTCACCTTTTTGGACCATGGCTTCTTCAATCTTGATACCATTTTCTATGAGCTTATTGAAGTTTGGTGGACATTGCAATTGTAACCTATAACTCATTTTTGGTGTAAGGTTATGCACAAAAATATCCATCTTTTCTTGTTTAGGAATCATTCATGGATATTTGGCAAACAATTGACACCATCTTTGCAAAAAAGTAAGGAAGGGTTCTCGATTCTTTTGATGGGTATTGCAAAGATCAAGCATAGTGACTTCATGTTTGATGTTATATGAATAATGAGTCACAAATTTGTCAAGAAGCTCATTGAAAGATTTGATGCCTGGGGGTAGTTTGGAGAACCATTCCATGGCTTGTCCTTCTAAACTTCATGGAAATAGTCGCATAAGATAAGTGTCATTGTGAGTGAATTCAATACAAGCAGCACAAAACTCATGAATGTGGTCTTGTGGATCTGAATTCCCTTTGTATTTGTCAAATTTTGGTACCTCAAAATGAGGAGGGAATGGAATCATTGCTAAATGTTTATCAAAAGGATAAGGACATATATCATCCAAGGAATACTTCTTTGTTGATGATCTAGTTTGGATGTCACGGATTTTTTGTTGAAGCATCTGGATTTGTTGTAGAACGGGATCCAAAGATAACGTGTTTTCTTGAGAGTTTTGGGAAACATTGTTGTGGGAAGCATTGTTTTGTGAAGCATGATTTTGGGAAGCATGGTTTTGCTGATCATTTTGAGAAGTAGTGTGTTGTTCATGGCTATGAGAAGCATTTGATTGCTGATTGAGTTCCTTTGCTCCATGAGTATCTTGAGAACCCTTAGGGATTTCTTGATTGTTTGCGTGAGCTGGTTCTCTAAGATGGGAAACATCAAAATCACTTGGTAACTTAGCTCCTTGTTGAGCAAGCATGAGGAAATACATCTCTCTATCTAGGCCTAAGAGTCTTTCCATGATATGATAAAATTGAGGATCTTGTGAAGCTTCCCTAAGTTCATCATCGGTGGGTTCGTCATTGGATGTAAAAAGTGAAGTTTTCTTAGGAAGCTCTTTTGACCAAGGGTTTTCTTCATTGCTGATATTTCCTTCCATCTTGTCTAGGGATTCTGGATTAATGGCTTGTTTGAGTTTCTGAGATCGAGTTTGAACCATAAAATTGAGAGAATTGATTGCAGGATGAAAGATTTTTGATGAGAAGATATGGAAAGTGATTGATAGAAAAGATATTGAAACGTGTTGAAAAGTGATAAGACAACTTGATAAACTCTAAGTCAATAGGAGGTATAGATCTCACTATGATATGACAAAAGGGAAATCAAGAGATAATAACCTAAGTAAGTTTGGTGGTTAAGGATGATATATCCTGATATGGTAAACTCACAAAGATCAAAATCTGATAGATAAGGTAATGTTTCAACTCTAAATTGAGAATTTCAAAGATTGGAAGAAAATGATTTGATGATTCTTGATGAAGGAATGATGAAAAGTGATAAAAATGGTCAAACTAAAGATCAGAGGTTTGTGTAACTCAACTATTTTTCCAGAATCTTACTAAGGATGAAAATGGGTATCTGAAAAAGTGATTTTGAAAATTTCAAAGTTTGTGGAAATGCTCACTGTTGTAAATGTGCAGCAACAAATGCGCAGGACAGATTGATAAATGCGCAACAAAATGAGACAGATGCACAGCAAATTGTGACCGATGCATGGAAAAATTATCAAATGCGCAGAACAGTTTAATGTATGCACAGAAAATTGGTATGAATGCACAGGTTTTTGTTTCTAATTGATTTGAACTGTAAGATTTGGAAATTTTGTCTGATTTTCTGATGTTTTCTGGTTTTTGGCAAATGAAAAATGCATAAACACACACACGCAAGATAGAAATGATTTTAATCTAACTATGCTAATATGAATGCACAAACACACTTACAATCCTATGGTTGGCAAGGATGATATCTGCTAAATCCCCACTAGGATAATAAAATCCAGCCACGCAAATTCACAGCGGACAGCCTAGGAACTTGGAGGCACGGGCTCCTCCTTATAGTGCACTCACTTCTTAGGAACACCAAGTTCTGAATTCAATGGGTCATTACTTCCCAAAGAACTTCTATCTCTACTATGAACTGTGAGTAATGTGGGGTGTCTTCACGGGCTTGGGTGACCCCTTGAGCCAGCAAATAGAAGGTTTTTGGCCACTAAACAAAAGCTTTTAGTAAGGACATCTGTTCAAGTGGTTGTGATCAAGTCATTTTCCCAATTAAGGGGGCTCTCCCAATCCTTTCAAAGCAAGGCTTTCACCTCTACTAAGTAGGACTTTAACGCACCACTGGGGTATTGGAGGAGATTTTGGTTGCCACAACAAATTCACACCTATCTAATGTGAGACTAATCACACTAGCATTTTTTATATACTGGTTTGGAAGGGCTTGGCTTTAGCCTGTTACCAGTTGGGTCATTCCTTGGGGTGAGTACCTCTTTTCCCACCAAATACTGCCCTCTAAAAATTATAACAATTTCTCTTACACCCAAGGTCCACGAATGGCGAGGGGAGAGGATACGTTGTTATAATTTTGGGATTGCAAATAGCTTATTAAGCAAAACACGATAGACACTTGATTCTATGCTAAAGAAGACACACAAAGCAAAAACATGTCTTATTTTAAGCCCAAACGAGATTGTAGTTTATTTTGCAAACCCCTTGGCAATCTGCAATCAAACCGTTAGAAAAAAAAAATTTAGCAATGGAGTCTTCAAGATTACGTCCTGCAAAAACAGCCTAAATACTACCAGAACAAACAGACACTTGTTAAAATGTTAGCTAAAAATCTAAACTGTAAAACTGAAGTCTACCACAACAAATGACAAATGCCCAGAACAGTGAACTAAATGTGCAGAAATGTTTGATAAATGAGTAGAAAATATGGATGCACAGCACAGAGATACTAATGCGTAGTGAGATGATGTATATGCGCAACTATTACGGATGCATAGCATAAAAATAGATATGTGCAAAATAGTTTAACGAATGCACAGAAATGTGACAGAAAGTGAAAATGCAAAAAGAGAAATAGCGACTGTGGCGTCAGAAAATGGATACACAGCAGAAATGAATGGATGCACAGGAATCATGTATGAATGTGCAGAAATAACCTATAGAAAAACTTGCACACGGAAAACTAAATATTGAAAGTGAAAAACCCGGATGGGCCCTCCTTCTAGCGCCAAAAATGTATGCAAATTAGATGTCTAATAGCTAGAGATGATAAATTAACTATTGAAAGCCAATAAATCAATCTAATGCAACACAATGAAGAATACAAAGTAACTATAAAATGATGAAACTAAATCAATTACCTTCACCTACCATGCAACTTGTCTCCATTGTCCTCCTAGCCTTGATTTCTTGAAGAGGTTGAGCTCTAAGATTTCCAAATGAATCCTTCTCCCAAGATGCTACCAAAGTGTGGAGATTTTATGAAATGAGTGCACAATAGCTTATGCAATCTAATGGATGGAATGCAAATGAAATGATAATAATATGGATTTGATTGCTCTTAGAATGCTTGGATGCTTGGATGCTTGATTTCTTGATTGCTTGAATGCCTATTACAAAAATACCTCTTAGCTCACAAAGGGGAAATGAGGCTCCTTTTATAGATTTTTTGGAGGATCTAGGCCTAGGTGGCACAATCCTACGGTTGAGAATGAAAGGTGGAAGATCCTAGGGCTAGGATTGACTTGGTTGAAGGAGTTGAGAGAAAGGAGGATGTAGTTGGAATGTGAGAGGGAGAATAGGGATGATGTTTCTCTCACATTGACATGGAGGAGAACAAGGTGGAAGGGAAAGACACATGTCAAGTGTCTCTCAAAGACCCAAGAGAGAAAGAAGGAGAGACCTTTTCCTCATGAGGACTCTTTGTACAAGTGTCCCATGAGTCACCTTTGACCCTTAGAGGTGGCTTGAGAAGCCCCTTAGGAATAGGGCATGTCCCTTGACTTGGTTTAATTGAGGACATGTGGTCATAAGACCAAGTCCTATGAGGCCACATAGCCCTTAAGAATAGGACATGTGTGGGTGAGGATAATTACTAATAAATAATTATTAATAATTATTTATTTTAGCCAAAGTGATGTGTCGGGTGACTAGGTAGGTGAGGTGGACTAGGGAACTTAGTCATATTTAGGTGATTGTGTATTTAATTAAATCACTTTAATAAGACTAATCAGAAGACATAGGATAGAGGAATAGACTATAGTGAATTTACTAAATAAATTGAATAATTTATTTAACAAATAGAGGAATAATTATTAATTAAATAATAAATATTTAATTAATTTATCAAGTCAATATTAATTAAATAATAAATATTTAATCAATTAATGAAGCCATTTCTAAGTGTATACATTGCCAAACAAAACATGCGCTACATCTATTGAGTCAACTTCCAAATAAGTCTTCTCCAGAACACACTTCACAGCTGACATCACCAAACATTCTGTACCTTGCGCTGACCAATGAACATCCTTCAGTACCTTTTCTATCATCCCTCAAGCTTGCCTACCTTGAATCCATATCATCTAGAAGATATACCAGAAATATAGAGACCAAATCTGTCATTTCCCACTATCACAGTCCAGTGACCAGTCTTTACCAAAACATCTATAACTCATCCAATATGAAACATTACATGATGCAATCTTGGATATGAGATCACAACACCTTCTTCAACTCTCATCTAACTTCACAACATCTGAAACATTCGTATAGTGTCCATACACTGTCACAATCAGCCTGTATTCTTCTTTGAGACATATGTTGACATCAGTGACAAACCACAAATGACAATAGTATGAATGCTCATTCAGTAACATAGTGATTAAACATATTAAATGTCTTAATCACCTCCTCATGAATTAGCAATATCCAACAAAAAATCAATGGAAAATGTGAATTAAATGGCATTATTATCACATATGGCTCCTTCCTTGCCATGAATGCAGTCCCATGTGATCAGAGCCTTCACCTCCTGCAAGATGTCCTTTCCATTATGCCACCTCACCATATCTTTTTGCTTGACAGCCGCATTGGAAAAGGCATCAGCCACTTGGTTTGATTCCCTAAACACATGAGAAATATGGACCTTCTCAAAGGTGTTGAGAATTTTTTTGGTCTCCATAATTATGTTTTTGATAGTCCACAAAGGGGAGACACCATTCGGACACCTAATAATATTATTAGAGTCTCCTTTGAGCCATAGGTAGTTTATCCCCAAATTGTGATCCATCTTGGTGACCTGGAGGGCAGCCATGGCTTCAACATAATGATTTGTTTGGGTGCTAAGGGGAAGAGCAACAACGAAAATATAGGCACCATGGTGGTTCCTAATCACACCTCCACTGCCAGTCAGGCCAAGATTTCCCTTGGCTACCCCATCGAAGTTAGCCTTATACCACACCATGGGGGAAAAAATATAGGTGCAATTATCCCTTCTACAATCAACTTGATTTGAAAGGAGGTCCATGCAGTTACCTGAAAAAATGTTAGTACCACTGTAAACAGAGAAATTTTCAAAAAGAGCATGAATAATTTTAGAAGAAACTACTTTGGCAGGAGCGTGTAAGTCTTTGAAAACTATATTGTTGTGCTCCTTCCAAATGCCCCAACAAAGATGGGAAAAATCCCAGGACCAAATTTTTCTGAAATCAGAAGAGGAAGGGAACGAGGGAGCCCATTGGAAAAACAATCATGGATGGTCAGAGGGAAAACCCAAACCTAGCCGAAAGAGGAGAGGAGGGCAAACCAAACATCCACCACAAAGGGACAATGGATAAAGAGATGTTGCACAGTCTTGGAATCAAATTTACAAAGAACACACATATTGGGAATAGGAATGCCCCGCTTGACAAGGTTGTCGACGGTGAGAATACAATTTTGCAGTAGTAGCCAAAAGAAGATATTGATCTTAGGGATTAAACCAGGAAACCAAGCTTTAGCCCAGCAAGGGGAAGGGGAAGGACTAAGAGGATCCAAAAAAGCTGAGGCAACCGAGAATTTCCCATTAGGAGAGGCTTCCTAAGTTAATATTGTTACCAATATGTTGTTAATATGGATAGGAATGAAAAATATTGAAAGTGCACATGTGGAGAAGAAAAAAAGAAGAGTAAAAGAAGAAGGTTAGAAATTTGTTTGAAGGTTGAAGTGGAATGTAATTTATTTATTTTTTTTAAGAAAAAGGAATAAGGTCTAAAGAATTGCATTAAGATTAAACAAAATTACTAAAAAGAGTTAAGTTTGGCAGAGACGAAGTCCAACCAAGAGATTTAGAAAACCCTTACCCAAAGAATGAATTCTCTCATATACAAAGGCCAAACCAAATATAAAATTGATCCTTAACCACTCTTAAAAAATTTAAGGGAATAGACAAAGTTCCATAACTGTGGGTAGCAGATAATAATCATCAAATTTTCTCAAGTGTTGGGAAAAGGAAGTCACAAATGTATGTTGATCTACTCCAATGTATGCTCCAATTATACTTGTAGTAATTTTTGCAATGGTCCCTTACTTCTAGTATTGAATATTGGAAAAATAATAGTGTCTATATCCATATGTTATGATGTTTTAGAACAAGCATCTAGTGTGCAAAAGAGTCAAAAAAAGTCTCTGCACAAAAAAATGACTATTAAGCTACCAAATCAAACAACCTTCTCAATGCCCTATATTTCCATTAACTAGCATTAATCAAATAAAAAGAATGTTGAGAGATGTCGCAATAGAATAGAGCTAGTAGTAGATCAAAATGTGATTCTCAAAAGATGATATCCCACAATAAAAGTGTCAAGATATCCCTAAAAGGAGGATTCTCTACATGTTGAATCTTGCACCACCTCTCCCTCATCTTCAAAACATCTTCGTAGTTAGTTGCATTCATAATCTAATCTTTTAATGGTTATTCTTTATGTGGGGGAAGCATTTGAATTCACACTCTTTATAAAACCTTATGAATCATAGAACTTGGGAGCCTCATCGGGCATGTGATACTCACTCAACTTGATTGGGATTTTACTTCAAATCCCTTTCTTGAGGTAAAATGAAAAATGCCTTGGAACACCACCCAAGGAGGAAAGAAAGAACCTTTCTTCTACGAACTTTTTAGTGCAAATGCCTTTACAAAGATCACTTGCCTCGTGACTTCAAGGAAGGCAATGTTTTCAGGCACGGTTGTTAGTAATGTTTTGGGTGGTAGTATACTTCTTATGATAGTGTGGTCCTTGAAATAGAGCCACGATCCCCAATTGTGGTCCACCCTACTTGTGGATGCAATTCCTTGGGCCTCAAAAACATTTTTACTCTGTCTATGGGTAGTCCCCATGAGACTCTTCCCTTCAAATATGGCATCAATGGCCTAACAAAGTGATTCTCATATAAAATATAAGAAGAGGCATTGTCATTCCTATTCCAAATATATGTCCATTCTTGGACTAGAACTATCTCTCCATCAACCTCTTATTGGACCTTAAGATTTTGGTCCCACACTTTGAGACCATTCCAGAAAATGATATGCATTAAGATATAGTAGAATCTAAAATTGTATGTTATCTTCTCCTTTATAGTCATCAGATCCTTGTGGATGGATTCATTTGATGTTCCTTGATAATCAAAGCTCATATGTGCATCCATTCCTTTCACATCTAGATATATTAGTATCATCCAGTTGGGAATGTTGGTCCTTGCATCATCACCATGCCATTGGCATAAGACATAATAGGTTTCCTTTACATACTAAGAAAAAGAATAAATGTGGTATGGAGGAGTATCTTTAGGAATCAAGGCCCTTTTTGCCTTTGATAAATGCTTCATCCTATGTAGAGGGATTTTACCTCTATACAATTCCTTGTACTCTATTCTCTATCAATCTCCAATTTGATTTTTTCTTCTATACTTTCTCTGGTGACTTTAATCAACTCCTTTCCATCATGGGACAAGACTTGCCTTGTCTTAAGGTTATATCTATTTGTAATTTCCATCACCAAATCTACATTCAAAAATGCATTAGAGACAATAATCTATTCTAAATTGGAGTCTTAGATGTTCCTAGTTGGTAGCTCTTTCTTTCTCTTGTTATAATTTCTCCTCCAAAGGGAAAACCCAATAATTCCATCTCCAAGGAATGGAACTCTGTAACCAACCTGATAGTCAATCAAAAACTCATCAGGCAAACTACTCGTTCTAGCTCTCTTCCTTTCTACATTCCCCTAGCAATTGATTTAGAATCTCTATAAAAAACTTACCTAAATTTGAATATAATTTTTGTGCTACCATGACTAAAACTCATAAATAGGGTTTGACAAAAGGCTAGGGTTTTGAATTTCTATACTTAATTTCCCACCCCCTAACACAAAATTACAATTGATTACAATAGATGGCCCTCAATAAAACCTTTTTAAAAGAATCAAGCAACATTAAAAGTTCAAATTCAATTATAAGGAAGAACCCTAATTACAGTCAAAAACCCTAATTGCGGAGAAATTCAAGCTCAAAACTAGAGAAAATGTGAATTACACTACAAAGAAATACTTGTGAATGTTGCAAATCATCTCTTATATTGAAAATCTTGGCTATAACAGCACAATGAAGTCTTAATTGCAAGAACATAAACTGGTTGTTGGCACCAAGTGGCCAGTCGAATTTAAATTCAAATGTTGATATATAAACAACTATTAAGTTGTTTGATCACCAAACCAAATAAATTAAAACACGTAGCCATGAAAAATGCAACAAAAGATTGACGTTTCACTAAATGTGTCGCACCATCGCTCTTAAATTTTCATGCAAGTTGGATTGAATCGTGCAAGCGCAATACATTGACAATCGTTGATCTTGATGAAAGAGATGATGGATTATTTTAGTGTTTAGAGACCGTCAGGGGCCCACTGATAATAATACATGTGTTGCACTTTGATTCACCAAAGAGAATGAGTCATCACACTGGCCTCCCATTTGACTATTTGACCACACCCTTGTGCGGCTAAACTTTATTCACATATTAAATTTAATTGTGCAATCGTGACATAATCTGGATCGAAGATCATCTGAAAGATGATTGGCGTTTCATTTAATGAATATTCAGGCCCATGAAATTGACAAGAAGACAGCTAGCATGTTGTGATTTTTCGTTGAAGGCAAGTAGGCTGAGTGGGCACCACACCATCATCGAACTAGATAAGCTAGTAAAGGGATTGGTCAACTAATGAATAGGAGGGCTAGATAAACAACATAATAGATCGGGAACCCACCACATGTGGTCAACTTGAAAATAGAACAAAAGTAAACAAGACTGATGAGCCATAGAATTGCTCATATTTTGTGTTTCATTTTGTTTTCCATCCTTGTTGTCATGGGCTACTTTTCATTGACTATCTCTTTAAAACTCTGGTTTCTTGCTACAGTTGAAAGACTTTTCTACAGCCTTTGAATTCACAGTTGAACTTATAAACTTTTTAAATGCAACATGGTTTTAATGTGATATTTTATAGTTTGTTTTAATAAATGTTTTGCATGTGATGAATGGATATATTGCATGTTTCATGGAATGTTTTATTGGTTTTGTTTGTATTAACAAAATAGGAGGCATCGTGCTGAAGACTGGAGTAATGAGCAGTTTTCAAAGAACCGGTCATATAGCGAAGACAGTTGATGATTCTCAAGACCCAGTCTAGGCAAGCTGAGATGTTCAAAGAAAAACCCGTGATTGATGATTAGTTCAAAGTGAATTTCTTGAGTCACAAGGCGAGATTCCTATTGTTGAGAAAATCCAAGGTAGTGGATGCTATATCCGTTCTTGTCTTAAATAAGAGAGTTTTGTGTTCATTAATGAGATAGTTAAATGCATTCCTCTTTCTCCGAGATGATTGATGACCCACCTTCCTTGTGGTGTGTGCATTCATTTAAGTTGTAGATTGTTTCCTAATATAAATAAATGCTACTCCTCTATGCAGGAGAGAGCGAGATAGAGATATAGATTATTTTATGGTTTTCTGAAACTTATGCATGTATCGAGCTATGTTATGAATAGATAATGAAATTGAGTTTATTCTGAGAAATTGAGTTTTTATGAATACTCACAAAGGGAACCCACTTAGTGAGATATTCTCCATTAGTGTAGTTCCCCTTTCCTGCATTCGTAGTTTCCAAAGTTTGCACATTAACTATTCCTGCAACCACTGGAGTCCATTCCATTTGTTTGTTCATGTGGCAACAAAAAACAAAGTAGTTCTTGTTTGGTGTGAACTAAGCTTTATTTTCTTCACTCAAGTAAGTTGGATTAGTATTATGTTTTGTAAAGATATTTTAGTTAATTTATTCCAAGCATTTAACTTCTTGCAGCCATAGAATAGTATTTGCTTATGGATTCCATTTCTTGCAACTTCTTAGTAGATGGCTCTAATGGGTACTTAGTGCACATCCTGTGCTACATCATTTCAAGTATACATCCTTGGATCGATATTTAAATGAGTCCCCATATAATAAAATATAGCTACTTGGATAGGATATCCAATCCCCAAGGAGAGTCAAGGACCTAGTTATAAGTACTCTTTATGGAACCAACCAAAGACCTTAGGGTTTAGGGTTTTAGGGCCCAAATGAAAGGTTTTTTGAAGGGTTTAAGGATCTTATGTAATCAAGGATTGCCTTCAAATTGCTAATGAGTGGATCTACATATCTATCTATGACCTTATCAAGATCTTCAAATGTCTCTTTGAAAATTGAAAGTGTTTTCCCAGGTTGAATGAAGCTATAAAAATCCCCATGGTCTTTTAATCCCTTCACAATATCCTTTAAGCACACATAAGGACAGTTCACCAAGCCAAAGAAATACAAAAATTTACCACTCCCAACATTGGCTCTTGCAGGGGACAGTTGTTGAAAGTAATAAACATGAGGACTAAGAACTCTAGGACGTAGATCAAGCAACAAAAAATAAGAAGCACCTCAAAAAATATGTACAACATGTACAATTACATACAACTATGCATGCTTACTAGGCCTAGTTGATTTTTTTTAAAGAATTTCCCATACACTAGAAATTATTGTTCTATATATTCCATTGACATCTTGTAGAAAGTATGAATCCTATCGAGATTGTGTTGTGATAACATATGATCCTAACCATAACGCTTCAAAGTTTCCATGTTTACCCTTATCCTAAATCTTTCTATTCCGCATAAGGACCAAATCATTGATATTGAACTATCTTGGAGATGTCCTTTTATCAAACAAGTACTTAACCTATTGCTATAACTTTAAATTCTTCTTCTAAGCATCCCTCCTAATTGCATCTATCAACTCTATCAACTACATTATCCTATCTTGCAAAGGATATAATATATCATCATCATATTCTTGTATGAACTTGTAAACTGGCAATAAGTTACTCATAGGTAATCTGGAATTTAATCCATACACAAGCTCAAAGAGTGATTTTCCTATTTCTTTTTTTTATAGTAACACTATCTGCCCATAAATCAATCTTGAGCTTAGCATCTCATGCCTTCTTGTTATTATACATAACCATCTTGATTATCTTCATCAAACTCTTATTTCTTGACTTTGTCTATCCATTTCCTTGAGGATGATATGGTGAAGAATATGAAACCTCAATGTCATATGATTTGCAAAAATCAAGGAAATCATCAGACCTAAAACACACATAATTTTCCATAATTAATCTTTGTACGACTCTAAATCTAATGATGATATTGTCAAGGATAAAATGCATCAGAGTCTTACTAGTTTCCTTTCTAGTTGGAATTTATTATATCCATCTAGTAATATAATCAGTTGCAACTAGAATCCACTTATGTTTCCCACTTGATGGTATGTTAAATTCCCCTATAAAATCAATTCCTCGCTAATGAAATGGGGCATTAGATATCATTGGCTTCAAATTTAATGCACCTAAGAATTTTAACTTTCTTGAGAATCTCTGACATGGTTCACACTTATGCACAAAATCATGAGTATGTACAAAGATTTTGGCCCAATAATACCCATCCCTTAGAATTTTATTGGTTATTTTCTTTGTAGTGTAATGACTACCATAGACTCCTTAATGCATCTACTTGAGGATCCCTTTTGATTGATGAGGCTCTAAAAATAATAATAAAACCCTATTTATCTTTTTTCAATACAAATCCCCTTGCAAAAACATGTACTTTTGTGATTGTAATATCAATGTTATTTTCTGGTTATCAGTAGGATTATCATAATATTTTTTATTCCATAAATAGTATATAATATTTGCATACCTAGAAATCTTTGAAGGCTACATACCTTCCCATTTTGATCATCAGTGAGATTGACCTGTGTTATCTCCAAATTTGTTTCTACCATCAATTCGGCCAAACCTTTCCCTCTTAAAATCTTGTTGATCTAACTATATATGTTGACCTCTTGGATTTTATTGATTCACTTGCATCTCGTCCCTATAACTTTAGACTGCACAAAAATATCCTTAACAAAAGCATTAGGAGCAAAGTCAATAACTTTTGTGCCAATAAAGTATGGCCTTAAAGTATTCATATTCTTGAAAAGAGCATATGCATATTTTTCTACTGAATCATACTTTAATTCTATTGTCTGGAAAGACTTGCTAAGAAATGCAGTGGGTTGTTCAAATCCTTGAGTGTTCTTTTGAAGTAGGACCTCAAAAATAGTATGGAATGATGTAAAATAAAATAATTGAAATGGTTTACTAAAATTAGGAGAGAATATTGTGTGTGTGAAAATTGTACCTGATCTGTAGACACAACACTCAGTAAAACATTAGAGGTTAGTGATAATCAAAATCGTGCAAAATTGAAAGCTATCTAACCAAGCGATTTACTGCCTTCTAGTAGGTGCGAGATTAATGTTCTCAGATTGTAATCGAGATCAGTGACCTAGACGACACCTAAATGAAGGATTTGAATGCAATTCTAGATATGGAATAAATGCAATTAATCTATATTTTTGATATTTTATGATGCAATAAGAATGATAAATTGATATGATATGAATGCTATTGAAAACTGATATGCTATGCTAATCTAACAATGATATGAAATATGAATGCAAAAATAAGATTGATCTCACAAAGATGTCGATTCGCAAGAGCTTTGATTCTTCAATTCCAATTCTCCAGCGTCATTGTGCAAAATATGAGATGATTTGTGAAGAGCTAAAGCCTTTAATTTATAGAAATCCAGGGCTTTGGAGGTGCATGAGAAAAAGCCATAAATCACTCAAATAACTCAGCTTGATTTTTGAGTTATCTGATAATAACAGATAATTAAGTCACAAAAACATGCAAAAGCTAAGCTTTAACTCAAAATAGAGTTTAGCTTTAATTGATAATTGATAGTTGTCTGCTTTTATGATTGTGCATGTTTTATTTATGAATTAATTTAATAATAAAGTGATTTATTTCCAACTCAACTGATTTTAAAAATAAAACAATTAATTTATGGGTTAATCAATTATTTAATCAAACTTTTATTAAAAATTATATTATTAAATAATGACAACATGCTTTAATTAATTAAATAAGAATTTAATCAATTAAAGATAGGAATTTTGATTTTTGTCAAAATTAAATAATACAATTAATAATAGATAGAATTAAATTTAATTACACAATTAAGTGGCAAATGTTAAATCTAATTAATTAAATATGAAAATATTCAATTAATCAAACTTAGGATAAATGTGATTTATCGCCAAATAATCATTAAATTAAAGATAATTAAGATAATTAGGAATATTACTAGGAATATTCCCCGATGCAGAATTTAAGATAATCAATTATGATTCGATAATGTTAGATGTGCCTTAGGTTAGGACTTTGATGTCAATTTTGTTCGATTTGTCGATGTAGGAGGTTAATGAACTTATAGCCCATTTTTGGGGTATTACAAATATGACTGATGCCTCCTTGATTTCCCTTTTGATAGCTACAAAATCATTAATATCTTATTCATCCCAATATATGACAACATTCCTTTTCAACATCTTTGATATGGACTTGACAATTTCTACAAAATTTGAGATGAATCTCCTTAAAAAGTTAACTTGACCAAAAAAGGACTGAATGGCCTTAATTGTCTTAGGAATAGGAGTCTTTTCAATAGCACTAACCCTTTAAGTATAAATTATAATTCCCTCCTTTTAAACATTATACCCAAGTAATTTACCTTCAATTGTCCCAAAAGTACATTTCTTTGAATTCATGGAGATCCCAATTCTAATGCTTTATCAAAAATATTTTGCAAATGCTTACAATGTTCTTTTTCTTTCTTTGAATATGCTATGAGATCATCTTGATATAGTACCATGAGTACATCTATACTCTCTATATAGGAAACATCTGTTACTCTTTGAAAAGTGGCTCCTACATTAATTAGTCCATATGGCATTCTGACATACACATATGTTCTCCAAGGTATAGTGAAATTTGTCTTAGATTTCTCTAATTCCCCAACTTTCACTTGGTTATAACCTGAGAAACCATCCATTTGGAACATTCCCTGTCGACATACATACCCCATAGCCCTTGTTTTTCAATTTGCAGCTATAGATCTAGGGCACTAGTATTTTTTAGATGTGGTTGAGCATCTTCTATTGTAAATTTTTTTATTTTTATATCACGAAAGCAATTAAGCTCATTAGGTGAAACCTCTAACAACATACCATATTGAGGTTGAGTGTCAACCACTGTCACATCCATCTTATAAGATCCTTTTGGACATGTAGAAAATCTTAACTCTAGGTTCTTCATCACACCTATGAATGACACTACTTTATTATTCTTGGCATAGAATTTCCCATAAGAAGAGTCCATCCACAGGCCTAGTTATTGCATGATCCCTAAAGGTATGATATTAATGGTTGCTCTTGAATCAATCATACAATTCTTCACCAATTTATTATTGATGAGAAAGGTAAGGTAAAAAGGATCAATTTGAGAACACTTAGTTATGGTTATCCCTAAGTAAACCTCATGGGTTCTCATGATTTCATCAGAGGTTTAGTTAATCTTAATTTTTTTCTACATTTTGGTGAGATCCATTATTTCCATTACTATCTCGATTTGATCCTTTCAAAATATTAGAAATCATAGAAACAATAGTATTCCTATGATCTTAAATCATTAACTCAAATAAAGGAGCCAATACCTTAATGTGACTAGGATTTTGAGCCATATAAAAAATAGGAGAATTCAAAACACAAGAAGGTGAAGATGATTTGTTTACCTCAATATTTGATAAATTTTCTTTTTTTGCTAAATAGGTAGACTTAATTTCTCCTTGAGAAGAATCCACTTTCTAAGTTTTACATGCTTTAAAACATCTTTTAAAAAGTGAACCCTTTGAATCTTAATATTCTTCCCCTGGTCACCAGATCCCTTAGCCAACCCTGATTATTTACCTAAGCTTTGTGCTTTTTTAACAAATACACTTGTTGGTTGTCCTTGATCTAATCCGGTTGTGATATTTCTAAAAACATAGTTTCTTTTAGATTTTTAAATTTTTGCAATAGTCAGAGATCTTGTTTCTTCTTCTATGGGTTTCCCCAACCTGGCATTCTATCTTTGTGACAATACTTGATTATTGTCATACTCTTCATCTAATAACTCCTCATTGTCTAGGAAAACTTGTTGATGGTAGGAAATACCTCTAGTCCTTTGTGAGTCCACATCAGTCACATCACCCTCTTCATCAAAGGAAATTTCACTATCTCTCTTGTAATGTCCCACTGATAACATATTTATAGTGTGTGAATCTCCATATTGCCCATTAACAAAATCCTCATCCATTAGTTCAAAATCATATATAGTGATTGTGCAACCACACATGTCATAAGATTATATGGTAGATTGCATGGGATGCACCATGGAGTATCATCAAAAAAATGGACTCTAGGCTTTCTTAGTGGATCAAGGGTTTCTCTATGTCTTGAATCCTTTGTATTATTAGGCAGAGGATTTTCATCTTTCCAATTGGTGTTATAAGGCATACCCCTTAATTTTTTTCTCTCATATTTTATAATAGGATGGCCTTTCATGTGGTATACCCTTATTATTCCTAACAATCTTATTATCAATATCTTTCAACTTGTCCATCACCCTGTCAATCTTTTCTTCATCCTTGTTTGTCTTGGGTTAATGATGTCTAGGATTTTTCAAGATCCTTGCCTCATCTCTTTTTTCCACTTTAACAGAGGCCTTTCTATTATCAATGTTTAAATAAATCTTAATAGCATCCATCAACACAAGGATTCCTACCTCTCATCTCATATCCTATTTTAGGGTCAAAATATTTTTTTATAAAAAATCAGATAGAGAGGATCAGGAGGCTTTGAATAAAAAGGTATCCTATTGTACACCTTGAGAAACCTTGAATTGACATTATCCATTGCTTCATTTCTCCCATTTTGCATGCTTGTAAACTCATTCAATTAAAACTTTGGATTTGAATGATCTCCATGTTGTTCCTTGAATAATGTTTTACATTCATTACATGAATTAGTATAAGCATCTAATAAACATTTATACCATTCTCTAGAATCCTCTACTAAAGATTGTATGACAGATTTCATCACAACATCTTCACATTCTACTTTGAAATTGTCAATGAAATTCATATAAGCTTTTAAATGATCTTCTCACTAATATATATTTATTACTTGAAAATTTTAGAACATTCATCCTCATCTCATTACTTATTTGATTTGGATAACTAGGTATACCACTGAATTCAAGTTTTCTACAACCTCCAATGTGAAGGGGGGATCTCATTTCCTAATTAATCTGTTACTAATTACCTTTTAGGACATGATGTTGAAGGCCAATTTGAGAAAAATAAACTTGTAGTTGTGTTTGTTGTAAAGAAGTTCTTTGTAGTACACTTTGAGGTACATATGGGGGCCAATTCCAATATTTCCAATTAGGTTGTGGCACAAATAGATTATATCCAACATAGTGGTACCCAAAAGGGGGTGCACTAGAAGTTTGGGGCCTTGAAGTATATAAGAAAGGTTCAATTGATGAAAAAGTAGTTTGTGGAGTAAAAGGAATAGTATCGGTGCAAGAACTTTGGGCAATAGTAAAATATTATGTAGTTACAACACTCTAACTTGGAATAGTAAAATTGTTGAAGGTTGACCATGTAAAAGTGGATGCAATTTAGGTTACATGGCCTTGAGAACTTGATTGGGATGCATGAGTAGTAGTCATTGGCAAGGTATCTTGAAATGATTCAGATGTTATTGTAAATGAAGATGCATTTGATGGTCTTATTCGGGCACTAGCAGTCCTTTGTGAAGTAGTTACCTATTGCAAATTTTCATTATGAGAAGGTCCTAGTTTTAAATCTATCAATTGGTAAGTTAAAGCCTCCTTTTCTTTCTCTAATTTTTCTCTTTCCACCCAAAGCTTTAAATCCTCAATTTATTGTCTCAACTCATTGTTGGTAAGTTGAGAAACATGGGTTGAGCAAGTATTGACATTAGTGAAATGGGCACTAATAGGAATACTTGAAGTACTTTGTGTTGTCATTTTATTTGGGTTAGGAATAACTTGGGATGCTTGGTGGGTTGTAAAACCAAGGTTTGGAATATGGCTCATCCACTTATTCAACTCAAATGATTTAATAAATTAGGCAAATTTCACTTAGGCTGACTAGGATTGATGAAGTGTGCTCCCCTTAATACCACAAACACATAACAAAAATAGAGAAACAACAACAATTTTGCAAGAACAAAAAATGGGCTTCTTATTATCTCCACAAGTGTAGAATTACAAATTTTTAGAATTACAATATGTAAGGCCACATGGGCATTCCCCTTACAATATTATGTAGGACAAAGCCTCGAATCAATACCCAGATCTACCCCCAGAACTGCCCTAGACAACACTACGGGCCTTCTTTATATAGGCAATTTCCACTGCCCGAGAAGGTTCCAAAAATTTAGCCCTTAGGGCTGACCAAACTTAAAATTATTTTATTTTTCATTTTATTACATCATAGTCAGCTCAAAATAACTTTTGAAACCCGAACAAAAATTTTGAAGAAAAAATTATTTTCCGCCATTTCAGGTGGCCCAACTTTCAAAAATCATAAGTCATCACCAGTTGACCTGATTGACTATTATGACCCCAATTCAGAAAGGGCACAAGGAGCTCTACAGTGCCTAACTCACTCAAGCTCCAATTAGTCAAAGTTTCAACCTCATGTGGGGCCTCTAAAGCCTTTAAAACTGAGTTCAAAGTTTTTGTACCCTACTGCCAATACCGAAAATCTTCAATATCTTCAAAACTAGACCTGATCTAACCATGAAACTTTACTGGTAGGCTGATATGACTAAGATGGACCTCCACATGTGAAATCAAAACATTCTGAGATCGTATGACCAACTTACTAAAAATAGCAAGTTTCCATAAATAGCAACTCTGCACAAGATAGCCCTTATTGAAAAGAAACCAAAAATATTTTTGGGTGATGCAAGATTTCTCTTACAACTAGGATGCTCCTGCATCAAACACCTAGGGTAATTTGAGAAGTGACCCCGTCACGTCTTAGGTGTGAAGAGGAAAACCAAGACAGTTAACCTCCTCCCTTGTCAGCCATGAAGAATCTTCAACAGGTCGTCCTTTCCACTTGACCAGATATTCTTCATATGTCTTGTTCCTTGTGCTTCTGCCAACATGACTATCCAATATATCCTCAATCTCTTTGGTATCTAAACTAGTTGCTGGAATACTCCACTGTGCTGTTGTGATGTCATCTTCAACACCTCCTTCATGATACTCTATCAAATCTAAAATGTTAAACACTGGTGAAATATTCAGCTTAGTAGGTAATTCTACTTCATATGCATTTCCTGAATCATGCTTCTTCAGTATTTTACATGGCCCAAACTACTTCATTTTCAATTTGTTATATGTACCAACTGGAAATCGCTCCTTTCACAAATGAACCATGACTTCATCTCCAACCTGAAATTCCTTATGCCTCCTTTTCTCATATGCCTTAGCCTTATACTTCGCATTCATCTTGGTAATATGCTTCCTCACCTCCTCATGGATGTTCTTCAAATGTTCTGTGAAATCCTCAGCTTCAACACTACTTATTTCTCCTTTATCTATCTTTGTTAACTCAGATGCATTTCTTAGACTACTTCCTATAGACGCCTAAAATTGTCCATTCACACTAATATTAATTTTTATTGATATTTACCCTTAACATTATGGTTGATTTTATTAATTGACTATAATTGTTATATTCTTCTATTTATTTAATTAAATTTACTTTAATTAAATAAATTTATTTTCCCTTTGTATTTAAATTTTATTTAAATACTATAATATATTAAATTCAATTTAATATATTATCTCTCCATTTCCCTCTATAAAATAAATTTTATTTATTTTATTCCTCCACTAGCCTAAATTTCTTTTAAACCATGATTAAATTAAATTTATTTTAATTTAATTAATTTTTCCTTTTTCCTATGCTTCCCTTTTTCTAATATTCTTTTAATCTTGATTAAAAGGTGGATTACCTCTAAACATGTGCACAATCACCTTTTCTAAGGTGGCCACCTCTCCATCTTTTTTCTCCACCAATCATTTTTAAATTTCTCTTTCCCTCTAAAAGTGAAGTTTGACTTTTGCCACTTCACCTTTTGCCTCTTAATCCTATCCAGTCATTTCTTTTGCCTCTTAATCCTATCCACTCATTTCATTTTGCCTCTTCATCTTTTCCAAACCCTACCTAACCTTTAATCCTAGCCACTCATTCTTTTGCCTCTTAATCTCCACTGTCCAATTCTTTTCATTTTCTATAAAAGGAGGCCTCACTCCTCATTTTGAGGAACTCTTCAAGTTCTTTTTCTTCTTAATCTCTTAGCTCTTGCATCTTCTAACTTTCTTAATTATTCTAGTTCTTTTCTTCATTGCATTCTAATCTTGTTTCTAATCTAGATCTTGTTGCATCTTTATCTTAGATCTTAATCATATTGCATCCATCTTAGATCTTAATCTTATTTTCATTATCATAGTCTTGAATCTTAATCTTTCATCATTTGTGAAGCTTGGGGCAAGTTCCTCATACTTGTTCTCAATCCCTTCACCATCATCTAGCTTGCATCCCATAGATTTGTATTAGTTTTGCATTTCATTTGTGTTGGGAGAGCATACCCACATAATCTCAAAGAGAAAATCAAACAAGGCTTTGGGTGCCCTTGTTTTAGCTCATTGAAGGTTGTAATGAAAGTTTCTTATTTTGTTGCATGTACTAACATCTAATATGATTGTTTGGTGTTTTGGTATTTTTTATTTGCAGCAAATAGGTTCATATTTTTATTGCATACACTTCCATATACAATCTAGAATGGTGATTTACCAATGCTCCTATTAACAAAATTATTGTATGCAAATTTTGCTTGTGGTAAAATCAAATCCCATCCTGTTGGCTTGTCTCCAACCAAACATCTCAGCAAATTCTCCAAACTCCTATTCACCACCTCTGTCTGTCCATCAGTCTGTGGATGATGTGATGAACTAAACTTCAAATCTGTCATCAAATTCTTCCATAATGTATGCCAGAAATATCCCACAAACTTATTGTCTCAATCTGAAACTATGGTCTTTGGAAAACCATGTAGTCTCACTACTTCTCTAAAAAACAATTCTACTACATGAACAGCATCATCAGTCTTCTTGCAAGGAATAAAATGTGCCATCTTCAAAAATATGTCAACCACCACAAAAATTGAATCGTGTCCCCGCTAAGTCCTCGATAAACCAAGAACAAAGTCCATACTGATATCCTCCCAAAGCTTCTCTGGTACAGGTAATGGCTGATACAACCCTATATTCTGCTTCAGTCCTTTTGCCATCTAACATACTTTGCAACTCTGTACAAACTTCTTCACATCTTGCTGCAACTGTGGCCAATAATAATTCTCACTAACCAAAGCAAGGGTTTTATCACTACCAAAATGTCTAACCAATCCTCCACTATGCTTCTCTTTGATGAGATTCTCCCTCATAGAACTTTATGGAATGCACAACTGACTCTCTTTGAATAACATATCATCTTGAATGATAAAATCCAACCACTTCGTTCTATCTAGAGTAACAAGTTCTTTACAAGCTTTCCAAGCTTCTCCAAAGTCAGGATCCTCTGGATAAAAATTCTTGAGTTCCTTGAACCCAACCACCTCAATCTACATTTATGTTAGCAACAATTGCCTTTTGCTAAGTGCATTTGCAACCCTGTTAGACTTTCCACTCTTGTGTTTCAAAACAAATGTATAACTCTATAAAAACTCAACCCATTTCAAATGCCTTTGATTCAACTTTCCTTGACTATTCAAATATTGAAAAACTTGATGATCAGTATACAAAACAAACTCCTTAGGAAGTAGATAGTGTCTCCACTTCTTTAATGTCTGAACTATAGCATAAAATTCCTGATCATAAACAAAATATTTTCTGTTGGCATCATTTAACTTTTCACTGAAATAAGCAATAGGTTTACCTTCTTGGCTCATAACAACTCCTATTGTAGTACCACTAGCATCACAGTCTACTTGAAACACCTTATAAAAATCTGGAAGTGCTAAAATAGGTTGTTCTATAACTTTCTGTTTCAACAGTTTAAAACTCTTATTTTCCCCATTAGTTCATTTGAACTCTTTTCTATCCCCTCTCATTGTTTCAGTCAAGGGTTCATAAATACTACTAAAATTTTTGATAAACTTTCTATAAAAACTAGCCAATCCATGAAAAGATCTTACCTCAATAGCACTCCTTGGAGTAGGCCATTCAAGGATAGTTTGTACTTTCTCTGGGTCCATTTTTAAACCTTCTACTGAAACTACAAATCCCAAATACACTAACTCTCTCTTCACAAAATTGCACTTCTTCAAATTTATCGATAATTTCTCTTCTCTCAGCTTCTCAAACACCCTATGAATATACATCATATGCTCCTCCAATGTCTTACTAAAGATCAAAATATCATCTAGGTAAACAATGACAAGCTTACCAAGAAATTCCTTTAGAACCTTGTTCATGAGCCGCATGAAAGTGCTCGGTGCATTGGTTAGCCCAAAAGGCATGACTAACCACTCATACAATCCTTCCTTTGTCTTGAAGGTAGTCTTCTACTCATCTCCTTCTCTGATCTGAATCTGATGATATCCACTCTTTAGATCTATCTTTGAGAAATACACAGCTCCACTCAAATAGTCCATAATATCATCCATTCATGGCAATGGAAACCTGTACTTGATTGTGATCTTGTTTATTGCCATGGAGTCTGTACACATCCTCCATTATCCATTCTTCTTTGGTGCTAATACCACTGGTACAACATAGGGACTCAGACTCTCTCAAATCAACCCCTTTTGCAATAACTCATGTACTTGTCTATTCAACTCCTCACTTTCTGCTGGTGTCATTATGTGTGCTACCTTATTTGGAAAACTGGCTCCTGGAATCAAATCCATCTGATAACTGATCCTCCTTACTGGTAGTAATCCATCAGGTACATTATCAGACACAATATCCTAAAACTCATTCAACAAATTTGTAACTTCTACAGGTACATCTTCTACTTCATCTTTACCAGCTTTTGGAATTAAAGCAAAACACACATGCTCATGCCTCATACCCTCTAGGAAATTTCTTCCATCAAAAATTTGTATTCTTGCACTACCACATACCTTCTCTTCTGTGTCATTCAATGGCTTTAGCTTATGTCGCACTCTATCCTTTGTTAGGGAATAGGTATTCGCATGACCATCATGTACTGAACATCTGTCAAACTGCCATGGTCTACCTAATAACATATGACATGCATCCATAGATATAATATCACATAGTACCTCATCATGGTATCTGCCAATCTTGAACTTCACTAGGCATTGTTCATTGACCATGACCTTATGGTCATCCTGCACCCAAGCAATCTGGTATGGATGTGGGTGTTTTTGTCTCTTGAGCTTCAACTTTGTGACCATCTCTTCTGACACCAAATTATTAGTGCTTCCACTATCAATAATCACATCACAACATTTACCTTCACACTTGCACCTGGTGTGAAACAAGCTCCTCCTTTGCTCAGGTTCATTCTCACCACTCAGTAGGACTCTTCTATTAATCAACATTTCTCCTCTTTCAGCATCTTCAGAATTTGATGATCTGGCATCTTCATCTACATGTGCAACTCTGGTATGGCCTTCATTTCTCCTGTCCATCCTTCCTTGGTGTTGATGACATTCAAATGCCCTATGACCTTCTTCTCCACAGTGAAAACATGTTCCACGGAAGCCTCCTCTTCCTGATCCTTTTCCTCTTCCTCTTCCTCATTGGTCTCTATTATTTTGATCATGGAAATGATTGGAAATGTTTCCTCTCTGATTTTGACTACTACTGGCCTCATCCTTCTTTTTTGGATCTTCATTTTAGCCACCATATGACCATCCACCAGATCATCCACCATGACCTCTTCCATTTTGTCTGCTCTTGAACTTCTTGTTCAACTTTTCCTCTACTTTTAGGGCAAATTGGTATGCCCCTTTAATACTATTCATTCAAACCAAATTTAGATCCTCTTGAATGCTCAGCCTCAACCCATTAAGGGAACGGGCAACTTTCTCCTTATCAGCTTCTACATGGCCTGCTCTGATGAGGATTTGATAGAATTCTTCTGTATACTCCTGAACAGATCTTCTTGCTTGCTTCAAACTTTTCATCTTCTTCAATAGGTCAAGCTCATAATCAACAGGAATGAATTGTCACTTCAGTTTATCAACCATCCAATCCCATCTTGTGATTTTATCCTTTCCTCTTCGATTTCACTCCAATTGAATCTCTTGCCACCAGATCTTCGCATGACCCTTCAGTCTGGCCTTCGCAAATTTGACCCGATCAGGATCCTCGATATCTTCATACTCAAAATATTCTTCACATTCATTAATCCAGTCGATCAACTCCTCTGGGTTGACATTTCTTGAAAATGCAGGAACCTCAATCTTAGGTCTTTTCCCGATTTTGGAAATGGCCCGAAAAAGTCTTTCTTCCTCCTGGTTTAGAATTTTGCCTTCTTCTTGATTAGAATTTCCTTCTCCCTTGGCTTCATCCTCGCTTTCATCTTTGACATTAAAATTCATTCCTATGTGAATCTCTTCTTGCAATGCTCACACTTGTCTCTGGAGTGTTCTAACCTTAGGTGTCACAACACCAGCTCTTCCACCACGTTCCCTTCATGGAGGCATTTTCGCGCTACTCACTGGAACCCTAACCACGGTCCTAGTGCAAAATACCTCACAATCAATGATCTTTTTACACACTCAGGAACTCCTACTCTAATACCACTTGATGAAGGGTGCTCCCCTTAATACCACAAACACATAACAAAAATAGAGAAACAACAACAATTTTGCAAGAATAGAAAATGGGCTTCTTATTATCTCCACAAGTGTGGAATTATAAATTTTCATAATTACAATATGTAAAGCCACATGGTCATTCCCCTTATAATATTCTATAGGATAAAGCCTCCAATCATTACCCAGATCTACCCCCAGATTTTCCCTGGACAACACTACGGGCCTTCTTTATATAGGCAATTTCCACCGCCCGAGAAGGTTCCAGAAATTTAGCCCTTAGGGCCAACCAAACTTAGAATTATTTTATTTTTCATTTTATTACATCATAGTTGGCTCAAAATAACTTTTGAAACCCGAATAGAAATTTTGAAGAAAAAATTATTTTCTGCCATTTCAGGTGGCCCAACTTCTGAAGACCATAAGTCATCACTAGTTGACCCGATTAACTATCATGACCCCAATTTGGAAATGGCACAAGGATCTCTACAGTGCCTAACTTGTGTAAGCTCCAGTCAGCCAAATTTTTTACCTCATCTGGGGCCTCTAAAGCCTTCAAAATTGAGTTCAAAGTTTATGTACCCTGCTGCTAATACCGAAAATTTTTAATATCTTCAAAACTAGACCTGATCTAGCCATGAAACTTTACTGGTAGGCTGATATGACTAAGATAAACCTCCCCAAGTGAAATCAAAACATTCCGAGATCGTATGACCAACTTACTAAAAATAGAAAGTTTCCATAAATAGAAGCTCTGCATAAGATAGCCCTTATTGAAAAGAAACCACAAATATTTTTGGGTGATGCAAGATTGCTCTTACACCCAAGATGCTCCTGCATCAAGGATATAGATCAATAATATTTGTTAGGGATACAAAAACTACAAAAAGGTTTGTAGGGCTTGAAGTATTTTCCTAATTCTATGGAATTGGGTCTAGTGGTGAACCTTGAGACAATCCCTAATATAAAATCCTTCCTCTAAAGAAGGATCTTGATAGTCTTTGTTCAGTATGCAACAAAGGAGTTTGTCCCCCCTTAATAGAACTAGGTGTGTTTGTAGGAGTTGAACCTGTAGTGGATTTTGGTCTCCATATCTAATCAGAGGATTCCTACCTTAATTTTTTCTTAGATGCCAATTATTTTCTCTCAATTTATAATTAATCTATTTTCTTCACTACCATTCCTTGATCTTTAATCACTTTAATCCTAATGGATCTTGAGGTAATTGGTACAAAGACTATGTGAGTTGCCACCCTTGTCAAGGGATTGTAATTTCTAACAAATAGTTTATGTGTGATGATATAAATATTCTATTTCTAATTAGGATTCCTTTGATCATACAACCTCCTTTGAATGTGATCGTGAATAATCAAAGCCCTATCTTCCTCTTCTACCAATTCTACATTAACATAATGAAATTTCCTAATAGTTCTTATGTTATCCCAAGCTATAGTACTCATGTGAGATATTAAATCAATAAGATCTTCCTCTCTCCAATCTTGGAAAGGTTGTTCAATTGGTGCTTGTAATCTATTGAGTACCATTTTGAAATAATTCTTAGTTCATCCTCAACAGAGTGATTTTGTTCATAATTTAGATAGGATAACTGAATTGAATAATTAATTTTATAAATGATACCAAATATTCTAGGATAGATTTAACAAGATTTTCATGTTGAAAAATAAATTTATAGTCTTAATGTTCTTGGTAGAAACAATTAATCTTTACAAATTTTCAACATGAACTTGAGGTCTCTTTTCTTCTTCTTCTTCTAAAACTTTAGTTAGTCTTCTATACTCAACATAACTAGTCATATTATTCTAGGTCATTGAACCTGACTAAGAGAGAATATCTTCTTGTTGATTCTTAGGCCAATTCAAATTAGGTTGTAGTACAGGGGCAAGATCATCACTAGAAAGAACCATCTTGGATCATATTCGAGCTGACTATAAGAAGAAAGAGGGATCACCATGTAAAACTTTGCAACCAGGAAACCCTAAATCATTCTCATCAAACATTAATGTAAACCCTCAACAGAGTTGCCAATTTCATTGGCAGTTCTAACTATTGGTCCAAAGCTTCTATGAAATAGCCAATTTGTAGTTTTGGAAGATAAGGAAAGTGACCAATATAACATAGTGTGATTAGGGATAAGGAACTAATCACAACTCTCTCCACGTTTGGATCTATTAAACCAAGGTAGGTGAAGAATAATAATACCCTTGTGATCCTAAAACCCTTTCTTGTAGGTATTATGACAAATTATGTTATCTACATATGTAATTAGGCATATGAAAGGTATGTAACTATATTGGTTATATACTTGATTTGTCGATTTTAGAAAAAAGAGAACTAACATCCAAACTAAGACACTAAATCAAAAACTAAAAGAAATACTTGAAAAGTAAATATTTTTGGATTTATGTTTTTGAAATATACTAAAATCTACTGAGATAATTCAAACCAGTGCCTTATTTAGGGAATACAGAGTCATAAGAATATAATTCTACAAATTCATAAAGTTGGAACTCAGAAACAACTTATCAACTGACTCAACACCTTGTATTGATCAACTATACGAACAAATAGTATGTTCTACAACAATCACATATATCTATCAGATTCATATAAGTGTTTTACTAAATTTTTAAATCTTTGCTTCAAATATCTTCAAGAATAACTCATACAATTACTAACATAGAGCAATTGAGAAACCAGAAACCCTTGATTTTTTATTTCATTAAATCTAAGAAGTATATAAAAGGACAACATAGAAAATGTTGTTTTTGCAACTACAAAAACTTTCACAAAAAGTATAACATCGTAAGGATTGTATATCCAAAAATAAGAAAACTCTTTGACTTATCCTATAGAATTTTACAAGTATATAATTTTGGCTAAGATCCTATTGGACAACTAGAAAACTCAAAATAAGGCCCTAAATTCCCTTTTATAATACAGGGGGTGAACAAGCTTCAAGCAATTTACAAAAGATCTATCTGGAAGTAGGTAACCACTATCTGGATAAAAGATAAAACACTAAATGACCTACTAACAACTTTTTAGACATTCCTTTCTTTTCCTCCAAAGAAGTAGTTTACACAAATATCTTCAAAAAAATTCTTCTATGAGCTTAGAGAAAGTTCACAAAAGGATGATGAGGTGTTCAAAACTCCTTGAACCTCATGATAGCAAGCTGCTTGCAATTTTCTTCTTAAAATATATGCATTTACTTCACTAAATCATATCAAAATATTGTCAAATCTCCTTCTGTAATTGAAAATCATCCTTTATATAGGATCATATTAATCCCATATCAAAATAAGATTGATATCTTCAAATTTTCAAATTTTCAAAAATTGGCAGAAGCCAATTGCTACTTCCTGGATCAAAATTTCAAAATAAGGGAACAAAGGGTTAGGGTTAGCTAAATAATCATAAAATATTTAACCCAATATTGTTGAGATTTGCAACGATTAGAGATGATGGAGATGTTGGAAATATAGTTGGGAAATGTGATACTGAGAGGGGGGGTGAATCAAATATCACCTACTAATCCATTTTAACATTGCATACAACTTTTTCATAGCATCAACAAAACTTCATCAAAATAAAGTAACTAATATACTAAGCATCATTCAAGAAAGTACTCATAACTCAGTAAATTTGGTTACCCAAAAACCCTTGAAAGGTAAAACTGGGGTGGGGATGACACCCACAAATCTTCACTACTACAGTATAAAGTTTGCCTGTTATGGCTACAAATTTGATCAAAATATGATCTACCTTGTGAAGGGTCTACCCTATTAAGAGCTAAAAGACTTATACTATCTACCTTGCTAAAGGATTTAAAACTTACAACAAAGTAAGCACTCGGCTAAGAGATTACAATAGGTCTGTTAAAACGACTCGATTAAAATATTTACCCTGATACACTTGTTAGAATGTCTTAGTACTTGATCCTTTGGTTTATGTTGATTACAAATCTTCTCCTTACAATATTTTTTTGATCTCTTATATCAAGTTTATGTCTATTATGTCCTTCACTTCTTAACTCGATCACTGAACTCTATCTAAATGCTTCACTGATCTGAATGTACACTCTGCTCATTCCTTCATTCACTTCACATCCTCTCACACACTAACTCGCTTTAGGGTTCAGATCTTCTCCTTATATAGACAACTAAACATCTTCATGATTTAAGATCTACGATTCAGATTTACTCTTTGTGTCGCTTAAGCTTTACTAATTTCTTATTGGCTCTAAGTGTTGCATAGGGATCAACGATTACAAAATAGGTGTGTAATCACCTCTGTGATTTCCTCAACAAACAAAATATAAAACATGAATGTCGGCCAAAATGTTTTACCTCGATCATTGTGCCATATAAAACTCATATTTCAATTCTAGCTAACTCAGCAATTGATGTCCCAGATACTCAACATTCACTGTGCTCGACATTTGCTAATATCTCTGTTGCTCGGTATTCATTACTTACATAGCTCAGCAAAAACTTAACTCGGCTAATACAAAAATATATAGTGACCATTGGTTTACTTGGTAGTACTACTGCTCGGTAAGTATACATTACATGACTTGGCCTATACATGATGACTCGGTCACAGTGATGACCGACCATCATTGCCTAGATAATGACTAAGTGTAAGTCACTAATAGTCAACAAAACTATAGAGATCTACAATCTCCCCCTCTGACATTAGTGGCAAAAACACACTGTCATGACATTACATTTGTATTTACAAAAGTACATAGTATTAGCAGAATACTCCCCCTAAGATATATATACATACAAAATTTTGTTACCTTCCCTTTGTGCCTGAATATGTCATGTCACTTAATTTCCCCCTTGTTTTTGGCACACCTGATTTCTTTTGGAGTGGGGATCGTGAAGTATTTCTCCAGAAATGGTTTATGAAGCATCATAACTATATGTAATGCAGTTTCCCATCATGTTGTAGCAGCGTTCAAAAATTCTGACTACACTTCTAGTTTAGCAGCTAGATTGACTAGGCTCTTAGCTATAGACAAATTTGGATCTTTTTGTGTTAAGTCCTTAGCCTTGGCTAGCTCTCTTTGAATGGACTCCAAATGAGGTTTCAAGATTGTTTGCATAGAGAGTAGATGATTCCTTTTCTTTCCATCGTTAGACATCAACTCGGCTATCCTTCCTTGTGTATGCATAAGCTTGGCATAATGTTTTGAACTTGATTTGGCATCCAAGCTTAAGGATTGACTAGTAGACTTTATTTCTTGCTGTAGTTTATCTACCAGCCCTTGGTTATCCTTTGTGAATTCTTCTACATGGCATATTTTGGTAAGCAGAGATTGTGCATTCACAACTACTTCTTCTAATTCAGTTACCAAAGTAGAAAGTGCTACATGTTTTACTGCAATCTCGGTAGATACCTTGTCCATCATCTTGGTCTCAAACTTTCTTTTCAACCACTACAACAACTTATCATTGGCTCCGCTTTATTCATTAGTCACTTTCTTGACTATATGGACAAGTTGTTCCAGTATAGGATCAGAATTATTTACATCAGATAACTCAAAAGCATCAATAAATATTTCTTTTATCTCATACAAGACCTATTTTTACTAATGTTCTCTTCTTAGTTCTTCCTACCTACTTTTCCTTTTCAATAGATCTTGTAGTATTTTCATCTGCTCATAAGATAAGTTATCAGAATCCCATTTTGGAATGACAATAACTTCATCAATTGTTACCTCTGGTGAAGAGATTTTTGCCTTCTTTTTCAGTATTTTCTTCTTTGGGGTACTCTTACTCAGCATCTGTACAAGAATTTGTATTGCCTCTTGTTCCTTAGGCTCTTATATGTCCATACCTTTGTCTTTTTATTCTTTTCCCTTATCCTCCACATGAGGACTTGAATCATTTAATGCAAACTACTCTCCTTTATCTTGTTGTGACTCCTTAGCAGATGTAGGCTAATTTACTGTTGTTGACTAATCTTGTTCCTCAATAGTTCTCATACCGGCTAGCATGTCAACTGTAACAACTTCAGGTTTTGTGGGGGTAGTGTTAACAGTTGTGGTATCATCAATTTTTAGATAATCTTTCACTTGTAAGAGCACAATATTACTGTCTGGAAAAGATGTATCTTTTTCTTCCTCGACCTATATATCCTCCTTGGTCCATACTTGAGTTCCTAATGTCAACAATACTTACTTCTGATACCTTCTGACATTCCTCTTCCTTAGGAGCTTCTGTCTCCTATATAGGTAACTCCATTGCATTATATATAGTGTCTGGCTCATCATCCTTAGATGTACTTGGATCTTTGTCAATTAACAACCCAAAAGCTATTTTCCAAGTCTTCAGACTTTCCTGTACAACATCCTCAACCTTGTGTTGAAGGATAGAGTAAGCTCTAAGTTTGGGAATGAATTTGTTCCTGTATTGTTCCACAATTTTCTTGATATTTGCAGGGGTGAGATCCGATGAAACTTGAGCTAATGTGCTCTCTCTTATCTGTTTCTCAATAATAAGAGCATATTCCCATTTTTGGGCAACTCTATTGCTCAACTCTTTGGGAATCCATTTTTCTAACTATATAGGTAACATCTTGAAGATGCAAAGCATTTCAAGAATAGGTTCTTCAACTCTTTCTTTATCTCCTATACTCATGCTCCCAAAATTTAATTCCTCTAGATCTTCAAGTCCAGTAGAGCTTGTGATAGTGTGGCATATTTCATCCACATTTGGTGTTACACTCTGTAATGCAATTTTCTTCATCACTTTATGTTTCCTCATCTTCTTCTTTTTATAAAATAGGTTTCCTTATAGGCCTTTTGTTTGCCTAAGTCTACACTGCCTTAGGCTTAACAACTTTTATTTTTCCTGATGCAGGGGATTTCTTTTGTGTCTCGGCAGTTGAAGAGACTACCATTGTTCTAGGCCTAAGCATAGGTGTCGATGTCACTTTAGGTTTTTGTATCTTTTTGGGTGTGGGCTCGGCAAGTACTATCTTCTTGCCTTTCTTCTTTTCTACTTCTACCTCTTCTTCTTCTTCACTTTCACTGTGATCACTTACTTCATCTTCTCCCAATCCTTGAGTTAATTCAAGTGGTGCATTTTTCTCTATTTCTTCAACCAATTTCTCCAGATTCTTCACAATTTTCTTCCTCTTTCTCTCTATAGTTGCAACCTTCAATCCCATAGTTATTTTGGATTTGGCTTCTTCATATGTTCCAAAATAAGGTGCCTTATTATCAATTTCTTCGACTAGAAGGGTTTTTATAGCATTTGTAGTCTCATCAATGTTTACCTCATAAGGTAATGGCATTAGCCATGAAACCCTCGGTAAAACTGCTTGTACATAGGTGAAATTTTTGTCAACTAGAAAGCATATATCTTGGCTATACTTCTCAACTAAAGACATGGGGATCCTACTTCTTTTCCTCATTTTCTTTTTGAAATCAATGGAATAATTCTCCATTACACCATTAAAAATTTATCCTATCTGACTTATGAGCTCATTGATTTGAACTGTAATTGGTTTCTTCTTATCCCATATCACTCCTCCAATAGTAGGAAAACACTTATGAATATAAAAGAATAGACAGACGAGCAAAGAACCAAACTTACACATAGAATTCTTTGCATTCTAGATTGAGTTTAGGTTCTTGGCAAGCTGAGTCAGCTGGAGCTCGGTGAGATCATAAGTGTGTCCCTTCTTGATGATTTTCCACGCTTGGTCCACTGCCATACATGGGACATTGTCCAACTGACTGGATTGGTAGAATTTGTGTGAGATAACCCTAACTGCAAAGTCAATATCTAGATCAGTGATGGTGGAAATCGTCATTCCACACTTGTTCCAAACTGCCTCTGTGTTTGCTTGAATTTCTTCCTTACTTAAACATTTCATTATTCTTTTTCCCTAAATTGTAAGGTATCTAGTTACCCGGTGAATCATTTCCTTCGTTATCTTCACTGATCCATCTTCCAGCCAAAATTACATATCATGCACTTGACTTAAAACAATTTTTATCCATTCTACTCTAAAGTTCTGTAGAAAATCTAGGGCATGAACTAACCCTTTCTTGGCGACCGATTTGTATTCCGGCTTCAACACACCATTATCACACAATTTTTCATATGCCTCTCTAATCTTGTAGTCTCCAATCTCTCTAATTTTACACATATAACAAGACCTAATGTCATTCATTATCAACACATTCTCTAGAATCGAGGATAGAGCACCGATGATATCTCCTTTGATTGCGCTCTCCCGAATTGCCTTAAACTTCTGTGGCTTACAAACTTTATTCCTTACCCAATGTGCATTGAAAACCTCCATCCCTTGTTTCTTTGTTGAAGTAGACAATGATGATGCCATTTTTAACTTAAAAATTCTTGAAAAGAAATATTGCTCGATAGGGTACCTTTTTCATAAGTGTTCTGCAGATGATTTGTCGACGGCATGCTGAAAAAATTTGGAATCGCCCTTGATAAACTGGTTACTCGCTCTCAGAATCACTCAAAGAAGTCTCAATTCGATTGGTGAAATGAAATGAATGGAAACTTTCTGCTTTATAGATTCCAAAAAGTCAAATTAGGGCCTCATAAATGCTCCATACAAAATTTTAAGTGGAATACAGCTATCTCGGCAAACTTATGTTAACCTCGGATAACACAAGCTTGGTCGATATAACCATTCAAACATAGCTCAGTGTACATCACATCTCGGCTACCACAGGTGCTCCGCATACATTGATAACTTAGTCAAAACAATGACGCTCAGCATCAAAAATGAAATGCTCTACTTTGCTCTGATATGTCTGAATGCATCTTTATCTATGTAGATATGGACTTTTACTCAACTTATGTTAGGACCTGATGTAAGATAAAGCATTGTAAGACTCAGTTCCAAACATACCTTCTTTTCTTAGTTTGAATAAGTGGGATCACCTGATCCATCAGATTGGGTGACCTCAGATGTACTGGCTTCACTTGTGCTTTCTTCTTCTTTCTTCTTCCATGTCTTATTCAATTGATTTCTCAATTTCTCACGAATATCTTCATTCTGATTTTGATCATTGCTTGGTATAGGTGATCTACAATCTTTCTATAGGTGACCTATCTTGTTACACTTGTAACACACCATGCTTCCATTCATCCAACTTTTGGATTTACCTCTGAAATGAGTCTTCATACAATTTTCTCCAATGTGTCCATATTTTCCATAGTAATGACAATTGTACCAAGTGTTATAATCCCAATTGTATGAGTTATTCTTCTCAGGTGACTTAGTCTCTTTAGGTTTAGATCTGCATTCAAATGCTTTATGCCCATATTTTTGATAATTGAAACAGTGTCCTTGAAACTTTGGTGAGGTAGGTGGACTACTAACCTTAGACCTGCATTCATGTGCCTGATGTCCATGTTTCTTATAGTTAAAGCAATACCCATTAAATTTAGGTTTAAGATCAGACTTACCATGTTTTCTCCTACATATGTTGGTTGTATGTCCTGGCTTTTCACAGTGATGGCATGTGGGCTTGTTGTTCTTTGGTTTTGCATTCTTTTTCTCTCCACTCTTTGATGATTCTCCTTCTTTGGTGGATGATGAATGCTCATTTAGTCCAAGTCCAGATCTATCACCAGATCTTCTAGGTGACCTTAATAGCTCTTCAAAGTATTTTGCAGCTTCATTTGGTTTTTTCATCCTTTAATTGATTTCCTTTTCAAATCTCAGTTCATTTCTTAGCTGATCATTTTTAGATCTCAGATTGTTGATTTCCATATCTTTCATGCCCAACTCTTGATTAACCAGCAGCAATTGATTTACCATGTCTAGTTGAACAACACCTTTGCATATCACTTGTCCTTTCATTTAGTCTCATTTCTATTTGTCTTTTGTCTTCTTCAGCCATTGTCTTGTCTTCCTCAGCTTTCTTTTTCTGTTCAACTACTTCATAGAGTCTGACAGATTGAATTTCTTGTTCTATCTTTAGATTTTTGATGTCATCATTTAGTATGGTATTTTTCTCCAGTAGCTCTTTTATGGCTTTGTCACTTTCTGTAGAGTTCCCATTATCAAATAGTCCAGTAGTATCTTCTTCTTGATATTGTGAATCATTTTGCTGAATAGCAATTTCTCTCCTCTTGCTTAATGATTTCTTCAATTCACCTCTGGCTGCTTCCAATTTTTGTAATGCCAACTGTACATAAATCTTTTGATTCTCTATAACCTTTCCTAGCTTATAAATTTCCATCTCAAGATCTTTTTCTTCAAGTAGTTAGACTTTCTATGAGAAACCTTGATTCTCTGATACCAATTGTTGGAAATATAGTTGGGAAATGTGATACTGAGAGGGGGGTGAATCAAATATCACCTACTAATCCATTTCAATATTGCATAAAACTTTTGCATAGCATCAACAAAACTTCATCAAAACAAAGTAACTAATATACTAAGCATCATTCAAGAAAGTACTCATAACTCAATAAATTTGGTTACCCAGAAACCCTTGAAAGGTAAAACTAGGGTGGGGATGACACCCACAAATCTTCACTACTGTAGTATAAATTTTTCCTGTTAGGGCTACAATTTTGATCAAAATATGATCTACCCTATGAGGGGTCTTCCCTGTTAAGAGCTAAAAGACTTATATAGTCTACCTTGCTAAAGGATTTAAAACTTACAACAAAGTAAGCACTCGACTAAGAGATTACAATAGGTCTGTTAAAACCACTCGATTAAGATATTTACCTTGATACACTTGTTAGAATGTCTCAGTACCTGATCCTTCGATTTTCACTGTATGATGATTACAGATCTTCTCCTTACAGTATTGTTTTGATCTCTTCTATCAAGTTTATCTATGTTGTGTCCTTCACTACTTAACTTGGTCACTGAACTCTATCTAAATGCTTCACTGATTTGAATGTGCACTTTTCTCATTCCTTCATTCACTTCGCATCCTCTCACACACTAACTCATTTTAGGGTTCAGATTTTCTCCTTATATAGACAACTAAACATATTCATGATTTAAGATCTACGATTCAGATTTACTCTTTTTGTCACTTAAGCTTTACTAATTTCTGATTGACTCTAAGTGTTGCATAGGGATCAATGATTACAAAATAGGTGAGTAATCACCTCCGTGATTTCCTCAACAAACAAAATATAAAACATGAATGTCGGCCAAAATGTTTTACCTCAATCGTTGTGCCATAACAAACTCATGTCAATTTTGGCTAACTCGATAATTGATGTCCCTGATACTCGGCATTCACTATACTCGGCATTTGTTGATATCTCTATTGCTCGATATTCATTACTTACATAACTCGGCAAAAACTTAACTCAGCTAATACAAAAATACATAGTGACCATTGGTTTACTCGGTAGTACTACTGCTCGGTAAGTATACATTACATGACTCAACCTATACATGATGACTCAGTCACGATGATGACCAACCCTCATTGCCTAGATAATGACTAAGTGTAAGTCACTAATAGTCAACAAAACTATAGAGATCTACAAGAGATATTATCCATCACTGATTTTTGCCTTTGCCTTACTAAATATAATCCATCCTTGATGGATTGTGGCCAAATCCTCCACATAGCTATAAAAAACAATCAATGCTCTATCTTCATCTACTTTTATAAAAGCAAGTTTGACATCTTCCAAGGCTTCTAATTCTATATCCCAAGAAAGAAAGGTCTTTGGAATCATAGTAATATTTTGTCCATCCATTTGGTCAACAAAAAGAGAAGGCATCCCATAATTAGTCAAACCATAAAAATTGGATAATTTTGCCCCAATCACCTTTGTGTATAATTGATGTTTTGAAGATAGTTGAGACAAAAATTTGAAGCTCCAGTCATACTCTTACACTAAATATTGAAGTAGATAGGGGAAACATTCCTGAATAAAACTTGAAACCCCTAATAAACTTATTCAAATGAGAAAGGGAACATGCTAGAAATATTTTCCATTGTAAATGTGTATACTACAAATTCAAAAACTCTAGGTAATCAATTTATACCTTCTCCACAAATCTTGAAAGCACATTTGACTTGACATCAATGAGAAATTGGACTACATTCTCAGTGGCCTCTTCCCATTTAGCATCCCTAATGGCTTTTTCCAACTTTTCCTTTAATCTCTCATTCTCAACATTCAAAGTGGCAATCTCATCTTTCATCCTTGTTACTTCTTAAGGATAAGGTCCTTCAATAGAAATTCTAGAACTTGCCTGCAACTAATCCTCTAATGTTTTATTTTTGGCCTCCAAGGCTACAATCTTTTCCTATCTCCTTGATGCAACTACATGGGACATTTGTGCACATCCACAACTAGACCAGTTGCTTGCACACCTGTGAAATCAATAAACCTTTTGAGAAGTAGTTACCAACAATATTTATCCTATTAAGAAACCATAGAAGATTTCTTGGCTTGAGTATGTAGAGAACATATAGAAAGGAAAATTAATTTTTCATCAAATATAGAACCAAAGAGTAAACTATATTCTTTATCTAGATTCAAACTAGATAAATCAATATTTTTCTATCTCATAAGCCTATCAAAGGCAATGTCCAAAAGATATGTTCCATCCTTCTAAAAGGAGGACACAACTTTAAACAATCATCTCTCTACCTTTATGAGAGGTCATTGTAGCCATCTTTTCTTCAACCTTGCTAAGAACTTCATATTTTACCTTAGCTTTCTCTCCCTCGGTTAATGTCTCAAAACTAACTCCTCTCTTTTCAACTAAAATCTTGGCTTCTTGTTGGAGCACAAACTAATTGAATTTATTCTTCCTTATAAACTCATCATCTATAATCAATTCTTTGCAAGCCTCTACCCTTATGTCATTTTTCATACCTCCTCCCAATTTCAAGACTACCAGGGTCCTCTCTATTGATGACACTTCAATTTGCATTGTCTTTTGAATATCAAATCACTGGGAGGCAAAGGTGGTTGGATGGGGGTATAAAATCCCTCATAGGATATGTATGGAGTTGGTTGGATCAAGGCCAAAGTTATTATAGGCACAATGTCTAGAAGATTCTTTGTCGCACTAGAAGGCACTGAGCCAAATGATGAAGATCCCTCCATAGGTTCCATAAAAGATGAAGCAATAAAACTTCTAGGTCAATGCAGAGGAACTTGACGATATGGTTGAGGGGTTTCTTGATTGTCAGGTAGATGAGGAGATAGACTTTCAATAGAAGATGGTGATGATTTAGGTGGACTTGGAGATGGTGAAGTTTCTCCAATAGGGAATCTAATTGAATATGGTGAAGATTCAGAGTCCATTTCAATTAGAGAAGGCTTAGGCTCTTGAGCCTTGTTAGTTACAATATAAGGAAGAGGCATCCTATCAATATCCTTCTACAAAGTGGCAAGCACTTTCATTCTCAACTCAACCAAAGGAACCATTTTATAAGTAGGAGCATAATTACCCTCCTTGTGATTTTGATGCTTTGCATGATGAATCTTGTACAACCTCTCCCTTAGCTTCAAAACATCTTCATAGTTAGTTGCATTCCTTATATAATCATCTAATGGTTCTTCCTTATGTGGGGGAGCATTTAGATACACACTCTTTATCAAACATTATAAATCATAGAATCTATGAGCCTAACTAGGTATGTAATACTCATTCAAATTGATCAGGATTACTTAGAATCCCTTTCTTGAGATAAAATGAAGAATTCCTTGGAACACCACCTAAGGAGGGAAGAAAGAACCTTTCTTTCAGACATCTTTCAAATCAAATTCCTTTGTAGAGACTAGTTGCCTCATGACTTCAAAGGAAATTCTACCAGGAATAGTTATTGGTAAATTTTTTGGGTGGAAGTGAATTTCCAAATATTCTTATGATTGTGTGGTCCTTGAAACAAAACCATGATCCCCCATTGTGGTCCACCACTGCTGGTGGATGCAATTCCTTGGGCCTTAATTTTTTTGAACTCTATTAGATAGCCCTCGTGGGACTCTTCCCTTCAAATATGCCATCAGTGGCTTGAAAAAGTGATTCTTAAACAAAACATAAGAGGAGGAATTGTCATGCCTATCCAAAATATATGTCCATTCTTGGATTGGAACTATCTCTCCATCCACCACTAATTAGACCTTGAGATATTGTTCACACACTTTGAGTTCATTCCACAAAATGATATGCATTAAGATAGAGTAGAATATGAAATTGCATGTTTTCTTCTCCTTTATAGTCATTAGATCCTTGTGGATGGATTCAACTAATGTTCCTCCATAATCACAACTCATATGTGCATCCATTCCTTGCATATCTAGACATATCAACATCATTTAGTTGGGAATGTAGGTCATTGCATCATCACCATGCCACTGACATAAGGCATAATAGGTGTCCTTTACTTACTAAGAAAACAAATCAATGTGGTATGGAGGAGTATCCTTAGGACTCAAGACCCTTTCTACCTTTGACAAATGCTTCAGCCTATGCAGAGGACTTGTACCTTTATACAACTCCTTGTACTTGTCAAAATCCTAGTGTAATTGACTTTGATCAAAAGGCCACCATTCTCTACCAGTCTCTAGTTTGAATGTTTATTCAATGCTTTCTCTATTCACTTTGGTCAACTCCTTTCCATTATGGGATAAATCATGCCTTGTCCTAAGGTTATATTTTTCTATAATTCCCATCACCAAATATGCATTCACAAACACATTAGGGACAATAACCCTCGCTAAATTAGAGTCCCAAATGTTCCTAAGTAGTAGCCCTTGCTTTCTCTTGTTATAAATTATCCTCCAAAGGGCAATACCAATTATTTCAGATCTATAAAAAACTTACCTAAATCTAAAGATGATTGTTGTGTTGCCATGGCTAAAAATCATAGGTAGGTTTTGATAGAAAGCTAGGGTTTTTAAATTCTATACTTAATTGCCCAATTCTAACCCATAATTACAATTTATTATAATAAATGACCCTTAAGCAAACCCTTTAACCAAAATTAAGCAACTATAAAAGTTCAAATTCAAACACAATGAAGAAACCTGATTATAATAAAAAAAAATTCTAATTTCATAGAAATTCAAACTTAAATCTAGAGAAAATGTGAATTAGAGTGGAGGGAAGTTCTTGTGAATGTTGAAAATCATCTCTTATACTAAAAATCTTGGCTATAACGACACAGTGAAGTCTTAATTACAGTTACATAAACTACTTGATGGTGCCAAATAACCATTGTAATTTAAATGCAAACATTCATATATCAACAACTATTAAATTGGTTGATCACCACCACAATCAAATTAAAACACGTAACCATGAAAACCACTACCAAAAGATTGGCAATTCACTAAAATTGTCATACCAATCACTCTTAACTTTTCATACAACTCTGATTTAATTGTGTAGCAACGATGCATTGACAACCATTGATCTTGATGAAAGAAACCATAGATTAACTTAGTCTTTGGAGAACAGTGGGGACCGAATAACAAGAATACATGTGTTGCACTTTGATTCACCAAAGAGAATGAGTCATCACACTGGCCCACCATTTGACCACACCCTTGCAGGCTTAAGTTTATACACATGTTCAATTTAATTGCACAAGTGAGACACAATATAGAATGTCAATCATTTGAAAAATAATCGACACTTAATCTATCTTCGTATAAGGAATATTTGGTCCCGTGCTGCTAACAAGAAGACACCTAGTGTGCTGTGATTTTTTGGCTAAGCGGGGACCACCCCATTGACGGTGTACCCTTAACTTTGGTGCACATCTATATTTAATCATGAAAGTGTGACAAAACATGAGTCGTTGATCTTGACTAAGATGCTTTGTAGATAACATTTATAGCCAGTAGAAGAAATTGGGCTTGTTTGCACTGAACAGTGATACTTGGAAAATATCTATTCGTTGAAATTGGGAGTAAAGAAGGGGACCCACCCATTGTCGTTATGAACTTAATTTTCTCAATCATGTTAGAATAATCGTGCAAGCACACAAATCTCAGGCATACACATGTTACAAAATCTCCAAGTTTTAATACATAAGAAAGTTTACAAGGAACCTGATGAGCTAGAAATAGAAACATAGGGTCGATTAGAAAATATGACTTAAAACCCTTTAACTGATTGGGAGAAATAAGGGTAGCCGGAAACAAGTAAAAGGAACAACCATGGCTAGGGACAACTAGATAAGTCGGTAAAGGGGTTGATCAACCAATGAATAGAAGGGATCGATAAACAACTTTATGGATAAAAAACCCACCGAATGTGATCAACTTGAAAATAGAAAAAAAGTGAACAAGACCTTAGGTTTTAGGGTTTTAGGGCCCAAATAAAAGGTTTTTTTAGGGGTTTAAGGATTTTTTTGTAATCAATGATTGCATTAAAATTGCTAATAAGTGGATATACATATCTATCTATGACCTCATCAAGATCTTTAAATGTCTCTTTCATAATTGGAAGTATTTTCCCGACTTGAATGAAGCTATAAAAATCTCTATGGTATTTTCCTCCCTTCACAATATCTTTTAAGCACACACAACGATAGTTTACCAAGCCATAAAATTACAAAAAAATACCATTCTCAATAGAATCAACCTTTGAAAAGAAATGAAATATGCTTCAAAAGAAAGTATATTGATATGAAATAGAGGTCATATCTAAATCATAAATTACCTTATACCATGATGGAACAATGCTTCTTTAGATGTAATCATAAGTATTAATGCAATAGCTTTGACTTCACACAAAAACCCAAAAGGAAATCATGAAAAATAGAACCTTGTGTAATGGATGTTCTAGTTTGCCACAATGCTTGATGGAGAAAGGGAGATGACTTGAAGAGATGAATACTTGAATTTTTGAATGAATTTGAATGCTTGAATGTATGTAGATGGATGATTGCACTATGATATTCTTCCTTAATGGTGGAATCCTTTTCTTGTCCTTTAATGAGGGAAAGAAGCTTGATCCATGTAGAAGATTTCCTTGAAAATGCCTTAGAATGATTGAGATCTTTCTTAAGAATGTTTGGATGTGAAATTATAGGAGATCTCTTGAATTCCAACTTTCCATATGAATTCTTGATCATGGTTACCAAAGTGAGGAGAGATGGTTTTATTTTTTACCTCTCACAACATTTTAGAGCTCAAAACTTGAAGGAGGCCGACGAGAATTTAGAAATCCCACTAAATCAATAAGACATATCCCCAATTCAAATGTTGGGGAAAAAATGAGAGAAGAGGGTTCCTAGGTCATTATCTTCCCCAAAATAGGTTGCTTGAGGAATACTCTTCCTACCAAAAGAGGCTAAAGTTTGGTTTGGGAGTTGGGAAGATGGAAACAAAGCTAAAGATGTAGGTTGAGTGGAGTTGGGATACTAGAAATCAATGTGGGATCCCATACATGCTAAAATGAGGCTTAAATGAGCATCTAATTATAGGTGCTTACAATTTAGGATAGTATGAATTAACACATGAAAAGTACTTATTTAATCATTCCCTCTCATAACTGCATTATCCTTCTTCAAAATCTCAATATGTCATGTACCCACCAGGACATTATGTGAAGTTCGCTAGATCTCCAAACTTTAATGAAAATCTTTCCCCAATGAAGAATTATGATTTCATAATCACCTAGAGTTACTAGCCATATCATGAAATGATATCTACGCTAATCTTAATAAATTAGAGAAATACTACTTCCCACTTGACCTAACACTTGTAAAGCATGTGTCATCTTATCAGTCTTGTTCACTCCCAAATTAGCAAGAATTTATGCATTTGTATTCCCTTCTTTGAAAATGTGATTAACAGCGACCATTTCAAAGTTATAAATTAAAGCATTCACTTTCTCCAAAATGGATTTTAGTCACCAATTGAGTGTGCCCCCCTTTTTTAATGCATTAACTGAACTAATTGAGTTTCCCTTAATCTCTAGTTTTCAATTGAATATCTCCTTTCATAAATGGATCCCAAACACCACTAATATTAGCTCCACCTCATTATTCAATTCCATGGGTGGATATCAAGAAAAATATAGAAATTTTTTGCGTTGTGAATCCTTGAGGATGTCACCTACTCTAGAGACCCCTAGATTGCCTCTAGTTGAACCATCAAAATTCAACTTCCACTATTACTCAACTAGTGGTTCTCATTTGACATTATCTCTTCTCTCCTTCATATCTTTATGACCCTCACCAATCCAAACCAAAATTTGAACCTGATAAATTTAAAGTGAAGCTTCACATCCCATTCTGAGATTTTTAGATTTTTATGCCCCATAGTCATGATTTTTGAGTTTAATGTTTTTATGCCTCATAGTCATGATTTTTGAATTTTATATTTTTATGATTAAAGCCTCAATCTTATTTTGGAGAGAATATGTGGGAATTTATTTCTTATACAATATCCTTATGTTTTTCTCTTTGCATAGTTCCCCATGTGACTATGAAGGGGCCTAAAACCCAAATGCATCCATAGGTAGCCATCCTTTTGATGTTTGGCTAGGATTTAAAGAGAGTCCTAATGTCTTGTGGTAAGGCACTATGTCATCAAAATTTGGCATAGAACTGCCTCTAAAAATCTTGAGCATGCCTCTTTATCTTTCAAACATTTTTTCTTTAGAAAGAGGGGTAAATGCTTTGACTCGAAGCCATGAACCATTGAGGCCACAAATGGGGGACATCATCCCCATGGGATTTGAACCTTGATGGAAAGGAAAAAAAACAAAACTTAACCATCACAACATGTCCTTATTGGCAGTAATTTAGCTTTGAAACCTTCTCCTACACAATCAAAGCCAATTTATCCTTTTCCTCTACTCCTTACCCAAAACAATTCCTAATAAGTTGGTTAATACTATGGCCAAATCTTGAGGCAATATAAAAAAGGATAGAAGATATATAAGAATTGTTGACAGAATTATTTTAATCATAAGAAATCTTCCCAACCATGATGACTAATGCCCTTCCCAAGAAGTCATATTAGATAAAAACCTTTATTTTAGTGGGTCCCATAATCTGTTGGATTTGAGACCTTTAACTAATGGAAAGCCCAAGCAGATGTAGGGGAGAAAACCTTTCTTATATCCTAGGATATTGAGGATCTTAGTCTCTATTCTATTAGAAGTGTTAAAAAATAAAAAGTTTCATCTGGTTGACTTCTTTCCCAGAATAATTTGAATATAATTTCAAAATTTTCTTCATATTTATAGCTTCTCTTTTATTATTCCTACCAAAGATCATAGTGTCATAGGAAAATTGTTGATGAGAGATGGGAGGAAGAGCACTTGTCAATTCCAATCCTATTATACCTCCATTGAGAACTTCTTTTTCAATGACCCTGCCAAGTGCCTCTTGTTGGATAATAAAGAGAAATAGAGACAAATAATCTCCCTACCACAAACCTCT
>BSBK01004106.1:1405000-1510000 GCA_027943335.1 Chamaecyparis obtusa
TCATAGGACCCCTTAAGACACATTAATGGTTCTAATGTGTATTACTATATCGAAATGGGCCATAAGGGGTCTTAATGGGTCATAGCAGGTCATAGGACCCCTTATGACCCATTTTGACACATTAATACACTTTAGAACCATAATGTGTCCCGAGGAGTCCTAGGACCCCTTAAGATACATTAATGGTTCTAATGTGTATTAATGTGTCAAAATGGGCCACAAGGGGTCTTAATCAGTCCTAACAAGTCATAGGACCCCTTACAACCCATTTTGACACATTAATAGACTTCAGAACCATAATGTGCCTTAAGGGGTCATAGGACCCCTTAAGACACATTAATGGTTCTAATGTGTATTAATGTGTCAAAATGGGTCCTAATGTGTTGAAATGTGTCATAAGGGGTTCCAAGACCCATTAGGACCCATTGAGACCCCTTACGACACATTAAGACACATTAAGTGTTTCTTAAGGGGTAATCAGGCCCCTTAAGACACGTTATGGTTCTAATGTGTATTAATGTGTCAAAATGGTCCATAAGGGGTCTTAATGGGTCCTAATGGGTCATAGGACCCCTTAAAACCCATTTTGATGCGTTAATACACTTTAGAACCATAACATGTCCTAAGGGGTCTTGGGACCCCTTAAGACACGTTAATGGTTCTAATGTGTATTAATGTGTCAAAATGGGTCATAATGTGTCAAAATGTGTCCTAAGAGGTCCCGTGACTTATTAGGACACATTGATACCCCGTAAAACCCATTTTGACACATTAAGACACATTAGAACCATAAAGGGTGCCTTAAGGGGTCATAGGATGCCTTAAGAGACATTAATGGTTCTAATGTGTATTAATGTGTTGAAATGGGTCCTAATGTGTTGTAAGGGGTCCTAGGATGTGTTAGGATCCATTGAGACCCCTTACAATCTATTTTGACACATTAAGACACATCAAAACCATAAAGTGTGCCTTAAGGGATCATAGGAACCTTTAGGATGCGTTATGGTTCTAATGTGTATTAATATGGTGAAATAGATCTTAAGGGATCTTAATGGGTCCTAACAAGTCATAGGACCCCTTACGACCCATTTTGACACATTAATACACTTTTTAACCATAATGTGTTCTAAGGGGTCCTATGACCCCTTAAGGCACACTTTATGGTTCTAATGTGTATTAATCTGTTGAAATGAGTCCTAATGTGTCAAAATGTGTTGTAAGAGGTCCTAGAACCTATTAGGACCCATTTAGACCTCTTACAACACATTTCGACACATTAAGATACATTAGAACCAAAACATGTGCCTTAAGGGGTCATAGGACCCCTTAAGACACATTAATGGTTCTAATATGTATTAATGTGTCTAAATGGGCCCTAATGTGTTGAAATGTGTCATAATTGGTCATAGGACCTATTAGGACCCATTAAGACCCCGTACGACACATTTTGACACATTAGAACCATAAAGTGTGCCTTGAGGGGTCATAGGACCCCGTAGGACATGTTATGGTTCTAATGTGTATTAATGTGTTGAAATGGGTCTTAAGGGGTCTTAATGTGTCCTAATAGGTCATAGGACTCTTTACGACCCATTTTGACACATTAATACACTTTAGAACCATAACGTGTCCTAAAGGGTCCTAAGACCCCTTAAGATAAATTAATGGTTCTAATGTGTATTAGTGTGTCGAAATGGGTCCTAATGTGTCAAAATATGTCATAAGGGGTCTCAATGGGTCCAAAGACACACTTTATGGTTCTAATGTGTATTAATGTGTCGGAATGGACCATAAGGGGTCTTAATGGGTCCTAACGGGTCCTAGGACCCCTTATGACCCATTTTGACACATTAATACACTTTAGAACCATAATAGGTCCTAAAGGGTCCTATGACCCCTTAATTTGTTGAAATGTGTTAAAAATTTGAAATGTGTCGTAAGAGGTTCGAGGACCCGTTAGCACCCATTGAGACCCCTTATGACATAATAAGACACATTAGAACCATAAAGTGTGCCTTAAGGGGTCGTAGGACCCCCTAAGACACATTAATGGTTCTAATGTGTATTAATGTGTCAAAATGGGTTCTAATGTGTCGAAGCGTGTAGTAAGGGGTCCTAGGACCTGTTAGGACCCATTGAGACCCCTTACGACACATTTTGACACATTAAGACACATTAGAACCATAAAGTGTGTCTTAAGGGGTCATAGCGTTAGGACCCATTGAGACCCCTTATGACACATTAAGACACATTAGAACCATAAAGTGTGTCTTAAGGGGTCATAGGACACCTTAAGACAGATTAATGGTTCTAATGTGTATTAAAATATAGAAATGTATTGACATGTGTCCTAGGTCCAATTAGGACCCATTAAGACCCCTTACGACATATTTCGACACATTAAGACACATTAGAACTATAAAGTGTGCCTTAAGGGGTCATAGGACCCCTTAGGACATGTTATGGTTCTAATGTGTATTAATGTGTCAAAATGGGCCTTAAGGGGTCTTAATGGGTCCTAATGGGTCATAGGACACCTTATGACCCATTTTGACACATTAATACACTTTAGAACCATAATGTGTTCTAAAGGGTCCTAGGACCCTTTAAGACACATTAATGGTTCTAATGTGTATTAATGTGTCAAAATGGGTCCTAAGGTATCAAAATGTGTTGTAAGAGGTCCCAAGACCTATTAGGGACCCATTGAGACCCCTTATGAAACATTTTGACACACTAAGACACATTAGAACCATAAAGTGTGCCTTAAGGGATCATATGACCCTTTAAGACACTTTTTGGTTCTAATGTGTCTTAATGTGTCAAATTGTGTGATAAGGGGTCTCAATCGGTCCTAATGGGTCTAAAGACCCCTTAGGACCCATTGAGACACATTAATACACATTAGAACCATAAAGTGTGTCTTAAGGGGTCATAAGACCCTTTAGGACACTTTATGGTTCTAATGTATCTTAATGTGTTAAAATGTGTCGTAAAGGGTTTTAATGGATCCTAATGGGTCTAAGGACCCCTTATGACCCATTGATACCACTTAGGACCCATTTTGACACATTAATACACATTAGAACCATTAATGTGTATTAATGTGTTGAAATGGGTCTTAATGTGTCTTAAGGGGTTTTTAGACCCATTAGGATCCATTGAGACTCCTTATGACACATTTCAACACATTAAAACCATAAAGTGTCTTAAAGGGTCCTACGACCCCTTAAGGTACACTTTATGGTTCTAATGTGTATTAATGTGTCAAAATGGACCATAAGGGGTCTTAATGGGTCCCAACAGGTTGTGGGACCCCTTATGACCCATTTTGACACATTAATACACTTTAGAACCATAATGGGTCCTAAAGGGTGCTATGACCCCTTAATATGTCAAAACATGTTGAAATATATCAAAATGTGTCAAAATGTGTCTTGGGACCCGTTAGGACCTATTGAGACCCATTACAACACATTTTGACACATTAAGACACATTAGAACTATAAAGTGTGTCTTATGGGGTCATAGGACCCCTTGAGACACATTAATGGTTCGAATGTGTATTAATGTGTTGAAATGAGTCCTAATGTGTCAAAATGTGTCCTAAGGGGTCCTAGGACATGTTAGGACCCATTGAAACCCCTTACAACATATTTAGACATATTAAGACATATTATAACCATAAAGTGTATTTTAAGGCTTCATAGGACCCCTTAAGACACATTAATGGTTCTAATGGGTCCTAATGTGTCAAAATGTGTTGGAGGGGCTCCTAGGACCTGTTAGGACCCATTGAGACTCCTTATGACACATTTTAAAACATTAAGACACATTAGAACCGTAAAGTGTGTCTTAAGGGGTCATAGGACCCCTTAAGAGACATTAATGGTTCTAATATTTATTAATATGTCAAAATCTATCAAAATGTGTCGTAAGAGGTCCTAGGACCCGTTGAGACCCATTGAGACCCCTTATGACACATTAAGACACATTAGAACTATAAAGTGTGCATTAAGCGGTCATAGGACCCCTTAGGACATAGTATGGTTCTAATGTGTATTAATGTGTCAAAATGGGTCTTAAGGGTCGTTAATGGGTCCTAATGGGTCATAGGACCCCTTACGACCCATTTCAACACATTAATACACTTAAGAACCATAATGTGTCTTATAGGGTCCTATAACCCCTTAAGGCACACTTTATGGTTCTAATGTTTCTTAATGTGTCGAAAGGGGTATCAATGGGTTCTAACAGGTCCTAGGACCCCTTATGACACATTTCAACACATTAGGACCCATTTTGACACATTAATAAACATTAGAACCATTAATGTGTCTTAAGGGGTCCTATGACCCCTTAAGGCACACTTTATGGTTCTAATGTGTATTAATGTGTTGAAATGGATCGTAATGTGTCTTAAGGGGTCCTAAGGGGTCTTTAGACCTATCAGGATCCGTTAAGTCTCCTTACAACACATTTTGACACATTAAGACACATTAGAACCATAAAGTGTCTTAAAGGGTCCTACAACCCCTTAAGGCACACTTTATGGTTCTAATGTGTATTAATGTGTCAAAATGGACCATAAGGGGTCTTAATGGGTCCTAACAAGTCCTAGGAACTCTTATGACCCATTTCGACACATCAGGACCTATTTTGACACATTAATACACATTAGAACCATTAATGTGTCTTAAGGGGTGCTATGACCCCTTAAGATAAACTTTATGGTTGTAAAGTGTATTAATGTGTCAAAATGGGTCTTAAGGGGTCCTAGGACCCATTAGGACCCATTGAGATCCTTTATGATACACTTTGACACATTAAGACAGATTAGAACCATAAAGTGTGCCTTAAGGGGTCATAGGACCCTTTAAGACACTTTATGGTTCTAATGTGTCCTAATGTGTTGAAATGTGTTGTAAGGGGTCTCAATGGGTCCTTACAGGTCTAAAGACCCCTTAGGATCTGTTGAGACACATTAAGACTCATTTTGAGACATTAATACACATTAGAACCATAAAGTGTGCCTTAAGGGGTCATAGGACCCCTTAAGACACAATAATGGTTCTAAAGTGTATTAATGTGTTTAAATGGGTCTTAAGGGATCCTTGGACCCATTAGGACCCATTGAGACCCCTTATGACACATTTTGACACATTAAGACACTTTAGAACCATAAAGTGTGCCTTAAGGCACTTTATGGTTCTAATGTGTCTTAATGTTTCAAAATGTGTCATAAGGTGTCTCAATGGGCCCTAATGGGTCTAAAGACCCCTTAGGACCCATTTCAACACATTAATACATATTAGAACCATTAATGTGTCTTAAGGGGTCCTATGATCCCTTAAGGCACAATTTATGGTTCTAAAGTGTATTAATGTGTCAAAATGGATCGTAAGGGGTCCTAGGACCCATTAGGACCCATTAAGACCCCTTGTGGCCCATTTTGACACATTAATACACATTAGAACCATTAAGTGTGCCTTAAGGGGTCTTATGACCCTTTAAGACACTTTTTAGTTATAATGTGTATTAATGTGTAAAAATGGGTTCTAATGTGTTTTAATGGTCCTAATAGGTCTTAAAGGGTCTAAGGAACCCTTATGACACATTGAGACACATTAGAACCATAAAGTGTGTCTTAAGGGGTCATAGGACCCCTTAAGGCACACTTTATGGTTCTAATGTGTAAATTAATGTGTCAAAATGGGTCTTAATGTGTCATAAGGGGTCTCAATGGGTTGTAATGGGTCTTAGGACCCCTTAAAACACATTTCAACACATTAATACACTTTAGAACCATAAAGTGTGCCTTAAGGGGTCATAGGACCCCTTAAGACACATTAATGGTTCCAATGTGTATTAATGTGTCAAAACATGTCCTAAGGTGTCGCAAGGGGTCCTAGGAACCATTAGGACCCATTGAGACCCCTTGTGACCCATTTCGACACATTAAGACACATTAGAACCATAAAGTGTGCCTTAAGGGGTCCTATGACCCTTTAAGACAGTTTATGGTTCTCGTATGAATTAATGTGTCAAAATGAGTCCTAATGTTTTTTAATGGTCCTAATAGGTCTTAAAAGGTCTAAGGATCCCTTATGACACATTAAGACACATTAGAACCATAAAGTATGTCTTAAGGGGTCATGGGACCCCTTAAGATACGCTTTATGGTTCTAATGTGTAAATTAATGTGTCATGTATTAATGGGTCCTAATGGGATTTAAGGGGTCTAAGGACATAAAATAATAAATGTAATCTAACATATATATACAAATTTTATACTTGAACATATTCTATTGAATCATCAAAGCATACATAACAAAACATGAATAAAAGCATTTCAAAGCATACATAATTGAACCAAGCATGCATAATTGAACCATCAAAGCATGTACACATCAAAGCACATGTACATTTAATCGAACCATCAAAGCATATATATTTAAGAACATATAAAAATTACATGTACTTGAACATAATATTGAACCATGAAAGCATAAATAAAAGCATGTACATCATTTAACATACATAACAACATGTGTAAAAGCATTTTATTAGATTACTAGTTTATTGTAAACTTAATCTAACTAGTAATCAATCTAGAGCTCATGTCATATATAATTAATCTATCTAATATATTAAGGGGATGTCTTAAGGGGACATACATAAATACATGTACACATATAATAAAATCTGTACGTAAAATTATACTTATTCAAGAACATATATAAATTTCATGTACAAGAACATACTAGATTAAACTATGAAAGCATACATGTAATAACACATGCATAAAAGCATTTCAAACCAAACATGTCATAATTATATATAGATCAAAGTATTATTGTCCAAGCATGCATAATTGAATCAAGCATGCATAATTATATATCAAAGCATATCCAATATCCATTGTAACATCATTTATGATTTCTAAGCTAGAAACAACACTTGAGTTCAATTGTGAAAGTATGAAAGATACAAAAAACAATTTTAGGCTAGAGCTCTTGATACACATAGTCTGGATCCTCTCCATCTTTTATTATGTCCAAAAGTTTTTCATGTTCTTCAATAGGCAACCTCCGCTTTTGGTTCCCACGTCCTCTTTTTGGCAATGCCTCAAATTGCAACTTTGTCGTTGTAACCAAATGATTGTAATATAGAACTTTTTATCCAAGCATGTATTCAACAAATTGAAAACTATTTTTGTCTATCTTCGTTTGCTGATAATATGTCCCTTCAATGACAACTGAACCAGTTGGATATGTTTGTCCATCACCATATACAATTACTTCTAGCAACTTATATTTTGCTTTCGTGCATCTTAGAAGATATTAATCTACACTTTCTGCATTGTCAGGATCCACAACCGCAACGAAAATATCACCTACATGTACAAATGTCCATACAATTTAAAAATTAAATAAAAATCTATAAATAATTTGATCACCACTTGTGATAAATTGAAATTAACAAAAAAAATATACATACATGTGCACACACCTATAACAACTAAATCATAAACACGTTCAAAATCAACTTAATATATATGATCATGAATGTTTATGTCAATTTCATCATCTTCATAAGGAGGTATTCTGATCAACTCCTTCATATCCCATCGTGAAACATATCCATTTTCAATATTCTCACATTGACTCATTGGATTATCCTCAACACAGTCAGCACAAAAATATGATTTTTCTCTTACTTGAATCAATGACGGCCTATATTGTCCTATAGTCATCGCTTTATGTAAACTTATGATACCACCAATTCTTTGACAATTGTAAGGATTGGATCGATCTATATCTGATACAAATATGAACAAAAAATAAAATTTGCACACATTTTTAGATCAACAATTACATGATAAAAGTGAAAAACACACATGATTGAAAATTTTATAAATAATAATTTGAACAAAATAAAATTACCTTTCACTTCTCAAAAATAATGTTTGTTGTATTGGGTGTCTCGACGAGCAAAATGACCTTGGCAAAATTCAACAATTTTTTTTGCATTCTCTATCATGTTACCTGTACAACATGTAAATTTACATGAACTAAATTAGTTTAAAGCAAATGGATCTAGAAGCTTCTTTCAAGACATTATATTACTTTCAAACACCATTTGTGTACCTACAAGTTCATGTCAATGAAGTGCACATTTTACACATGTTCCTGCTCCATCGTGTTCCCCTTTTCCATAGCCACTTTCAAAGAAGTTCCACAAAAACTCAACATTGTGTCTATCATGTTGCATGGCTAACCAATTAAAAGCTTTTGCAGATTTAAATTATTTTGTCCAATAACGTTGTGTACACACATGTACATATATGTAAGATCTCATTTAAAAATATAGTTCATCATGTACAAATTTAATAACTTAAAAAGATGAGAATGAAAATGAATTGAAATACATGTGTACTTACCTACACAACCATCAAACCAAATCCAGTGCTATGAAGCCTTTATCCCACAATTCATGAGATCTTCAAAAAACATTGTAAAACAATGAGCCACATAGCTCCTATCATGAACCCTATCATGATTGATATAGAAATGAACCTCCTTGATGATAATACATTCATTTTGATCAATACTTTCCATCCCATCCAAATCAAATTGTGTGTGTCTATAGATCACTTGCACAAATATTGCAACTTGTTCAAAATGGTAATATTGACCTTGAAGCTCTAATTGAGGGGAAAACGTATAGTTCTCAGAGAAATCTACAATTGAAAGAATACAACCAAGTCGAAAACAACTTTTGGAATTATGAAACTGTTTAGCTTACCATCGTGCACCATGACAATGTTGGATATGTGGATATATCATAGTATGAAATCTGGTCATAAACTCAAGGTAGGGCAATTCACTCTCCTTCAATGTAATTTTTTTGGATTCATCTCCTATCTTAGTTCGGTATGTCTCATATTCAAATCTCTTCCACAAAACTGGTGTCGAAACATCAATATTCTCAATTTACAATGGAAATTCATGCAAATATCCACAATCATTAAATGTATTTTTTATACATTTTACTTTGAACTCATTTGAATCTTTTGATTTATCACATAAAATAGACTTCACAAATTGTTTCGTACTTCCAAGGATAACCATATCTGGATTAAGTATTGTCATAGATTTTTTATATGATTGCAAGTATAGATGAAATTCAACATGATTTTGACAAAAAAATAAATTGTGTACCTTATTTATGCGTACAAAGAAAGGACAAAACCTCTCAAACATTCTATGACATATTTTCACATCTAAAAACTCTTGCTTGAATGCTTGAAATAGTTCACTGTGTGTTATATCTATAAAATGCTTTGCATGTTCATATCTCATACCTATCTCTTCATCTTTCATTTGTATAGTATCTCTTCTATTGGAAGAAACATGGGAGCATGTAGTCCAATATTCAATGACTTGTCTTTTTACATGTTCAAAAATTTTGTCTTTCCGAGGAAGTCTACAAATATTTACCCAATTCTTTTCAATGTTTTCATATAACATATTTCTCCTCATGATATATCTTTGAATAGTTCTTCAAGATGCTTGCATTAAATCAGAAATTGCACTAACTTCTTTTCTTTGTGTCAACTTCCTACTAGATATTGTAGTTATCAACGCTCTACGTGCAACACTTAAATTGGCTCCTTGAGTTGTGTTCTTAATGTTGGTTAATGCATCTTGAAAATTTTCAACTATTGTTCGATTAACATTATCCGCAGAGCTTTTCCTGTTATCAACACCCAATAACTCCAAAACAGGAGTAATCTCTCTTTTCTTGAATAACCTTGCAAATAATTGTGCTCTTCCAAACATGCTTTTATTTTCAAAATATTCATCCCAATTTTTTTTGCAATGCAATTTAATTGTACTTTCACATACCACGTGTTTAGATGAAACTTGACTGAAAAGTGTGTCTTCATTCATCTCCATCAAATTTCCCACGTTAAATGATATGTTTCCACGTTGAGAACTACCAATTTGTTCTCCTACTTGAATTGCATCTTCTTGAATATCAATAGGTTCTTTCTCTACTTCAACATGTTGATCTTCATTATATTTTGTATGACCTTTTAATTTGTCATCTCTTATTCGATCATATTTTCTTGTTTCGTTCCTTTAATTCCCTGTTGAATTGAAAGCTTCAATTCACCTGCATACAAAAAACTATATACCCAATAAAAAACTATAAACAATATTTATAATTTTATAAATAAAAAATAAAATAATATAATGCTTTAATCTAAAAACTAAATAAAACAATGCTTGAATTTTAAAAAACCAAATAAAATAATATTTCAATTAAAAAAAATTAAATAACACAAAACAAAGAAAAAATAATATATAAAAATATCTTGCAAAAAAAAACATACCTTCTTGATGAAATTGTCCTTCGTAATTCCCTTTCGAACGAAAAAAACAATAAAAAACTTCCACCAAATGATTTTATTTAAAAAAACACTTATTATTTCGCATGTATGAAAGAATTTTTTTTTCATTTTTTAACTCCAAAAATTTCCTTTTTATATGGGGTTTAAGTGCTCAGTCACTAAGGCTACCGTGATCAGTCAACCCTAGTTTCAGCCCAACCAAGTCCGGTCAAAATTGCCTATGTGTCATCCTATGTGGCAGCCAAACAAGCAAAAAATGAAGATTTTCAAAACTTCTCAGTTCTATAGCTTATTTCTCCATCAAAACTCAAATTTCTTTAAAAAATAAAAATACCCTTTTGTAGAGCTCGAAGTTAGGAGTATCGACATATAAATTTTATAATATTTTGATTACAAATAATAAATTATGTATAGTGGAAAATATGAATGGGGTCTAAAACAATGGGGGTTTACACATAAAAGAGACCCTAAACCAATATTTAACACATACATGAAATTCTAATGATATGGAAAGTAAATCTAGAAGACTAATATTGAAATGAAGAAATAAAAAGTACTTACCTCTGAAAAATAATCTGTTGAAAACCCTATCAGACAGTCTCAAAAATTGCTGATTTTTGCTAACTTCAACCAAAACTATGAGATCTACAAAACCCATAAATATTTTTCTTTTTTGAGGAAGGTTGATCTTGACACAGGGGTAAAGGTCAACCTTGACCCCTTTATGTCGACCTTGACCTGCACTACTCCGATGGAAATTCTGTTTGCGGATCCTAAAAGTTTGTCGAAAAGGGTATCCAGATCTATATTGTAATTCATTGTTCCGCACCTGTTCTTGCAAGAAAAATGGTTTTGTTTGTTGGGGGGGAGGGGTTTGCCTTGGTCAAACCCCAATTTAGGAATTAACCTTGAAATTGAATTGAAATTGCATTAATAAACAAAGTAAATGAAACAATTCACCTTTCTTATGTTGAAACCCTTATGGAGGATTCGAATCCCTGAATCCATAAGTATGGATGCTCCAAATGAATGTAGAATTGGATGTAGGATGTCTCAAATAAATTGTCTTTAGATCTTCAATACCAATCTTGAATGGATCTTGGAATAGGAAGAAGCTTGAATGAATGTGAATGGAGAAATCTTCAACAAGAGGGCTCCATAGAGATTGAATCCTTCAATGGCTAACAATGGATCTCCTTGATGAATTGGATCTTGAATGCTTGAATTCTTGAAGACTTGAATGCTTGAAGATGAAGGAATGCTTGGATTCTTTCCTTCTCCTTATTTCTTTCTTCTTGGTTGCTTGATTTCGCTTGATGGAATGTGATGGAGAAAACTTGAGTGATTTATGGCTTTTATTCATGCACCTCCAAAGTCCTGGATTTTTATAAATTAAGGCTTCAGCTCTTCACAAAGCATCTCATATTTTGCACAATCACGCTGGAGAATTGGAGACTGAGGAATCAAAGCTCTTGCGAATCGACATCTTTGTGAGATCAATCTTATTTTTGCATTCATATTTCATATCATTGTTAGATTCATAGGGGAAATAAATTCCCATTAAGCCTATACCCCTAGAAATGGACCTAAATTAAATATAATTTAAGAGTTTACTATTTTGAAACTTAAAACAGCCGACCCGAAAGCGGGAAATAATTCTTTTTGAAACCCGACATCCGAAAACTTTGGGATTTTAAAATTTGGACCCTGGGTCAAGGTTGAGGTCAACCTTGACCTAGGTCAGGATCAAGGTCAACCTTGACCTAGGTTAGGGTTGAGGTCTAACTTGACCTAAAAGGTGGACCTTGATCCTGAGATCAAGAATCTCATAATTTCAATTCAGGATGCTAGAATTATGTAGAAAAGAAGTGGAAAATGGGGTAGAACATGGGAAAAATCCAGATCCAATTCAAAGACCCATTCAAGGTGTTCAACATGACCCCAAAACACTTACTCAGAGGGTTAAACTAGTCCTAAATGGAAGTGCTTCCATTTTTCGATGCTACATTTAGCCCCCACTTTAGCAAGAGTATGGACTCGATGCAAACTCTTGGTAAAGGAGATCATAAAGAAAAAGACAATCTTATTGAAATCAAAGGGACAAAGGAATCCTCAAGCCCCCATGGATTTGAGTCTTTGTCAACTCCAAGATTACAATAAGAGAGACATCACTAGAGAAAAGAGAGAAAAGGGGAGAGAGGAGTGGCTGGCTCACCTAGTAAGATGTGTGTATCTCACTATGAACCACAAAAGGATAGGATGGCCCAACAAGCAAGCACTTAATAGTCACCACATAAAGTTGTGCAGCTTTTGGCGGCTTTGTGCATGTATATAGTGAATCTTATGATGACTTTTATGAAGTACCCATGGATCCATATCCTCATATCACCATAGAATACATTTGTAAAATGCGCATCTCTTTAGGATTTAGCAACTTATGTGCATTACCTTCTGAGGATTTAGCATATTTAAAATTGGAAATGTTTGTCTCTTTAGGATTTAGCAACTTATGTGTGTTACCTTCCTAGGATTTAGCATGTTTCAAAACAAAAGGTTAGAACAAAAATACATAATATAAAATGATGGAGGCCATATATATGCCCCCTCCTTAAGATGGAAAAATACCAACTATTTTGACATGTTAAGGAAAGAAAAGAACAAGGATAAAGCCTTCTTCAACATCAAGACAATATCCATAGACAACATCCAGTCCAAGCCAAGAAGGTTACAACTCCTATGAGGCCATGGAAGGGACAAATGAAAAGAGATATCATGCAAGAAGGGAAAAAGTAACCCTTGTGAGGGATAACACACTATTCAGTTTCCAACGTGAGAGATTTATCAACCATGGAAACCCAATGTCAAACAATGAAATAGGTTATAATCAAGGACAAAGATCCTTAATGCAAACCAAAATTGTCATGTATGATTGGATATCACATAATAGATAGATATTTTTTAACCAAGGGAAAAGTGGATCCTGGAAAGACAGAAAAGAAGGAGATGGCATCCTTGCCCCCCAAGTGTAGGAACAAGGATGGAAGGGGACCTATTATATTTCTCACAAAACTATACAAGATAATGAGCCCCCAAGGATTAGGCTAACATTGTTTACATAATGCGGAGCTCTATAATAGGAACATAAATGTTATTTAGATAAAACGGGATTGAAATACAACTCATTGCCACATGATATATAAATAACCTTACTATCAATGAGCTACCTAATCTTATAATGTAAAGCTTGACATTCATTAGTAGAGTGATCATGAAATCTATGATACAAACAAAAAGGAAGAGTCTTCAAGTATGGACTACGTTTCTTTTTGCGTTTAGGTCTAGTAATTATCTTAGCATGAAGGAGTTTAGGAAAAATAAATTATTGGTCAAATTCCTTCATAGTTTCATCATGTTTTGAAGTGTTATTTGAGATGTTGTTAACATTGATTTGTTGTTGAGGATTAAATCCCAATCCATAAGAATGCTCATGTCCCCCATTTTGTAAGGCCATTTGAATTCCATGTTTATGCTTACCACATCCTTGACCATTGAATCCTTGTTTAACTAGAAAATAATAACTAGGACCATAATGAGAAGCCATATCAGAAGGAGTCAATGGAACTTCAGTAGTCACTATGTCATCATTAGTAGGTTTGACAGATTCATAGTGGGTAGAAGTAGTGACAAAGTTATTACGAAGAGCATTAGAAGTAGAATAAAAAACTCATTGTTCAAACTCTCTTTGTTGCTTCATAAAATCAAGATTATAAACCTTATACTCTCCAATAAAGTAGGATTAAAATCCAAGGATCCCCAATCATCGCCAAGAAGAGTATTAGAGGAAGAAGGATTACTATTAAGAATAGGAGTAGTGTGGGTTTGAATATTCAAACAAGGATTTGGTGCATCATCCGCATGAAGTGTATAAATCATGTTGTTGTGAATAAACTTGAATTTACGGTGAAGGGTGGAAGGAATAACATGCATCTAATTCAACTAAGGTCTACCCAAAATGAGGTTATAATTAAGAGTTCCATGCATAACATGAAAAGGAGTATTTAGAATGACCGGACCTACTTTGATAGGTAAGGTAATGATTCCCAAAGTGTTCTTATCAATGTTATCAAAGCCACGTATAGGAACATTGTTAGGTTGAATAGTTGAAAGATCAACTTTAATTTCTTTGAGCATGTCCATGCTACAAATATTAAGTCCAGATCCATTATCAATAAAGGTCCTAAAAATGATACTCTTATTGATAGTAACAACAACCATAAGAGCATCATATTGATTTTGAACTTCTTTATAAGGTAAATCCTTTTGATTAAATACAATGTCAGGAGGACCCAGGGTAGCATGCCTGCACTATAAGAAGGTATTGATTTTCTCTTCATTAGGAGGTGGAGTGGGAAGAGTTGTTAGATATTTTTGTAAGGCTTCATAGTAGGTAGGCGAAGTTTGAAGAAGCTCTCATAAAAAAATCTTGGCAGGTTTTTTGTGCAATTGGTTTATCAAATCATACTCCTTGCTAGGAAGACAGGGTGGAGGAGGAAGATTGGGGTCAGAAGGTGGTAAAGAAGTAGAAACCACCTAATTAGGTTGATGGTTATTTCTTGTATGATAGGTGTGAGCTATAGAATATTGATCATTGAAAGACTCTAAAGACTCCATAGGTTTACCTTTGATAGTAATGTGAGGACAACCTTTGATAGTCAACAAGGGTTTTGGATAAACCATGTTAGTTGTCTCAGCACTACAAATAGATTCACAAGAAGGAAGCAAAGAAGACATCCTAGGAGGAGATGAGGTAGGATATTGATTCTCCATAAGATCATCACTAAGAGGGAGAGCATTAAGGAAATTCATATCATTCTCCGCTAATGCCTCATCACTAGAAGGAATCCCAAATGGAGGTAAATCATCTATAACGTAGTCTTCTTTTGCTAAAATGTCTGCATAAGGGGAGTGTGTTTTAGAAAAAGAGTCACCATCATGTATTAATATGTCATCCATTAATAAATCAACCTCTTGTATCAAAGCTTCTTCATGAGGATGGGATAAATCAATATCTTTGTCCAAGGGATCATCCACAATGGTTTCATTAGGAAGAGAGTAATCAACATCCAAATCCAAAGATTCATCCCAAATAGGAGGATTATCATCCCTATCAATAAAATGCATTGTAGGAGTGCCACAAATCACTAAAGCTTGATCCCTAAAGGGGAAAGAAGGTAAATTATATTCTAAAGTAGGCTCATAGAAAAGACATATATAAGGAGAAGAATTAACATCATCTCTATAAAGAGAAATATGTTGGAGAGATAGATTAAAGTCATCTTCTTGCTCTAATATATCCTTACAAGGTAATACAAGAGAGGACAAAGCAACATCACACACACTAAATAAAGTCTTTCTAGGTGTAACACCATGTAATGGTATAGTAAGAGGAAAATCGGAATAGGAATAGAGGTCAATTGTAGAGGTTGTGGAGGAGGTTGAAATAGGAAGAGGATCAATGGACATCTCATTCGAACAATTTTCATCCTCACTTCCATGTACTTCATTAGAGGATCTATCCTCTTTTGCAATAAAAGCCTCATCAAAGTATTCAAAATAGAAATCATACATGTTGAACACAAAGTAACACTACAAACATGAAAAATGTAAATGTTTTTGTATTTTTAAAGAAATTTTGTGATTTTTTTGTATTTTTGAAATAGAAATGCAAGAGCATAAAAGAAATCTACTTTTATATACATGTAAGATCTAACATAAAATAAAAATATAACACCAAATAGATCAAGATATATTGAAATACATTCAAATGAAATCAAACACTACAAACACAATAGGGCATCTAATTCCACAAAAGATAGGGGGTAAGCTTGTCAAGTTCACCAAAAATGTATAGTGGAAACTATGAATGGGGTCTAGAATAATGGGGGTTTGCACATAAAAGAGACCTTAAACAAATATTTAACACATACATGAAATAATAATGATATGGAAAGTAAATCTAGAAGACTAATATTGAAATGAAGAAATAAAAAGTACTTACCTCTGAAAAAGAATCTGCTGAAAAACCTTATCAGATGGTCTCAAAAACTGTTGATTACCAGTCCTCAACCGAAAATGTGAGATCTACAAAGCCCAAAAATATTTTTCTTTTCTAAGGAAGCTTGACCTTGACCCAGTGGTAAAGGTTGACCTTGACCCCTTTACGTCAACCTTGACCTGCACTACTCTGACGAAAATTTTGTTCACAAATCCTAAAAGTTTGTTGAAAAGGGTATCCAGATTTGTACTGTAATTCATTGTTCTGCACCTATTCCTGCAAGAAAAATGGTTTTGTTTTTTGGGGGGGTGGGGTTTGCCTTGGTCAAACCCCAATTTAGGAATTAACCTTGAAATTGAATTGAAATTGCAGTAATAAACAAAGTAAATGAAACAATTCACCTTGCTTATGTTGAAACCCTTGTGGAGGATTTGAATCCTTAAATCCACAAGTATGGATGCTCCAAATGAATGTAGAATTGGATGTAGGATGTCTCAAATCAATTGTCTTTAGATCTTCAACACCAATCTTGAATGGATCTTGGAATAGGAATAAGCTTGAATGAATGTGGATGGAGAAATCTTCAACAAGAGGGCTCCATAGAGATTGAATCCTTCAATGGCTAACAATGGATCTCCTTGATGAATTGGATTTGAATGCTTGAATTATTGAAGGCTTGAATACTTGAATATGAATGAATTCTTGGATTATTTCCTTCTCCTTCTTGATTGCTTCTTGATTGCTTGATTTCGCTTGATGGAATATGATGGAGAAAACTTGATACTTGATGGATGAAAATGAGAGGAGAAAGGATTCCTTTTATAGTGATCTAGGGTACAAACTTCTAGAGAGGCTAACATAGGTGAAATAAATTCTCATTAAGCCTATACCCCTAGAAATGGACCTAAATTAAATATAATTTAAGAGTTTACCATTTTGAAGCCAGAAACAGCCAACCCAAAAGCGGGAAATAATTCTTTTTGAAACCCGACATCTGGAAACTTTGGGATTTTGAAATTTGGACCCTGTGACCTAGGTCAAGGTCAAGGTTGACCTTGACCTAGGTTAGGGTCAAGATCGACCTTGACCCTGAGGTCAAGAATCTCAAAATTTTAATTTAGGATGCCAGAATTATGCAGAAAAAAGTGGAAAATGGGGCAAAACATGGGAAAAAGCCAGATCCAAGTCAAAAACCCATTCAAGGCATTCAACATGACCCAAAACCACTTACTCAGAGGGCTAAACCAGTCCTGAATGGAAGTGCTTCCATTTTCTAAAGGTACAAAAAAAAATTGTAAAATACTGTAAGTAGGTATTTTAACATTTGAGAAGACGTTGCTTCATAAAAAGAAAAAAAATAGTAAATCATAACAAAAAAATTTAAAATTTATATTGAACACTGGATGAGAGAGTCCTCTTCAACAATATGTAATTTGTTTTCTGCAAAATGTACATTTGATAGGAAAAATTTGACGGGAAACAAAAAATGTCAATTTCGGATAAGTTCAACTTTGAGTTGTCATAACGGGAAAAATATACATGGGAAACCAATCTTTTTTTAATGCACTAGCTATACATGTCATCTATAACATATTTTGAAATCAAAGGAAAAAAAAATATTTGCATATACTTTTTTTACGGGAACTAAACCCTAGATTTTCAACATTTTTCAACAATTAAAAAAAGGACCTGAAAAATTAAAAAACTATATCAATTATTATTCAATTTTTTTTAAAAAAATTGTAGACATAAATTTCATCCAGTTTTACACATTTCATTAGTTTACATCATCTTCAAATTCTAAACACAAATGTGACTTTTGTGTCGTTAAAGTTGAACAATTTGAGTGTTGTTGACCTTTTCCTTTATAAAAGTGTGACATAGGTTTGTACTTTTACCCGAATATTAGATTCATTTTAGATATCCATTTTTTTCAAATATCCAATACTCGAGCCACAAAAAAGAGGACGGTGGGTCATTTTGAGCATTCCAATGGTCCTTGCATTCTTTTTGCAGGCAACAAACATACATTTTTAGACAACAAGAGACAAAACTAGACTTTTTAAAATCCTCTTTTTCATAAATTTATCATTGGCAATCATTGTTTATCATCTTTTTGGAGGTATAATGGGGAGAAACAAACACCAAAAGAAAAAAATGAAAGATAAATCTTACAAAAGACCAAATTGAAGCATATAGACAAAGAGATAGAGAAATTCATAGGAAGAGACGAAAAGGTATGTCAAATATTAGTGAAGGTAAGGCCTCTGGTCCACTCGTAAATGTTATTTCAAGTGAAGAGGAGAATAAATATGTAAATATAAAGCATGATTTTGAAAATGAGAATGAAAATATAGAGATTGCTATTAAAAATGTTAAACAAGATATTCAAGTTGTGAATAAAAATAATGAAATTGATATTCAAAATGTTCAGCATGATATTGAATTTGCAAATAAAAATGTGAGAATCAAAATTGAAGGTGAAAATATTGGAATTGGCATAGAAAATTAAGTCATTGAACCAAGTGAATGTTATACAATGCCAAATTACATGAGAAATGAAGTCTCATGTGTGGAAGAAAGACATTTTATTTTGTATTGAATATAAGTTGTAAACATACAAAGTATTAGATATTCACGGTATGGCTGAGTTTAATAGCATTTACCAAAAACTTGAAATGTCTGGTAGGATTAAAATAATGAGATATACAGTATATGCTCGAATTACATAATTACATATATGATAAAAAAAGGAGAATAGTCTCTCTACAAAGTGCATATGGTAGTGAAAGAGGTATCAAAATTTAAAGTACCATCCTTTCTCAGTTGGTTTAGGGACACCAACTATGAGAGAATAAAAAATACATGTAGTTTGATCATGTACAAGATTAGTATTTCGGCTATCAACTGGGACTATATTGTGCACACCATAGGGGCCATTTGCAAGGGTGGCTATAGTTTTCTACTTATCTTTTTATTTTTTTCCTTGATCTTCTCAAGGAATTATCTCACTGTGATATCAAATTCCTCTTTCATGTTAACCTCTACTTTTCCATCCTGGAGCATCTTCATAAACTTCTCTTCCTTCAACTTGAAGATCATAGTAACCTGCGAGGATATGTTAAAAAATATGAGTCTCCAGATAGACTCAGTAAGCTACCTAGCCCTACCACTAAACAAAACATCATTTCTAAACTTCCATCTTAGCCATAAAATATGTACATACAAAATAGACCAAAAGAGATTATAGTGTTTGTTAAGATTCAAGAAACTTCTAGACAAGATATTGAGGATATATATATATATATAGCTTTGGTCTAGGGAAGTGGTGTGTCATCAAGCCGCTTGAGAAGGCTAATCCTTGGAGTCTCCCCACAACACTGTCTAGGTAGGTTCAAGGATTTGTAGGCATATCTCAAAATGGAGTTGATTCTCTAGTGAGTGGGGGGAGGTGAAACTTATGCAACAAATCCTTCCATGAATCAAAATCCCATCATGAATGATGTCAGAGAAACATGTGATTATGTTATAAGCCCAATTTATAGCAAAGCATCCCTGTTGTAGTGCAAGTGGTTTTCTACCATGGTATAAGTTCCACCATATGGAATTTTCTCCACAAATTTTATTATTTTCATCAAAGACACTACTATTAGAGATTATGTGCCTAACATTGTTCCAACTTTTCCAAATAGCCTTAAACACATTGGATCCTGCAACTTTGAGTTCAATCTTTCATGACACTAGATCATTAATATGGAGGTTTTTACGAGATTTAGCCTTAACTGGAGTGATCCTAGAAAATTTATGTCTAATCAAGATCTTCCAAGGTTCATCACCTTGAGAGGCCTTGGCAATCAATTTAATTACTAGTGAGGTACCCTAGACACTTAGATCTTTCAAACCCAAGCCTCCTTTCTCTTTAGCTATGGAGCACCACTTCCATTTAACAACATGTCTCTTGATACTTCTTTTTCCATCAAACCATATAAAGTCCCTAATTATTTTTTGCACATAATATATTTGATCTTGATTGAGAAACCATGAAAAAGCATGATCGATGCTATAAGAGGAGAGAATATTTTGGAAAATTTAAAATATGTCTGCTAGGGAAAGGTACTGATTGTTCCACTTGTCCATTTTCTTGTCAATTTTCCCTTTAACACATTCTCACATCTCCTTTAGATTGGGGTTGATAGAGAATGGGATCCCCAAGTATCTCACTATATGGCTAGGTCCTCCCCATGCCAAGGAAAATTTGTTGCACCATATAGGGGGGTGTCATCCCAACCCATTATAATGAATTTTGGGAGTGACAATTTACTCCCAAAAGCCATGCAAAATATGTCCAAATTCATCATGAGGTTGTGAATATTCTACTCAACCATCTCAATTATTGTTGTTGCATCATCTACAAATTGGACATTGGAGAGTTCCTCAGAGTTGGGAAGTATGATACCATTAACCTTAGGGGATAATGTGGTATCCCTTAGTAGGTAGTATAGGGCATCTACAACTAGTACAAAAAATGTAGGTGTCAGAGGGTATCCTTGCCTAATGGATCTTGAAAGCTCAAACTAAGAGGATCTCACACTAGTAATCTCCATTGCGGTTGTTTCCCCGTTCATAAGAGTCAACCATTTGGAAAAATAAAGGAGGGAAACCCAAGCACTCAAGAATCATGTAGATAAACTTCCACTCAACCCTATCATATGATTTTTCATAGTCCAAGAGAATCATATATTCTTGTTGGCCTAAGTCTTTAGTCCACTCAAGAGCTTCCCAAAAGGTGATCATATTTTCCAATATATACCTCCCCTTTACTAATCCAGTCTGAGTTTGACTGACCACATGTGGAAAAACCTTTTCAAATCTCAAGGCAAGTAGTTTAGCCAAAATTTTGTAGGATGCATTCAAAAAAGTGATGGGTCTCCATTTTTTTATTAACGTTCTATCCCTATCTTTAGGAATCATTTTTATGAGTCCTCTATTGATTTATGCTCCCATATATTTCTGATTAATGGCTTTAGTATAAACTAAAATCAACTCTTCTCCTCTCCATTCAATATTGTCCTTGTAGAACTCCATAGGAAGACCATCGGGTCTAGGGGCCTTATCAGAACTCATACTGAGGATAGATTTATTGATCTCTTCCATGAAGATGGATCTATTAAGGAGGTCTACATCCTCTATTGTCACCTTTTTAGGGATAATCCCTCTGATTTTTTTTCTTCCTTCCTTCATGGTGTGGCATTTATCATCAGTGGAGAAGAAGTTGGAGTAAAAGGAAGAAAAATCATGGAGGATGTCCTCTTGGGGGTTAATGGTATTGTAATTTTTACAAATACAGTCAATTATTTCATTGACCTCTTTGGATTTAATATTTGAAAGAATTACTTAGACCCCTTGTCTCCACGAGTAAGCTAATTAATTATGGCTTTAGTTTTAGCACCCTGGATTTTAATGTTCTGATATTTTTTAAGTGCATCTTTAGTTTGAGTTACAAGATCTAGGGCATTTTGATTAAAGGAGTCTTCCTGCACCTTGTCCTCAGCTATACATAGTTGATCATGTAATGCAACTTCTCTTCTTCTACTATCTTTAGTTGTCCTCTTGCCAATAGTTTGGAATAGGGTCCTCCAACTTTGTATATTCTAAGACCACTTATCTATGGCACTAGAAAGATTCACAATTCAATTATTATACCATCTAATAATGCTTACTATAGACTGGATGCCATCACATTTCAATAGATTGGTATTTAGTGCAAAACCATTAGACTCCCTTACTGTAGAATGTTGCATGTTAATCAGAAATATGGTACATACTACTAGATGGTGATCAAAGAGAGTGTAGCGAATGAAAAATACCCCCACACCATTGGAGTCCTTCTTGAGACTAAAATATTCCTTATTCATATAGAATCTATCTAATCTAGAGTAGATCCTCTTTTATCCTTGTTGTAAATTGGACCATGTAATCCAAATACCCTTGAAGTTTGTCTTATTTCCAGCAAGAGGGTCAAACAATTTTAGCTTACTAATCATTTTATACTATTAGAACTTCTCATTACCTATCCATTCAAACCTTGCTCCTCCAGTTTTGTCTTGGGGGATTTTAATCATATTGAAATCTCCCCCAATGATCCTAGGGATATTCTTCAAATTGCACATCCACCTCCACAACTCAATCTTGTCTTTGTGTTCATTGGAAGCATATAGATTTTATATACCAATTTCTAAGGCATTATGTTGAAGGGTGATCCATATAAGTCTATCACATGGAGAGTTCCCCCAACTAGAGATAAGCTTATTCCATTTAGGGCCAACAAAGAATAGCATTCCCACCTCTTCCTTTTTGGTGATTGGTATAAAAGCTCTTAGCATCCTTCCAAATTCAATTTAGGCTAATGTTTAGAGTGAAGACTATAGCCTTAACTTCCTGAAGGAGAAGGAAATCAATTTCTTTATACATCATTAGGAATATATTGACAACATATTTTCTATCTGAGGATTCAAGTCCTCTAACATTCCCCAGGAGGAATATTTTAAATCCATGTGTAACTATTTAGAGATTGGTTTCTATGGAAGCTTTAAAGCTCTTGAAGCAGTTGGGGAGTTTCTTCTTGGGTTGTTTAGAAAGTTTCATGTTGGAGGTTGGTTCATGAGGCCTTCCTCTCTTTATCTTAGAATTAGAATCACCACATCTATTGGGCACTAAGATAGGATTCATTTCCTTGTTCTCTTTGTTTGCCTCAGCTCTCCTCTTCTTTTTTTGAGCCTTGAAGATAAAATATTTGGAATCATCATCTTCCACATGGGAAGGAACAATATCAAGGTTACTAATTTCTCCTTCTTCAAGCTCTCCATCATCAACAAACTTAGGAGGCCTAGTACTAGGTCCACTCCTCTGGGTACAGGTGGTGAAAAGTGGGGTACTAGCACCTCTATTGGATATAGGGTGGAGGATCCTAGGGGGGAGGTAAGGGTAGGGGGTAAGATATTATAGTGAGAGATTAATCATTTATTTTTTCCCCATCATCATATGCTTGTTTAAGGGAATTAAGCCCATCTAGGGATGCCTCTAAAATAATAACTTCATCCTTTTTCTCAACCAACTCCTCTATATCTACCACATTCACTCCAATAAAGGGTAAAATGTCATCCTTGTTCTTAGCTCCACACAGAGGAGGGGAAGGGGTGCTAGTAGCCTCCTGGGATTGCAGATGAGGAGGGACATCAATCTGAGATCTCACATTAGGTTGGGAAGAACCCCTGGCCTTAGTACCAGATCTTCTTCTAATATTTTCAAGGGCCAGTTACTGGGCATTAAGGGTTCTTTATTTGGGAGTTGGGATCTGGGATTCAAGACCAAAGTCAAGGGTAGAGGCGTGAGGTAGGTTTTGCATATTCTCCATGGTTGGTGTCATAGTACAAGGTGGAGGCTCCTCATTGAATTTGAAAGCATTTTTGAGAGACTCCAAGGTTTCAATTACTCAAAAGGAGGATACGAAAGTAGTGGTACTCTTAACTAGCATAGTGGAGTCACTTTTATCCATTCTTATAAGAAACTCAAGTATTAGCAGTAGTGTGAGAAGAGTTAGGTTTGATGGTGGGGTAGGGTTTCTTTTTCAGAAGAGGGAAATATTGTTGCATGTGGCCTTCCTTATGACATAGGAAGCACACATTGATTCCACCCAAGTAAGTAACATGACACATAACCCTTTGTTCTTGCAAATCAAAATAAATTTCCTTTGGAATGTCAAGGTTAGGGTTAATTTTAATCAAAACTCATGCATCGATGTGGGGGAGAAGATTATTCATCTTGTCAACCCTAATAAGTTTCCCAATTGGCTCCAGAACTTGAGGCAAAAAGTTCCACAAGAATGGTGGAAAATTACCAATAGTAAGCTAGGGGAGAGCAAAGGGCTAGAATATCATCATGGGTGGCTTCAAGAGACCACGATATGGCTCTAAAGTTATAGAAGCCTACTCTCCATAATTGACACTTGATAATTTCTTCTATGATTTAGGGTTTACAATAAATACTAAAAATAAACCCTTTTGAATCATATAAAAATAATTAAAATGAAAACCTAGTTTATTGCCCCAATCTTCATGCAACCAATCATTCAAAAAAGCCCTATAAGGAATTTTGAAAGGTTCTTGAGAAGCAAGAAAAATTATTGTATCTCTAAGTCTAATCTTGTTTGTCTCAATAGAAATGGACATTTGAAAGTTAGGTTTGATAACAAATTCAGTGGCAGAAGGGGATCTTACCTCTGTCTCTTGGGTCTTGCGATTGGAGAGGCCATCACTGCTTTTCCAAATGAATTTGGCACCATCAAGCAGTTTTTGGATGTTCTTGACTGGATCTTTGAACGAGCCAGAGTTAGGAACCTACAAACCCTTGTTATTGTCACATCCCACAACTTATCTTGACTGCAAAATGTGTGAAATAAGCCTATCACTGAGTGATTTTCATCCCATTCAGAGGAGTAAATGTTGTTGTATAATAAAACTTAATGAGGATGGTCTTCCACTTGTGGGGAAGACCTCCTCAAAATCTATGCTTGCAAGTTGTAGAGCCTCAATCTATTCTCTTAAGAAAGACAAATTTTATAATTTAAGACCTTTAATAACCCCAAAATGGTTACTTGAAATTGATGAGAACATTATATACAATTTTAAAGGTAAGAGATCAACAAGAACCATTCAATTATGGGTTACGAAACTTTTCAATGAATATTTTAGCAATAAGACATTGACCAAGCAAAGCCAAATTTTTGGACAATTTCTAAGATATAAAAAGTTGAGACATTTTCTAGGAAAATTAAAGATTTGTGTGAATAAGAAGATGAAGATAATTTCTATAATTGTCAAAAATATTTTTAATTCTTTCAAATCTATTAGAATAATAACAAGGAAAAAGATAAGAGAGCTTCTTGGAGGGTGATTAAAAAATCCTTAGTAATCCATCATTTGAGAAGGGTTCACTTTATGAGAACAAACTTGTATTGATTTTGATATAAATCATGAAACTTTGGATAGAGCACTTTCAAGAAGAGAAAGACTTGACAATCCTCTTCAAAATGATACATGGGCTTTTGGTGGGAAACTTCTACATGTTGATAAGAAGATAACTAATATTGTAAAGGATGAAATTTAGCAACTTTGGCAGTCTAAGTCTATAATATCACCCATATAAAGGATGTCTTGAAGTTAAGAATTAGCAATTGAGACTACACACCACATCGTAAAAATTTCTTGGAATTAAGTCAAATAATGTTGTTCAAAAAAATTTGTGAGACACATCCAACATTGTAAATATCACAAAGGGATTATGAATTTCTCAAGCCATTTTACTGTATACCTCTTAAGATTTGTAATACTAGTTGCAAATACCATGTGAATTTTTCAATGCACCATGAAATATTATGCTATATTTGTTATTCTTTGCATACTAACGAAATGTTAAAAGAGTGTGACATAATTCAACTTCTAAAATATTTGAGAGACTTTCTAGATCAAATTTTATGTTCTAGAGATGATGTTTCCTTTTTCTACATAAATGATTATTTAAATGAGAAGTTCTCATAATGTGGTGGCTTGTCCAAGTTTGTTTCATGTTTTCATGAGGGAAATGAACATGAATTTGAAAAGAAAATTGTTTGGAAAATATATATGAGACAATAAAATATACATTGAAGAGTGGAGGTGAAGGTTCTATTGGCAGCGTGCCAACATCCCTCGCATGATTTTTAACATTGATTAATCACCTCTTGTTGATTCTATAAGTCTAGTGGTTGTATCGGGCATTAATAGGTTGATCTTTTGGTGCAACAACAACAACACTTGTACAAAGTGGTATCAGAGCTTGGTCACATATTTGAATCTCCTTTGTGAGTGATGTGGGCCCTTATGAGTGACACTGGGGGGATTTTTGGTAGTGTTCCAGCATCCCTCACGAGATTCGAGACATGGATTAACTACCTCCTATGGATTCTATAATTCTAGTGGTTGTATCGGGCATTAACAAGTTGATCTTTTGGTGCAATGAAAACCACACTTGTAACAAGTTCGAGATGTGAGTTGGTTACAAAAATGCAGTGTTGTTGATTTTATTTTAGATTTTAAGAAAAATGTTTTCTACACATATGTAAGGAGTAGGCATATGTCTTAGTGGTTGGATAAAAAATTTGGGATGTGTAATTATTCTTTCCTATTTGGTACTATTATATCAGTGGTCGATTTTGTAGTGAAATACACACTGCAACCACATAATGAGTTTCAAGCTCTATATTATAATTCCATTCAAATTTCTATTTTTGTCCACATAACATATAGACATGCCACTGATAGTACAAAACAAGACAAGAAGACAATAAAAGAGTGTCATTTTTATCTGAGTGATGATAGATCTCAATCCCCCCAAGTATGTGCAACATTGTTTCAAAAATAAAATTGAGTTCTTGCAAGAAAAGTATATTGCAATGGCTAGACATCTCATTTGGTGAGATAATGGCATGGGTCAATTCAAGAATGCTCATATATTTTATAAGTTGATTAGAATGCATGTTGAGAGGGGTGTACCTCATATTTGGAGTCTTTTTGAAGCTAGGCATGAGAAAGGGGAGCATGATGGATCAAGTTCATTTGTGAAGGGAGCTCTAGTTAAGGAGAAATTGAGGATTTCGAGTGCTACATTTTGTGATGCATATTCTATTGTGGATTGGTGTAGTTTAGCATTGCCACAAGGAGGGACACTTGGTTAATCAACGCATATATTCTTTTGGTTGGTTGACAAGGGCACAATAGGAGACGGATTGGATTGTTAGATAGTTAGAGATTTTTTTAATATGCATTCATTTTAAAGCTTATATACAAGTACATGGACCATTTGGACATGAGAGTTGGCATTTTTTTCCATAGTTTTATTTAGTATGATTGGGATTACTAGTGCAAGTCAAGTGAGTGGGTGGATACATGAGTTCCACAATATCTAACTCCATTATTGACGCAAGCAAGGGAGATGGTGGATCCAATTAAGGACAGTCCAAACCTTGCAGCTTCAGAACAACACATCAGAATAACACAACACCAATTGTTTCAAAACATATTTTCATTAACATGCCCGACTGTAAGGCTTTCCGAGTTAGGGCCAATTACAATCAATAAGTAATTCTGCAAGATCAACAAGATCCAACACCACTCTAGCTAGTTCAGCTCTGAAAACTATCAGCAACTAATGGAAACCCTAAGGAAGATCTAAACTTGAGCTCACAAGCCTCCAAGCAATCTCCTTGTCTCCAAGTGTGCAAACCACTAGCTCTGCTATTACAAACTATCAGATAAAAATCTAATTTGCAAGATCCCACAGGAACTTTTTCACAACTTCGCTAGTCTGCTACCCTCATATATGCTTTCATGATCTCTATAAGTCCTCTAAGTCATTCCTAAACAACTACCCAAACACCCCTTAAATACTAATCATCAGCCACAAGTCGACTGGATGAAACCATTAACTCCTCCTAACAAATATTAAATGCAATACAAGTCAACTCACAAATAGCCTTACAATAATTAAATTCAACATGTTGGCCTGTAACAACTACCAACAATTAATGCAGCAAGTCGGCCAAACAAATCACACAGAACTCCAGTCAGCAAACCAGAACTACCGAGCACTAGAGAAACAACCGAGCACCAGTGAAACAATCGACCAAGCCAAGCAGCACTGAGCAACATAGGCATTACCGAGCACCAGTTCCATCGAGCACAAGAAGTCTCATCGAGTTCCTTCAGTGACTGAGCTTCCTTCGATAACTGAGACCATCGGTTAAGGCTACAACCAAGCAACACTGGCCAAGTAACACACCACCATGCATATTCACTAAGGACCAAGAATGCCCCTGCATTAATTATCTCAAATAATATCCACACCAAAAGATGGCATGGAAAGTTCAATTGAGTATGATTTTTGTTTAGGCCTTCTCTAGCCAAGACATATTTTTATAGTTTTTGGACTGTAGGGGAATGATGAGAGATTAGAATACTGGTTCACACAATGTGTACAAGGAAATAAAAAGTTATCACAAATGATGATAGGTTCACCTATCCAACTAGTTTAGTTATTGTTGTAGGAACTTGGTTGCAAACATACATGATTAGAAAGGATAGCATACATGCATTTGGAGACTATGAGGAATAAAAACTATTCTCATGTATTCAAACATTCTTATAGAAACAAATGTTAAGTTGTTGAATCATCATGTCAAACCAAAGACAAAAGAACTTTGGATAGTTAGTAATTTTTATCATGAAGTAATACTGGATACTCTTAAGCAAAGAGATTTCACACTTGACTAGTGTATACAAAATGACTATAAGGTTCATTACATTTATTATGTTTAGGTTCATTATATTATTTAGTTAACTACACTCATTATTATTTGGTTCATTAATATTTTTAGTCGATAAACTTAGTCTTTTTGTGGTTTGGGTATACAAGGATTACAAATATGATGGATATACAAGACTCAACTACCATGCATTAGAGTTTATCTTTAATTATTTTCTTTATTTTAGTTAGTATTCTTTCTTTAATATTGATATTTTGTATACTATTTCAATGCAAGTATCTTCGAGAGTACCAGTGGTTGGAGCTATACGTTATGGAGCACAAATAATGTATTGGTTGTGTATCTAGGATTGGTTGATAACATTGATGTATTTTTATGTGATGATATTGATGTAGTTGTATTGATGATATAAGATGTATTTGTCCATGAGGCTATGACCAAGCATAAGGAAATGAGTTGTTTTGTTCCTATTTAGAGGCCTAATTTTGTATGTATGTATGTATTTTGTATCATTTGGTTATGATGAATAAATGAAAAATTGTGATGATTTTTTTGTGAAAAAGATGTATGATTATACTTCGTTCATAAATTTTACCTTTATGTGTAATGATGATTAAGATTATGTACCTTCGTAGATGATTAAGATTAGAGATATGCTACATTCATTACGACTACCCTATTTAATGAGAGTTATTTGTTAATGTAGAAGATAACATATTATACATATAATAGTTGTCGCTACAAATAGTATATGCATGTGAAATAAAGTAAGACATTAAACAATTAGTGTTGCAAGACGAACCAAGGATGTTGCTATAGTAAATCCCTCTCATTATTTTTTCTAGGCTATCCTAGGTTTATTAGGGTCATCCTAGCTTCATTAAGATTTTCCTAGGTTCATTGTAAATATCATAGGTTCTAGAAATCACTTAGGTTCATTAGGAGAAAATTTTATGCACTTAGGGTACTTAAGGGATAATGCTGTGAGGGTATGGTGTTGAGAGTTTGGGTGAGTTGGGAGGAAAAATGGGACATTCCTAAGATAAACGTGCCCAACTAAATGTGTTGGCATTTATGTTTAACACCCACAATGAGTAGAATAAGAATTAGACTCCCTTGTAACTGTTCATTGAATGTGTCTAACAATTTTTTTGTCAACAAAAAAAATTATTTCCCTATGAACACTGCTTAAAGTCTTGAAAATTTGAGACAATTTATTGTAGAGGGGCCTCATGTGATCCTGTAGATTCAAACAAATTGTTTGTATGTACTACAAATTGGGAGAAACAACTCATCAAATTTTGACAATTTTATGTACTTAGGACACTCAAGGGACTGCATTGCTAGGTATGACTTTGATTGTGTGAGAAAGTTGGGAGGTAAAATAGGACCATGAATAGGGTACAATTATCCAACCAAATGTCTTGGTGCTGACAATTAGTACCCACGACAAACAAAATGATAATTAGGCTCTCTTGAAACTTTTCATTAAATGCACCTGACACTTTTTGCGTCAATAGAAAAATTGTTTCTCTATAAAAACCACTTTGAGTCTTGAAAATATGAGACAAGTTATTGTAGATGGGTCTCATGTAACACTATAGGTTCAGAAAAATCATTCACAAGTGCCAAATATTTTTAAAAACATGTCAAAGTTTGATAGTTTTATGTACTTAGGGCACTTAGGGGACTGTGCCACTAGGGTATGGTGTTGAATGTTTGGGTTAGTTGGGAGGTAAAACATGATCTTTCCTATGGTAAACCTACCCAATCAGATGTGTTGGCACTGATGGTTCATTCCAAAAACAAACAAAATAATGATGAAGCAAAATTTTCAAGTGCATGTACAAGTGCAAAGAAATTTATGAATTTTTCATGAAAATGTCAAGGTTGAAGGATATGTTGATTTATATCCTCATAACATGGGGTGTGTATGCATGACATATCATAAAGTGCACCAACAAGTACATCTTAACAATATGAGGGTATCAAAAGTACATGTTTGGTACTCGATAGTACATGTCCAATTTGTCAAGTTCTCATGTTTCTACTATTTCTTAAGGAGGGTTAAACCCACCATGAGCATTTATTTTTCCTCCAAATCCATTAGCCAATGTAAAGATATCATAATACTAACCCAAATGGGTTGAATACTATAGTGCTAATGTTTATCTTTCTTAGTTTATTCCTTAAGTAGAATATCATACCCATGAAACCATAGATCCAAAAAAATTCAAACACATTGAATAGAGTTTGCAATGAATATTTGTAATAATGGGCATAAGTTGAATAATCATTCTAAGGTAACCATTATTAATAGAGCATATAACATAGAAAAAACATATGATAGAAACACATCAAATATTATTGAAACATAATAAAAATGACACCTGCATAAGTAAAAATACATAATGATTCCATAAACATGAGTAATATAGATCTATTGTACACGAGGACATACACACGAGGAAATATTTATATCAAATCTCAACTTTTATATATTAAATTGACAAATAAGCATTTATGTCCATATACAAATATGGCAGAAATGCCAACTCGAGAAAGATTTTACAAAATGTGGCATATGCCATCTCAAAATCTCTACAAAATATACATGTGAAATAGCCATGTATGAAACCCAAAATATCCACAAGTGACAACTATATGTTTATATGTTTGTATGGAAACTATATGTCTATATGTCTCTATGGAAACTATATGTCTATATGTCTCTATGACATCCTAAACTACTGATGAGTTACCAAAATCAAGTCTCTTCAAAGCACTCTTTCGCTCTGAAGGATCCTGCACAAGAAAAATTCAAACTATAGTTGCGATTAGTTATATTATATCATTTGCAATCATAAAATTAACATCAAAATAAATATACATTGATCTATAATTGAACTTTAAAATTGAATTCTTGATTACCTCAAGTCTACATCTCCTAGGATGGTCGAGAGTCCTAACATATGTCTATGGTAGTGAAGGGATATCACTAACATTCCAAAGTCAAGCTATATTTGTTAACAAACATAAAATTAATACAAGCTAGCCTATCCCTATCGATGATAGGAATATATTTAATAAACACAAAATGAAATAAAACCTTACCTATTCAAGCATCTCTTATTTTGCTAGTGTGGAAGTAGTCAGCAAGGATGTGAAACCCATAATTTCCTATACTATAAAAATGAAAAGTATGTGAAACCATCAATCTATGTTGACATGCATAACCATTGTAAGCTCTTTAAACTCTTAACTCAATCAAATTTGTATTCAATTACCTTTCCCTTATCAGTGGGTACTATTGCACCTCCCTCACACTAGGTGTGTCTTGCAAGAAGAAAATAAGATAAAAATGTTAGTTAATATATAATTTAATTAATGACATTTTAAATGACAAGAATGTATACAATAAAAAATGTAAATGACTAAGTACAAAATATATACTGTGTAGCTGTCAATGCCAAATGAAATGGTTGATAGGGTGGTGTCTTAGACTTGTGACATGTCCTCCCTAGACATCAATCGTTAAATAGACTATGCAAATAAATATTATTACAATCTTTATAAGTTATCTCTTATAAATATTCATTTAAAATAAAATGCACTGTGAAATTGCAGGTTAATTCTTACCACTACACTCTTAGTGAATGAAGCATGAACCTCCTTGTCTCTAGCATGAAATGACTCCCCAACATGTGCTCTAGTTCTTGTTGTCTCATCTAGTGCACCAACCATATCATGGACCTTGTAATCAGATGTGTCGATGGGATGCTCAAAAATTTGTCCAAGGGGACTCGAGAAAATGTGCTTGCACATAGTGGAAGTATGGGGCACACAAATATGTGCACCCAAGGAGGATGTACTAGTGCCATCCATTCCACCACCAGCATCAAGGCCATGTGGCTATGCTAGTACCATGGTCTAAGAAATGAAAATCCAACTCAAAGAGTGAATAACCATAATAGTCTATGAGGAAGCCTCAACAATAATATTTGGATGTTGTACCAGAGGTGGGTGAGAAATGCAAAGAGGGGGAGCATATGGGCCATGTACTACTCAAACTGTCCAAATATATTCTATGGCATACCTCTGCCTACACTTTGGAAATGTTTGATGTCAAAGTAGTTGAAATGCTTATGCAACACAAATTCAACATATAATTCTTTAATAAAATAAAAGGGCACATTCGTATTTTTGTTGGGTGGTCTATCAAAAACCATCCACCAATGATCCTAGAATTTATTTTGTATATCATCATTTGTATGCCCTTTGATGGAAAACTTTGGTTTTCTAGGATTAACTAGCTATCTAGTACAAGGAGTAATGAAGAAGACAACTTTTTTGGCTTTTGATATTTCAAGGTTCTTCACCTTGCCATATAACAACTCATTTGTGTGGTGAGCCCTCATGGTCTCTTTCTCCAAAAGTATAGAACTATGTTGGACGATGAGAGTTTCTACATTTGATATTATAGACTGCAATGAAGAAAACATTGAGGATAAATGAGGGATTGTATGATAAATCTTTGTAATGCCCCTTAACTAATTCAAATTTTTAGAAATTAAACATTGTATTGATGGGGGGTTTGGTGGAAGAGGGTTTGGCAATTGTGGGTTTTCAATGTTGTCTGCCATACCTGATTGAAGTTAAAAATTTATATAATTAACATAGTTTAAATAATACAATCAATTTTTAAAAACTTAATTTATACCAAAAAACAAAATGTAAATGAATGATTGAAAATTGAGAAATATGTAAGAAAATCATACATGACAGTGAAAAAGAAAATAAAATAGTTGGTCAGATTGGATGCCATATTTTTTAATATATCAGATACTAAAAAAGTGCTCATTGTGGATGAAAATAACTCATAATGACATTGTTTGGGTAAATATAATACCCATAAGCATCAAATATCCAAATCTGGGTGATGCTCCTGCTACAAATTTGGATGATACCCCTATTGTAAACCATGTGGATATCACTCCTTCTCCTAGTAGTGTGACCCCATCTAGCCATGCAGACCTTTCTTCACCTTCTAGTTCTACTCTGTTCCAAGCTTCAACTAAAAATGTACAATTTTCTCAACCCTTCGGCCATTGTGTTGGTAGATGTCCAAAGGGAGTTTCATTAGTTTCTCCCCCTTGTGGTGGGGATCCTAAGGACAACATCGCCTGGACAATTGTTTGACAATAGAAGAAAAATAGTTCTTCAAACTCACACTCTTCTCTACAACCGGTGAGTGAGAAGCCCTCCCACACTTGAGGAGGGCTACTAGCCTTTTTGCTAATTTACTGTTTATTTTTGTATTTTTTTTTAAAAAAATTGTTATGTTTGTTGGAGCTCAAAAAACCAGAATGTGTTTTGACTCCATATTTTGAAAATTTCTCCAAGTGTCAGATCAATGCTTTGAAAGTCTTCAAAAGGAAGCATAGTTTGAGTGCACGGATAAAAGAGCCTATTGAGTTTCATGATGTGTCACTTGGATAGGGTGTTCATCACCTATCATTTAACATATTTAATAGGTTTGAGGTCCTAATTTTCAGATCTGATAAGTTTTTGAAGTGGTCTTTTGGAGGTGTTCCCTGAAATCTGCATTTAAGTGTCTGTCCAAATTTTCACTAAGAAGCCCACTTTGGATGAGTACATTTGTTGGCCTATGATTGGTCATAACATGCGGGTTGTTGCATCATGCTATAGGCATGAGAGAGAGTGTTCATGCCAATTTTCAGCCCCCCATGTGCCTGTTTGACTTGTTTGCCAGAGCCTTTTCATTAGCAAATTGTTAAGTTTTACTAGGAATGCACAGTTTAGTTTTTTGAGTGGCTTACTTTGGGGTCTTGCCATTTGCACCCGGTTCGAGGTCAAGCATAATTAAATGATGTTCCACATTGTAGACCTAGAAATGTACTTGTCTAAATATTTTCAAGTCTCTACCAATCCATTTAGCCACTTTGCTCGATCAATTCCAAATGTAATTTCTATAATTTAACTGCCTTTCAATTTAGGATGTTCTAGAAGCATGAATTTGAAGATTAATCATTGACAGTCAGTTGATCATCCGGTGAAACTAATTACAGCCTTGTTTTATGTGTGTGATAGAGATCATTCACCCAGGGTTTCAGGCTATGAAGGTTTTGTTTAACATGATTTCAAGATCAGACAAAAGGTGTTCAATAATGATGAAAAGTACAACTAGAACAACTTTGCAAAGTAAGCATTTTCCAAAATTCGTAGCTTTTAGTCAGATGGTTATCTCCAAATGAGGGTTGTGTTGTTGCATTTCTTGCATATGAGTCTTGCTAGATTCAATGCCTCACCTTCAACTCGCCATTTGATATTTTTTATCCATCTCCTTCCAAGGTAGTTTGCAGTGATTTCGGTTTGTGTTTGTTGGACAATGCTGAACAAGTGATTTCAAATTTTAAAATATCTTTCCCTGTTCATTTCTAGATGAAGCCATTTGATAAGATGATTATCTATACTACAAGGTTTGTGTCTACCAAGTTTCAGCGTTCAATGATATGTTTTGATCAGTCTTTTAATGGCGCGACTGAGGACATTTTATTCAAATTATGGCGACTGGCGAAGTAATAGAAATTGAAGTTTTTTAAAGTTTCCAGTTGTCCAGATTGGATCTGGTTGCAAGTGGAAATCATTGTGGATGTTTTTGAGGTCTAGGTATTTGAATTCGAAAAAAATTTAGGCCGAACTCGCTTGGGGCCCAGCCTGCTTCATTATTTTAAAGATAACTTTATTGATTGCGCTAGGCAGGCCATCTATATTTTGCACCGCTGGTTACTCTAAGGATGAATATGTTGGTCAAGCCTTGGAACTCATTCATCAAATGTAATTGAAAGGTGTTGAACCTAACTCAATCACCATGGTTAGCCTTCTTGCAACATGTGCTCATGTGCAAAATGTCACCGAAAGGGAATGCAACTCACAGACATTGTACCAGATTATGTTACCTTGATGACTTTCCTATCTACCTATGGTTAATTTGGAGCTCTACAACAAGGGAATTGTGTAGACCATAATAGTGTTGTGCATGGTTCTATGAGTTGTGCACTAACTTTTCAAAGCCTAAAATGATGAAGTTTGCCTTATGTTTTTCATTGCTTGGTGCAAATAAAATGGACGGTGGTATGTATTTCATACCCACTAGATAACACTATTGTGCATATATAGAACCAAGGCTGAGTGCACCATTGATGCCGCCTATACCATGGATAAATGCACACACTAAGCCAAAGAGAGGTGTTGCACACCAAAAATGTGCATACCATTCCCATTAGTTTGCAAACTTATTATCTTTATGCTGTGCGCACCAAATGAAGATTGGGCGCTGCTTATGCAAAAGAGGAGGTGTAAGTCTTCGTTAGAGGAGCTTGGTGCACTCGCGCACCAAATGGAAGCAGCATGCACCAAAGTGATGGTGCGTGCCAGCAGGAGAAGGAGATGTGTGTAGGCCCAAATAAAATAAAGCAAAGAAAGCATTGCGTAATGCCAGGATTATGAAAGGAAGTGCTCACCAAAGCATTGCTTGAGTCTTTTTGAGCATTGCCTGAGTCCTTTTGGGTGATGCATGGGCTCCTTTTGTTGCTTAGTGCTTGTAGGAACTTAAGAAAATAATGTGTGTGCAGGGGCCTCTAGGGATGGTGTACAGCTAAGGGAAGGTTACTGAGTGCATTCCCAGTACATGCCAGCATTGTTACAAGTAGTGGTTGTCGTTGCACCAAAAGATTGACCTATTAATGCCCGATACAACCACTAGACTTATATAAGACACATGAGGTGGTTAAGCCATGTCACAAATCCCAAGGGGAGTGTTGACCATTATGCCAACAATCTCCCCCTCAACTTTACCCGAGGGGATTCGAACCTGTGACCAAGCTCTGATACCACTTGTTACAAGTAGTGGTTGTCGTTGCACCAAAAGATCAACCTGTTAATGCCCGATACAACCACTAGACTTATAGAAGACACAAAAGACAGTTAAGCCATGTCATGAATCCTGAGGGGAGCGCTCACCATTATGCCAACAGGCATTACATGCCATAATAGACTGAGATTTTGGTTACTAGGCACACCATGAGGTTTATTGTCAGTGCGTGAGCCATGGAAAGAGAAATGAAGGCCAAGAAAGGTGACCAAGGATGCCCAACATCACATCAACACAACAACAAAAAATGTGTTTGAATGTCAGGCATGAGAGCCAGTCGAACAAGGGCTGTGCATTTGGGATTTTAATCCCACATTTACTAACCATCATGAAAAGTGAATGTTTAAAATAAAGGAGGCTCATATATATTGTAAAGTGAGATGAGAAAGGAAGAGAGTGGGGTCGGCTAGTTGGGCGCGAACCCCAAGATAATTTTTGAAAGGAAATCATTATATACCACAGGGATGTTTATCCCACATTGATCCCATGAGGAAGAATTGAGTTGTTTAAAAGATAGAACACACAATATATTAGTGTCCAAATAAGGACACCCAACTGGAGGTTGCTCTTGCATGCACGTGGATCGAGGAAGCCAATTGGCAGGTGGCGAGGATGATGACTCAATAGTGGGCCCACACGAAAGGTAAGTAAATTTTGACAAAGTGTAAATCTACAGATCCAATGCCTCAGGATGCATGCTAAAAGATCGACAATGGTCGCATCTTCGTGATGAGGGGAGATGCCCATTGCAAAGTTGTGACAAAGTGAGATGTGGAAGCTCGATGAGCTGGAAAAATGGTATAGTCAAATGCCTGGATGGATTAGCTAGCCAATGAGGACATGACACCTAGCAGTAAATGGTGATAAGGCAATGACAAAGCAGAAGATGGATAGTTGGTCAGCTACCTCGAGATGTGTGTCCAAGGATCTGACGGTGGTCGCATCTTCGCGATGAGGGGAAATGCCCCATCGCGATCATGCGATAGAGCGACATGTGGCAAGATAGTGAGTTGGCAGATATGTCTAGGGTGGATGCTTGATCAACAAGATAAGCCAATTAGAGAGTGACAAGTGGCACAAGTGAAATACAGGGGTCTGACAGAGCGGTGAGGTGGCCGCTCGACCAAATCAGGTTGTGCCATGTGGCATATGTTGGTCCCGCATTTAAAATTCAAATCTCTGTACAAAGATTTAAAAGTTTGATAAAGTTTGAACTATAAGAAATTTGGAATTAAGAGATTGCAGTTACTCACAGATTTGAAAAGTACCTGCAGACTTCATTTTTTACCCAAATATATGAGTATAATATATTTTCGAAAACAACGGGAAACAACGGTCTCGATGGCAATGGTTAGAATCAGTTTTGAACAAGCGGGAAAGAGCAGTAAGAACTTTTAATTTTGAAGTCAGATTTTGGTGGGAAGAGAAGATTGTTTGCAGAATTGATCTTTCTGGAAAGAGACAGGTGTCTTGGTAGAAATATCTTTTAGGTCTTTTCCTGAGGGATATATGGCAGATCTTTTCATTATTTTAAGGGTTCTAAATTCTCTATATTTTTCTTAGAGTTGGCCCCAAGTGCTCTGTGGGCTAGGTAGGGGATGCAGTTTTAGTTTTTTGCCTGGTTTCAAAACATTGACTGATGACTTTTCTCTCAGTCTAGGGTACATCAAATTGTATTAGGTCAGGTTGTTTTTGTAATAAGCAAATGCTACTGGTTTTTGCCAATATTGAAGTGGCTTGTATTGAAAGGCATTGTGTATACATGGAAATTGATTCAACAAATGAAATCCAGGGTTTACATCTCTCCTATGTGTGTTCTTTGTTTGAGTTATGTGTTGATATTCTTTGGCTTTGATCTAAAGATCAAATTAAATAAGCTCTAGATATAGCATTGATTCTTTGAAGTTTGCATAAGGATACCAATAAGTAGTGTGGATTCAGGAGTTCTCTGATTAAAATCATCACAGGATGGTAGTATTTTCTGAGAATATAAGTCATTTAAAGTTCAATATTTTCTATGTTTCACTTTGTAGTAAGATATTGCCCAATGGATAAGGCACTGGCCAGGGATGAGCTTATTCTGTATAAATGACTACCTGATGGAATTTTGTTGTATTCTTAAAACATTTGATATAAATTTGTCAAAAATCTTTAAAGTATTGTGAGCTACCTATTTTGTCTCATCCTATGGTAATGGAGAATCAATGAATGAGTGGTTACCATTTAGTATTTTCTTACCATCTATCTGTTATTTTAAATCTAGTCTATAATTGTTGAAATAAGGTTCATTGTACTGGATTAGGAGTACCCTCCTTGGTTTTGCAGAGCCAGAAGTGCAGAGGGTAGTTTTGTCCCTATAGTTGGTCTAGTCATGTTAGAACTCAATATTTGGATCTAACCCGTCCTTAAAAACTATAGATGTATTGGTTGCTTCCCAAAGCATAAAGTCCATTTTGAGGAACCAACAATGTTCATGTGTTTTTAATAAGTCATTGATGGCCTATAAAAGCCAACACCCCAGTCTTAGTATTGTTGTTCTCTTTGATGCCTTTGGACTATGATTGTGTAAGGGTCGTCCCCTTTGTTAGACTGCTTATTCTAATAAAGCAATATTATATTATATTAGAATATTATAGTATTTTTATATATATTATTATATTATATCTTATCATTATATACATGTATATTATTATAATATATTATTAATATAAATATAATATTATTAATAAATATAGTATAATATGATATATAATAATATAAAAAAATATTATTATTATATCAATTATTAAATTATATATATGATTAATATATTATAATAATATTAAAATTAATATTGATGTTGATATTTATATTGATATATCATACAATAATATAAAGTTATATAAATATTTTTCATATATAAATATATACAACTATATTATTAATATGAAATATTTTTTATTATTTTTTATTATTGTATATATAATAATATAAAAATATATTATTATATATAAATTATTAATATATCATACAATAATATAAAATTATATAAGTATTTTTAATATTTATTATATAAAATTATATATTATATATTTATATTTATATTAATATAAATATATTGAATATGTGATTTCTATCCGATATGTCTTGGATACTTGATATGCTTTGGCTTTGTCATGGATACATGTATTGATACCTAAGCCAACTAAAAAGTCAACACAAATTTTTGAGTTTTTGGGCAAATGAAAAACACATTTTTTTCACATAGCTACTTTTTTGCCCCTCATGATCCTACACATGTCCCTACATATTTTCAAATTTGAAAGAGTTTCTATATGGACACTTGTCCCCTTTGATTTCCAAGAAATGGTAAGATCCATTCATAGCTTGGATGAAGGCTTCAAAAGTGAGCTCAAAGGTGCCCATATCACCTGAGAAAGAAAATTTGTCCAACTTCTCTGCAATATTGCTAAATCCACCTCTCCTATTTGTCCATGTATATGTTTCATTTGTGAAGCTAATATCCATGAGGTGATTTCCATTCACCCATGCCTTAAAATCCTTTTGAGTTTGAGAGATAAATCCTCTTCCCCCTCTTTTGTCATTTTTGTCCAAAATGGTGTTGAAGTCACCACTCAAAAATATGACATAATTATTGTGTTTCCTCAAGAAGTTGTCCAAATCTTCCCATAAATCTTTCTTTTTTATTATTGCATTCAACCCATAAAAATTAATTGAAATAAATTGTAAGCTCATTGATAGGATTTTAACATTGCAACTTATCCAATTGGTCTTTGAATCAATCTATTCCAAACATATTGACTATGGTTTCCATAAAATGGTCAGGCCTCTTGATGCTCCAATGGGGTTCTAAATTTTCATTTTTTTGTGAAAATGTCTTTGTGGTGGTCAAATTAGTTTCTTGGATGATGATTATATCAATCATAGACTTTAAAATACCTCTTTTGATCACACACTGCTTTTTAGAGGCATTAAGGCAGGCTAACATTCCAAGATAGGAGTCTCATGACTCCTTGGGAAGGGTAGCCCCCTTCCCCGATCTCAATAACCATGTTATCTTCCTTTGTCCTTCAACCTCTCCATCCTCCAACCTCTTCTCCTTCAGGGATTTTCTTCCTCTATCTCTATTCTTCTCTCAATCTAGTTTGGATTTCTTAGCTTTATGCTAATTGATGCCCAAAATCTATAACTTCTCCATCTCACTCAATTTTCTCCACTTGGAGTGCGGTTTCATCAATAATTTTCCCCTTTCCATTCGACACTATTTCCTCTTCTATCAAAGCCAAATGAAGGCTTTCTTCCAAGGCAAAGTCTTCAAAGTGTGATGCAATATCTTTATCTTGAAAATCAACCTCCTCAAATGAATCCCCTTTTTTGTGAATACACTCCATCCCTCATAGGTGTAATTGGAGTCTTTTCTCCATTGTCCTGCTCCTTGTAAAGATTTTTAGGATTTTCCATAAGGGTATCTTCGTATGTTATGGGCCCGCATATTCCAAATCTTTTTCGATTATTGATTCAAACTCCTCTTTGAGTTTTCTCTTCTTTTTTATTTTCCTCTACTACATATCTAGGCAATTCTTTCCCCATTCCTTCTTTTCTATATTCATTCCCTTGTGGAGGAGGTATATTATCCAGTCTAAAAGTGTTTGTGTCCATTAAACTACAAGTGCCCATATCTTGTCTAAAAAGGCACTTGTGATTAGTGTTTCTAGGAATTCTCACCATCTTCTTTTGCCATTTCCCAAAGTTGGTAACAACATCTAACTCCTCTGTTAAGCCTATTTGTAGATTCACTTCTATTAGAATTTTTCCATTCCCCCCTTTTTCCATTGAGAAAATCCTCATCAATCCCTAATAGGGTTCCAGAGCATCTCCTAATTTGATTAAAGCATACATACCCCAGAATTTTGATGGTAGATTTTCTAATCCAAACCACACTGGAGTTTTCTCAAAACAATGATCTTCTCAGACTTATGATTGTCCTTCAAATACACAATCTCATATTCGCAAATCAACAAAAAATAGTTAAACTTTTCAAAAAATGACTTAAAATAAACAAAAAATAATAATTCATATTTGAATTTTATTGAAAGAGAAATCTACTCCTATGCTACTATTCAAAAATAATAAAGCTTATTAATTTATTTCTCAATCTAAAATAATAAATGATAAATATTAAGTAACATCAATTTTCCCAAATACAAAATAATCAAAGTACCAAGCAAAAAATGACTCAAAATAAACCAAAAAATAATAATTTATATTTGAATTTGATTGAAAGCGAAATCTACTCCTACATTACTATTCAAAAATAATAAAACTTATTAATTTATTTCTCAATCTAAAATAATAATAATAAAATTAAAATAATACAAAATAATTAAAGTACATATATATATATATATATATAGGAAAGTAGGAGGAATTTTGCGGGACACTTTATTCGTCTACAATGTTGTGGTATGGCTTCAGAAGTTTCCCTTCCATTTAAATTCATCTTCTTCGAATCTCACACCTTCATTTTTGCCCTTATGATTAAGATATTAGCACCTTCCTTAACTTCAAAGTGTACAATGTTGTCATCGACACTTCTTAGAATCTAACACCTTTACATACATATGCCCTTGATTGAGATATTCGCACCTTCCTTCACTCCACCCTAGAAATAAAGGAGGGGAGAGATGGTCTAACACCGTGTGGAAATTACGGCTAAAGTTCAAAACACAGGCTGTCATCTACCTTATTTACGCGTCTGGTCCCATCGTTGTTTGCCTATACATACACTGCACTTCGCCTCTTCCTCTTCTCAACAAGAAGCCCTCTTCTATTGCTTTCATTGTTTATTCTCCTCCCCTTCTCAACAAAAATCCCTCTTTTATTGCTCTCATCGTTTATTATTTCTGTGTTCAGTTTGATTCATTTCCATGGCATCCACTTCTGGAACTAGCACTAACATGAACCCATCTACATCTGCATCTACTTCTGATGGATCCTTTCTCAGATTCGAACCCCCGACTGCTAAACTTGCCTTCCAAAGTGATAAGAAGTATCATGTGTTTCTGAGTTTCAGGGGACTAGATGTGAGGAAGACTCTGGTTGACCATCTCTTCGAAGCTCTCTCCGTTGCAGGACTCAATGTCTTCTTGGACACCGAGAAACTGGAAAAGGGGGACATTATTGGGTCGAGCTTGGAAAGAGCAATAGAGAGCAGTTCCATACGCATACCTATTTTTTCCAGAGGCTATGCAGACTCAGTCTGGTGTCTCAGGGAAGCTGCTGAAATGGTGAGAACCCATGGCTTGATCATTCCTCTGTTTTATGATGTGGATCCAACTCATGTCAGATATCCTGAAAAGGAGAACAGTTCCTATTGCGGATCATTTCAAAAACATCGCGGGAAGTCATATTACGGAAAGGAAGAGATTGAGCAATGGATTGATGCCCTTCATCAGATCTGTGATCGCTCTGGTTGGTCCATGGAAATGGCAGACGGGTATGTGATGAATCATTTCATGGATGTAGGTTAATCTATGTTTCCACTGCAATTTATTTTTTTAAGCAAGGGTTTTAGTGAGGGACTTTGGGCTAGAGTAAATGAAATGTGGTGTGTATACCCTTATCAAATAGAGGCTAAATGAATATAGAAATCAGAAAATTTTCTGATCTTTATTTTAATATTATGTTATTTTTATAGTTTTGATTTCATATTATATTTTAGATTTCTACAGTCTATAGTAATTAGTGTGTGCATTTTTAGATTTAACTTTTGTATCAATGGATTGCATCATATTCAATGATCAATTGTCAAGATGAAAGAGAGCTATAAAAAGAGATTGGAGAAAATTGTAGATCCAATCAGGTAGAAAAAGAGAAGTTTGTGCACTCTTTCTTTCCTCCCCTTTTCTACCTGTTTGGGAATTCAAATTTCTCCAATCTCTCTTTCTAAGACTCTCTTTCATCCTGATGATGAATCATTGAGTATGATCTAAATGTGGATGTAAATAAAATCTATGCAATTTGACTCAAAAAAAGTACCCTGTTGAATCCTGACAGCAATATCACAGTTTGAATTGCTGTGGAAAATACTTCCTACTTATCAAAATCTATACAATTGAATTCAAAAGCACACACACTAAGCATTAATATTTCAATATTTTTGATTTATTGTATCATTGAGCTGAATAATAGAGGACATATGGGAATCCATTTAAATATTTATGTTTAAACATAAGTTATTAAGTCTGTTTAGGATAGAAAAATGTAGTACTGTCATAACAAAATTATCATATTTTTATATATATATATATATATTGTAAAGCCAAATTTGTATTGTTTATCTATTTTTATTTAATTTCACAACAATGACATAAATTTTAAATTAAGAAAGAGAAAGTTTTCTTATATTTTTTATTTTTAGTTTTTAAAATTTTAATTTTAATGTTGTATTTTTTATATTTTAAATAACACCATTCAATTGAGAATGAGCAATGGACCCTTTGGTTCAATTAGTGTAATCACCAACTTTGTAAATTTGGAGTTGCTTAAAAATTACTAGTCAATTTATTGTCTACATTAGATAATTTTATATTTTATATTTGATTATCAAACAATAAATAGTATTTATATTACAAATTTTAAATATATTTATTTAAAGTTAAAAATACTTTAAATTTGACATTTTGAAATTCTAGTTTAATATAAAAAATATTTTTGTCTGCCATTTTATATTTTTAGTTGATTAATTATTTAATAAAATCTATATTTTTAATCTAAATCTTTTTCTTATCAAATGTTCAAAAAGAATTTGAATTTACATTTGATTTCAAAATAACAAATTAATAAATACTTTCTTAATTATATGCTATCATTTTAAAAAGTTAATTAAATAAAAATTATTATTATTTTTAATTCTAACCTTTAAATATTAAAAACTCTTAAACTTATTTTTTAAATTAATTTTGAATTATTATGTTATTAATTTTTTCTATGAATAAAATAAAACTAAACTCAAAACTCTCACAAAATTTTGAACTGCTTTATTGACTTTAAATAATCTTCAGCTGCAAATTATTTGATACAGTAACAAATTTTCTAGCTCGCTCTCATTTGATATATACAAAAGTTGGTTTGATTTTCCAAGTTTCCTTCCTGTTTTAATTTTGGGCTTTCATGCTGCCATTGCAGCTTCCAGGCGCGTATGGTAAAGAAGGTTGTGAATGATCTTATTAGGACATTGGACAGAGTACCGTTAAAAGTTGCCGAGTATCCAGTGGGATTGGATGATGTGAAGGATGCACTCATTCAAAAATTAAATCTTAATTCAAGGGATGAGGTGTTAAAAGTTGGAATTTGGGGTATTGGTGGTATTGGGAAAACCACAGTTGCTAAGGCAGTGTACAATCAAGTTTATCTTGAATTTGAAGCTGCTTCATTCGTATCTAATGTCCGGACCACTGTTGCAGATTCCAAATTAGGCCTTTCAAATTTGCAGAAAATAATTCTAAAATTTTTATCAGGATATGATGGAGAAGTGGAAAGTTTTGCTAAGGGCATATCTCTATTCAGCGATCGCTTGAGAGGAAAGCGTGTGCTGCTTGTTCTGGATGACGTGGATGCTATAGAACAATTGAAAGCTTTGGTTGGGGATTGGCTGGCTCCTGGCAGCAGAGTTATTCTAACTTCCAGAGACAAACACGTTTTCAATATTGCTGGGGCTAAATGCATCCATGAAATGAGTGGATTGGAGATAAATGAAGGTCTCAAATTATTTAGCTGGTACGCTTTTATGAGAGAAAGTCCGAGTCTGAATTATGAAGATCTGTCCAAGAGAATAGTGGAAGCTTGCAAAGGTCATCCTCTTTCATTGGAAGTGATTGGGTCCTTCTTGTATGACAAACATGATGACATGGGTTGCTGGAAGGAAGCTCTTCACGACATAACTCATTATTCAGATATTTATAAAATACTTTACATCAGTTATAGTGCCCTTACTGACATAGAAAAGGAAATATTCCTGGACATTGCTTGCTTCTTTATTGGAGAAGACAAAACATTGCCCATTATTTTCTGGGAGTCTTTGTACAAGAAGGTGCACACTGCTATTTCTAATATTTCCATGAAGTTACTGATAAAGATTAATGACAGAGGATTATTTGCTATGCATGACCATTTGCGAGATATGGGACGTGCCATTGCTGAGAAGGAAAAAAAGGGTACCCGCAAATGGGAGCCTACCCATTTAAGCACCGTATCCAACGATTTGTCTCACCTCAGACTCATTGGAGGCAATCCACAAAGTCTTGAAATGCTTTGTACAGAAGGTCTTCGCTATCTTCATTTGGAGGATCTGACCATTGAATGCATGACAAAAGATTTTCTGTCCACGCTTCCCCGAAGTTTGATATGGCTATGTTTGAAAAATTGCTCTTTTCAAGTTGGAATAAATAGAGCACAAATACTACAACACTCCAGAATTGTGGATAACATTTGGCAATGTAAGATTCTGCAAATAAATGTTTGGGGGGTTTTAATCCCTCCCTTCACTTCAAATCCTAATCTCTATAGCATTAGCAACTTGTCGCAGCTGCGTCACTTAGACTTGGCAGGGTGTGGGTTCTTAAGCAGCCTCCCCAATAGCATTGGCAACCTGTCACAGCTGCAGACTTTGGACTTGGAAGGGTGTGGGAGGTTAAGCAGCCTCCCCAAAAGCATTGGCAACCTGTCACAGCTGCAGACTTTGGACTTGGAACGGTGTTGGAAGTTGAGCAGCCTCCCCAAAAGCATTGGCAACCTGTCACAGCTGCAGACTTTGGACTTGAAAGGGTGTAACAGCTTAAGCAGCCTCCCCAATAGCATTGGCAACCTGTCACAGCTGCAGACTTTGGACTTGAAATGGTGTCGCAGCTTAAGCAGCCTCCCCAATAGCATTGGCAACCTGTCACAGCTGCAGACTTTGGACTTGAAATGGTGTAACAGCTTAAGCAGCCTCCCCAATAGCATTGGCAACCTGTCACAGCTGCAGACTTTGGACTTGAAAGGGTGTAACAGCTTAAGCAGCCTCCCCAATAGCATTGGCAACCTGTCACAGCTGCAGACTTTGGACTTGAAATGGTGTCACAGCTTAAGCAGCCTCCCCAATAGCATTGGCAACCTGTCACAGCTGCAGACTTTGGACTTGGAATGGTGTTGGAGGTTAAGCAGCCTCCCCAATAGCATTGGCAACCTGTCACAGCTGCAGACTTTGGACTTGGAAGAGTGTTTGAGGTTAAGCAGCCTCCCCAATAGCATTGGCAACCTGTCACAGCTGCAGACTTTGGACTTGGAAAGGTGTTGGAGGTTAAGCAGCCTCCCCAATAGCATTGGCAACTTGTCACAGCTGCAGACTTTGGACTTGAAAGAGTGTTTGAGGTTAAGCAGCCTCCCCAATAGCATTGGCAACCTGTCACAGCTGCAGACTTTGGACTTGGAAGAGTGTTTGAGGTTAAGCAGCCTCCCCAATAGCATTGGCAACCTGTCACAGCTGCAGACTTTGGACTTGAAATGGTGTAACAGCTTAAGCAGCCTCCCCAATAGCATTGGCAACCTGTCACAGCTGCAGACTTTGGACTTGAAAGGGTGTAACAGCTTAAGCAGCCTCCCCAATAGCATTGGCAACCTGTCACAGCTGCAGACTTTGGACTTGAAAGGGTGTCACAGCTTAAGCAGCCTCCCCAATAGCATTGGCAACCTGTCACAGCTGCAGACTTTGGACTTGGAATGGTGTTGGAGGTTAAGCAGCCTCCCCAATAGCATTGGCAACCTGTCACAGCTGCAGACTTTGGACTTGGAAGAGTGTTTGAGGTTAAGCAGCCTCCCCAATAGCATTGGCAACCTGTCACAGCTGCAGACTTTGGACTTGGAAAGGTGTTGGAGGTTAAGCAGCCTCCCCAATAGCATTGGCAACCTGTCACAGCTGCAGACTTTGGACTTGAAATGGTGTAACAGCTTAAGCAGCCTCCCCAATAGCATTGGCAACCTGTCACAGCTGCAGACTTTGGACTTGAAATGGTGTCGCAGCTTAAGCAGCCTCCCCAATAGCATTGGCAACCTGTCACAGCTGCAGACTTTGGACTTGAAATGGTGTCACAGCTTAAGCAGCCTCCCCAATAGCATTGGCAACCTGTCACAGCTGCAGACTTTGGACTTGGAAGAGTGTTTGAGGTTAAGCAGCCTCCCCAATAGCATTGGCAACCTGTCACAGCTGCAGACTTTGGACTTGGAAAGGTGTTGAAGGTTAAGCAGCCTCCCCAATAGCATTGGCAACCTGTCACAGCTGCAGACTTTGGACTTGAAATGGTGTAACAGCTTAAGCAGCCTCCCCAATAGCATTGGCAACCTGTCACAGCTGCAGACTTTGGACTTGAAAGGGTGTGAAAGCTTAAGCAGCCTCCCCAATAGCATTGGCAACCTGTCACAGCTGCAGACTTTGAACTTGAAAGGGTGTGAAAGCTTAAGCAGCCTCCCCAATAGCATTGGCAACCTGTCACAGCTGGAGTCTTTGCAGTTGAGATGTTGAGACGGCGTTACGGTCAGCTGTAATATTGGATTGTGAAAGGGGGAGAAAGCTTAAGACTATCAGAGCATCTCTTGAAATTTAGATAGTCCGAGAGCTTAATCAGCCTCCTGAAACCATTGTCAATTTGTCACAGCTTGCAGCATGCTGAAATTTGAAATGATGTATTGACTTAATTTAACTTGTGACATCATTGGCAATTTGTCGCATCTGTGCTGGTTTTTCTTCGAGATGCTTCCTAACCTGTAGTGTCGAGGGATTCTAATTGGAGGTAAATATTGATTTATCTAGTTTTTACTCATAAAATTGAGCTCTCAGAGAGCATAAAATAGAATTGCCTGAAGATGCTCAAATTTCCTTTCACAAAGATTGTGCAGGACGAGGAATGCACTCCAATTCTCTCTAATAAATTTGCACCTCAACACGTCTTACTTGTGAACGCCGTATTAATAAATCTGCACCCTAACAAGTCTTATTTGTTGATTTAATGGCATGCGAATTTGGCTTTTCTATTTTTAGATGAAAATGCAAAACGATCTGTTCTTTGCAAAAAAAAATATTTCTTTTTTCTTGGACCTGAGATAATAGTGAATAATGATGGATGATGGTTCTGGGATTTTCTAAAATTTGGAGAGAGGATATTAAAGTCCACGCCCTACCATAACTGTTACAAGTTTTATTTTTATATAAAAATAATTATAGGAAAGTGCAAATATTATGAACTTAGTTTCTATTAGTTCATATCCATACGACGAAGATATGGAGATCTGGAGATAGGGTAAGTAATGAAGCTCTGCTTGCTTTTTTAGTCCTTGCCGTTAAGGCAGGAGACTTATGTTATCGATTGCTTTTCGAGCATTAGTTTACTTCTTGGAAACCGTGCAACATAAAAAAATCTTGTCCAAAACTATAGTCTTGCAACAATTTCAGAATTACAGTGACGTCAAAAATATAAATTCATTTTTTCCTATTCGCTGCTGGCATTTATCCCGGTAGTCTTTTTCTTTTTCCATTGAAATATTTGGAGAAAAGTGATGGGCGTTGCAAGTGGCAATCTGGAGACAGGCTACGCGGTGGGAATGTTTTTAACCTTTTTGCATGGCTCGGGGATTCCCGTTCTGCGTTTCTACGGACTGTTAGCTTGCTAGGTCTCCATCCGTCCGTCTAGAGCTGCATTCCAAGTGTCATTTTGGCAATGTCTTCTCCTCCAACGTGGCCTTTGCATGTGCCTATAACCTGACAACGGTTACAGAAGTGATGCCATTAACGTGTCCTTCTTAGGGTTTCAGACAATTCTAAGTGTTGCGTTGAGAGGTCTAATGGGGTTTCAGACAATTCTGTACTGTTCGTGGACATGACAAAGCGAGATACCAATTTGGGTTGTATACGAAAGCTCCACTGCTTGGATTTGTTTACATTTACTTTTTGGGTTTGTAGGTTGTTGAATTTGGTTTTGGTCTAGTTTCTAATGATTGGGTTTTTGCCTGTTCTATGGTTCACAGGAAATGGACTGATCTTTCTCCTCCGCCAGTGGTTGTCTGCACATCTTGTGTAACATGTAAGAATCCTTGCAACCAGGTCCCATGGCCGTTGTTGCCAAAGTCGCCTCAGCTTGAGTGACCTCCGCTGCCAAAGCCACCACATACAAAAGGCCTTCTGCCGCCTTCTGGTTACCACTACATCTTCACTCTGTTGAATCATTATTAATATGAGGAGACATGCGAATTGCTTGACAGAATGCTTCAAGCCATCTTATATGATGTCCACAGGTGGACATGTATGCAAAATGTGGAAGCATAGACAAGGCATGCGAACTGTTTGACATAATGCCTCAAAGAAATGTGTCGTCGTGGACTACCATGATTGGCGACTATACACAAAATAGATCTGTTGAAAATGCATTAGGAAATTTCGAGCAATTGCGATTGCCAGATATAAATCCAAATTCCACAACCTTTACCTCTAATTTGGAAAAGGGAATGGCCTTCCATTAAAACATAAACAATGCAGAAGTTTCGTTAGATGCTATACTTACAAATACCCAAGTAAAGCACATAGAAAGCAGGAGAATTTTTTGACAGAATGCCTCAAAAAGATTTGGTCGCACGGACTGCAAGATTACAGCATATGTACAAGATAGATATGTTGAAAAGTCTTTACAAAGTTTTAAGAAAAGCCATACTTGGCAATCTTTGCGAACATCCCCTCTCGCTGTGTCAAGATGGAAGCTTAGGGGAAGGGTATTGACATCCGTTAAAGCATCCTTAATATTTATTGCAATGTGGTGATGATGAGGTGAAACATTTTTCTCGAAATCAGATTCATTTTTTCTGAAATACTTTGTACAAAATCCAGAGAATTTAGCCTAGTCTAGTTGATTGCACTCTACATCTATCGTTAAAATTTTAGATTTCAATTTACAAATTAGACAATCAAGATGTCAATTTTTTAAACTCATAATAAATTAAACTATTTTACTCCTGCTATCTTTGAACTTTTCTACGATAATTACCATTTTTTCATTGGCTGTTTTGATTTATCCAGGTAGTCTTTTCTTATTTTTTGGAAAAAAAATTACCATAATTTTTGGCATTCTATTCGCGGTGTTGATAACATTTCATGTTTTTTTTCTAGTTGCCAACATTTCTCCAGCTGTCAATGTGTCTCCTACATGCAGCGAGATGGATTATAGTGTGTAACCAGGCAACAACTGTATAGACAGATGGCATGAAAGTGGCTTTTGTTGATATTATAATTGCTTCTTTCTCATTATGCTCAGTTTTCCATTTCACCCTAACTATTTTACAGGAGTTTCTACCACTTCCTACCTCCATAGATTTCAGACATTATAGATTTTTAAAACCCTAACGCTGCAAGTATTGTGCTCCTATTTCTCTTGATGCAGTCACTGAATTTGTTTTGCAGTCCAAAGGTACATATTTTTTCTTGTTCTATTAATATTATCTTCAATTCTATTTGACACTATTTTTGCAAGAAATGTATTGCTTAGAGAGATGAATTAGGGACATGGTGGCACGCTAGGTTTCAATTGATGACTGCAATCGTTGGACAGACTATTATGACCCTGCCTTACACCTTCCACGGTATGGGTTGGGCGTTGGATGTCGTCTCCCTCTCCAGTGCTGCAGCGGTCACATTTGAGAAGCAGGGGCGATGCCACACTCGTTTTAGAAAGCTAGCTAGAGACGTCCTCAGTAAAATTTGTATTCTATCTGTATAACCCACTTTCAAATTGCACATTTTTGTCACTATGATATATATTCCATTTGTCCTTTGTATGGTTTCTTTAATACCTGGCTCAGTGAGGATTCTTGGAACATGATTTTATAACACGTTTAAATTTGTGTATCTTTCCTCATAACGTTAGTAAAACATTCTCAGCCTTTAGTTTTCTTTCCAGTGTTTCCAGCCAGCCAGTGTAGGAGTTGGAAAACATCATTCTTTTGGCACATTGTTTTCTTTATATTTATGAGATAATCAATTCTTTCATGTGCATTTTTCCATCTTTGAGAGTGGAAACGGTTCATGGCTGTAGATCTGTAACCGCTGCCTTTGTATTTGATATAAATGCCATATTTTTGCGCTTTAGTTAATGCTAAAAATGAACGGTATAAGCTGCTGAATAACGTTTCCAGAACAAACATATCAAGGACATAGTTTTATATCGTAGAACGATTCATTACATATATTAAAGAAATTTATTAACTTATTGTTTCCTTTCCAATTCAAAGATAGTTTTTTTACCTGACTCCTGGACATAATTTCCTTTAGGCTCCCAATGATTGCGTTTTTGGTGCTAACTTTTCCATTAAGTTTTGAGTATTAATTACATTTGGTAGGACTGTGTTACCTGTTTTATTTTCTTCAGACTTAGAACCATAAGGGTACAAATGGCGTCAAAAACTTCCTGTCGGCACGCTTTAGTGCTGTAGAATCTTTAAGAAGATTAGGAAAAATTGTTTTTTGTTTTCTGTTTTGTGATAGCTCCATTGTACTGACTGGAGCGGTCCTTTAGTTGTCGTGCTAAGGCAAAACAATGTTTTCCCTCTTTTGCATTGAAATACTAGTCATTGCTTTCCTTTAATCCATTCGTCAATGCAAGGCAATAGATGCCGTTATCTGATAATTACAATGGCGTTAGAATTCGAATTGTTAACTTAGCTTGTTGGCGTAGTTGACTAGACTTATGTGGCATCACTCTAAACTCTTCTAGAGAACACCAGGGAATTGACCATGAAACGACAAATAACATTTGTACAATTTTACACTTCAAGTTCAAATTCATGGAGCAGTCTATTCCTTCCTTGATTGGGTGGTAAGATTATTCATCTTGAACCCAATGATTTTTTGACTTTTGTTAAATTACTTCCAAATATTACGGATCAAATCCGTGCTTTATTTTTTTCCATTCCACAAACTAGTGGTTATAATTTTTTTCCTTACATGTCTCAACTGTAACTGTGCAGACATGTTTCTTTTGCCAATTTGGCAAGTCAGTGACGCAGGCTGATTACCTAAGTCTTAGATTTGGCTTCATAACAGTAAGTTGAGAATAATCCTTCAAATACTTTGTTCAATATGTACTTGTTATAGTTCCTTAAGAGTATAGTTGTAAGAGTGATTTTGATTTTGAGCTGGTAAGGCTCAAGGATGAAAGGTAGGCACTTACTGTTCTGAAAAATCGTCATACAATTCTTCAAAATATCTCACAAACTTTCATAAACATCAGAAGGCGAATCTTATCTTCATTATTTGTTCTCCTCGCATCTCTATCTTCTCTTATGAAGCTTCTCTTGTCTCTTTTTCCAAATTAATTAATATACTTTGTAATCTGTAGCATTAGTGCAAATCAGTCGTCATCTCTATGTACAATTGAAAATTGCTTTAGAACTCTGCAAAAAACTTGCCACATCCTTGACTTGTATTTTCTTAATGAATTATTTCAGTTTTCTTAAAGTCATAGAATTGTTGTAAAACTTTTCTTAGTAAATTATTTTGATTTTCTTCGTGATGGGTTATGGTTGAACTAATGGAAATATTTTATTGTCAAATGGATTTATGTTTTGAACTATGCATATTAAATATCCTATTTTTTCTTGGCATAAAATAATCTGATCTTTGTTGTCGAATCATAACTTAACACTAAAGTATTGACTTTAATAGTTATATGATCCATTCCATGGAGGATGAGGTCTTCAGCTCTTTGGAAAAAGTTGCACAATTTTATTATTGGCCCTAAAAACTTCCCCGGTGGCTGTTAGGATCTGTTAGGATATGTAACAGTTAATAATATCATTGCTGCTGCATTAATCTAATACAAGTTATACTCTACTTTTATGCTCTGAATTCATTTTTTTGTAATAATCAATCTTCACAGAAAAAAATGTCTATGTCTAGGTTAAATGTCTAAGTTAAAGGACATCTCTTCTCTCATCTCAAACAAACCCCATGAGAATACTGACTACACACACTTTTTCTTGCTCCCCCTCCTTAGGCAGGGACTCCAGCTGCACGCAGCCCTTGTATATTATTTAGTGACCAGTACATGGCTGCGGCTGGATGTATGCGGCCATTCCAATATAATTTTTTTAGCAAGGGTTTTGGGAAGGGACTTGGACTACAGTCAAATGAAATCAGAGTATATAAAATTTTAATATTTTTGGCTTATCATTTCATGATAGCTTAATAATAGAAGATAAATATTTCTTTTTATATTGTAGAAAATCTTAATTCTATATTATTGAGATGTTTACAATATTGAAACATTAATTATTGAATGATAGAACATTTTTTATTGTTTCGTTGTATATTGTCAATGAATTGTAAAATTTTATTTAAATTAGGAAAAAATATTAATAATATAACAAAATCAATCTATTTTTTTTTCAGAATTAACATATATAAGTAATATATTTTAATGGAGAAATTTGTATATTATTATATTTTTATTTGATATAATTTTAATTTGAGAAGTCTGGTTTGAACTTTATATTAAGAAAGAGTTAAAAAAATTAAATTAAAAAAGAGTTGAAATTATTTTTTAAGAAAGAATTAAAACATTTTGTATACTTTACATTTTTATATTTTATATTTTATAATTAATTTTTATTTAATATTATAATTATTAAATTTTAAACAACATCAATTATTTGAGAAGGGCAATGGATGGTATTTTTCATTGAATTAAAGAAAAGTTGATTTGTTGGATTTTTTTATATATTTTGAATGAAATAATAAAATATAATTTATATTTTTATTAAGTAATTTTTAAATATATTAATATGATGCAAAAAATATTTTAACTTTGATGTTTTCAAATTATTAGTTGATAAGTTTTTAATTGTGGGCTTGCCCTTTACTTTTATGTCGGAAAAATTGTCTCACATTATAAAACTACCCTAAAAACCCACAAAACAAGTTTTCCCAAATTGTCAAACCTCTTCAGGGCAGTTGGCAAACCTCTTTATGACAAAGCTATCCATTAGTTTCCTTTTTTTTAGTGTATTAATTTTATCAATAAAAAAAAATTGTAATAATTTTGAATTCCTTAAAAAATTAAAAAATATGTATATTTTATAATTTCTTCTTTTATAAGAATATCTTTTAATATTATCTTCTTTTATTGATCTATCTTTTTTAAAATCTATATTATTGAATAAGAAATGAACAATACAAAAAAAAATGCTTGTCAATTTTTGGCTTTTAAGACAATAATTTGAGATTCACAATGCCTTTTTGCTTTTAAAACAACAATTTAAGATTCACATACACTCCACCAAAGAGGTATTTGTACTTTTAAATCTTCAATCTTATTGATTATATATTTTACACATTTTATTTTATTAGTTTTAGATTATGGGAAAATAGGTTTTGAAGGGACCAAAAACCCTATACAAGTAGATTTTGAGGGGTCTAGAACCCCAGTTGCAAAAGATTCAAACATTACAAACCATCAGCCAACAACCAACGACGAAACATCAACCAAATATGAGAGAAAAGGAAAGCACAGGTTGCAAAAACCATAGGCCAAAGCCTTACGACATGGGTTTTACTAGGCACCCAAACCTTGCATGGGGTTTAACAAGCTCCCCCAACCTTAAGAGAAACCAGCTAACAAGATTGATCATCATAATACTAGCTGAAACTTATGGGGTTTTGAAAGGCTCTCCAAACCACTGTGGGTTTTGACTCGGCTCCCACAATCCATAATCTTGCATGGGGTTTTGACAGGCTCTCCTAACCTTTATAGTTAGCCTAAAAAAGTTTCACATTGAAGAACTAACTGGAAAAAAAAAGGGTTTTAACATGGAATCCAAAACCATCATGTGGTTTCGGTAGGCCCCTCAAACCATTACAAGAAGCCTCATGTGTTTTCTCAATGAAAAACCAACTGAGATAATAGTGGGTTTAGCATGGAACCCACAACCAACCTGGGGTTTTGAAAGACTCCCCAAACCTGCAACATGGGTTTCAACTTGGTTCCCACAACCAATAAGAACAATTTGGCTCAAAAGATTGATCATCATAAAACTAGCTGAACCTATGGGGTTTTGAAAGGCTCCCCAAACCATCAACATGACTCCCAAAACTAGTAAGAAACTGAAAGTGAGGACGAACCACCAACCAGTCCACAATTCACTAGCAATACTCCTCTCCACCTCCATAGGAGAAGAGCCCACCTTAATAAGAACCACTGAGACAAGGACTATCAAATAGCAAGTCCCAAACTAGATCCAACCTACAATCATACAACCAAAAGAGAGAAAAGACCACACACAACCACTAAACACCTCTTTCCACCAGCAACAATCCACCTCCATAGGATGTGGCTCCACCTTAATACCTCCCTCCACCTCAATAGCAAACGAGAAAGAAGAGAGAAGGAACACAGTGAGCCTCAACCACCATTTAGCCATATGATGAAACTCCACCACTATAGGGGTTGGCACCTCCCCATAGAGAGCCATATAGGGAAGAACCCAGCTGGACAACATAGTCCACCAAAGATGAACAATCTGAAAGAGCAAGGTGAAGAAGAGAAGAATCCGAGTAAAAATTCCCACCATAAGGGAGAGGAGAAAACACACCACCAGACATAAAATCTTACAAGTCTAGGTGCACCTCAAATCCATCCAAAAAAATGGCTTGAGAGAAAACCTCCCTCTCATGGACAAACCGATAGAATTGAATAGGGAAGAAGACAAACCCCACGAGAAGGATCTACCAAATAAAACTAGAGAGGACATGAGTCAACACCGAAGAGCCCAAATCTCCAAGCCCCCAAGCCCTCATGGCACACAAATCTTTCAACAAATCCCCCAAGACCTCCATAACAGAAAATAACGGTCTCACAATCCAAGGAGGAACAGTCGCCCTACCATCAGTGACCTCTTGGAAAGAAACAACCACAGGGGAGGCTAAAGCTAATGACACCCACCCGCCAATCCCCTTAATGCGAACACACACCCAAAAGCAAACATGAGCAAAGACTACTCTCCATGGAACACAACCAAAACCATGGGATTTCAGAGCAGGGTCCACAATGAATGCTCCCAATAGACTGCTAGAGCGGACAACTTGAAGATTCCAACTGCCAATAGCCTCCTTCTCTAAGTGAAAAAACCAGCTCCTAATCCACCAACATAGCCATCACATGTAGCAAAAACTACATGTTAGAGCACACTGCAAATGCAAGGAAAGAAGATTCACAAACGACAAAGGTAGACCTGGAACCCTCATTCACCAAACATAGACATCCATCTCCCACAAAGACAAGATTCCTCTAGCCACCACCACAAAACATCAGATCATCCGTCTGAAGAAGACCCCAAACAATTTGCACGACGGGTTGGTGATAAACCATAGAGATTGTAGTAGAAAAGGGCTCCAAACCGCGACAAAAAAAGGCCCCAAAACTCTAGGGAAACAAGATTCTTGACGGTCCAACAAACAACCACCACCTTGCAAACATAAAATTCATCACGCTCTTCAGCATCTGCATACCCAGATGCCTCCCATGTAACTCCTCTTCTACCAGAAGCTCCAACTTTCAAACCGCCTCTCCCGCTCCCTTCCCACCCATTCTCAATCTTTTTTCCCTACTGCACCTAAATGTTTTTCTTTCAAGTTAATAGAATTTTAAAATACATAGACACAGAACATTTTATTTTATTAGTTTTTAAACACAAATCTTCCCATTTTTGCAAATATAAGTTTTTATTGAAATGCAGTAGGGATAAACAAGAGTTTGAGTATTCAATATCACTTTCAGAAATGGATCAAACACATGTTAACAAGTTGCAAATTTGATTAGGTATCTGTAACCATTTCTTTTTTATTTCAGTACATTAAATAGTGTGTTGTTTTTAGTAAACTTTTTGATTAAACATGTATACCTTTATTGATGGTTTTCCACAATTTTGAAGACCATTCATTTTGATTTACTGAAATATTGGATGAATAGCAGAGAAGATTGTTGTAGATGACTTGCATTTGTTTACTGGACCAAAACAAAGATAGGTATTCAACTAGCCTTACTCTCTCTACAATCTCCAAACTTTGAGGAATGAAATTAACCCTTAAGTGTGAGGATCGATTAAAGAGAACACACGATCTTAAAATTGTCCACTCCTAGTCCATAAACCATGGTTGCATTCTAAATTGCATGCCTCCTCTTTGTTTTCAAGTTTATACATACTATATTTGGTTGAATGTTTATAATTTGAATTGAGGTTTTGTAAAATCCTTTCTAATAAATTATAAATGTTCTACCGCTAAATCATTATATTCCATGAAATAACAATCAATTATATCATATTATTCATGCACCCTATTTGATGTTCGCACCTTTTGTGTGCATGTTTATTGAAGATTTCACAACTGCAATATATACAACCTATCAAATCTTCCCTATCTTGACAAATGCTTATGCTCTGAATCATCCTGCTCAAGTCTCTCAATGGTTGAAGACATTTTATTTTATTTTATTTCATTAAGTCTATTTTGTGCATCACCTCTAAGCATTTCTATGAAATGATAAATGTACTAAAAAATATATTAGAATTAATTTAATTATAAATTATTTTATTAATATTTTAACTAATATAGAATATTCATATTTTTATTAAAAAAAATCTATTTTTTTTTAAAAAATTCACATTTAAATTCTAACTATAATTTCCTATCAGCTTATCCCTTGAACCTCCATAGGTCAAAGTGCTAGTTATTTAATTTTGATTTAATTATTTGATTATTGAATGATCATGTCTATGTTTTTAGTTAACTCCTTTCCTTAGCAAATTTTCAACAACATTTATTTATAGTTAAATCTTATTTCAAAATAATAAATTGATAAATACTCCCTTGTCTATGGGGCTCAACAAGTTGATATGCTTTTAAAATCAAGGAAGGATGTGAAGTGGTAACTACTAGTTTTCAAGTGGTTTAATGTGAACTTCAACGAGGTTTGGACTTGGGTGTGTTGTGAGGGATAGTGAGTGCTAGATTCTTCAAATTTTTGGAGATAGATAGGGGATTGCTTCAAATAATGAAGCAAAATCTCATGTTTCTCTTCTTGCTATTCTTATGAGAAGATTCTTGCAATGAGACTATTTTCATTTGAAAGGTGATTCCTAGATTGTGGTTAATGTTGTTCATACAAGGCATATGCCAAACTGGAAGCTTGAGAAATTTCTTAGCCAAATTTTGGAGGAAATCCAAAACTTTAAGGAATTCACAATCACACACATTCATCGTGAAGGAAACGAGATTTCTAATGAAGTTACCAAAAGCGGCTGACCTAACAATGGAGTTGTGAACTGACACATCGTTGACAAAATGGTGTGCTAGAAGAGTTGTTCGAGTATAGATGTGTCATCTCGAGCATGTGGGTTGGTTTTTAAGTAAGTTGCAAATGATATCAACCACATTATAACACATAGTAGGCATTATGGTAACCTCTATATGCTTGTTAGCTAAGAAATGACATATGCCACTCTATAGTGACATCTATGAGAGAAGGTTGATGGAAATCATTAAGTCATTGTTGGGGCTGGTCTTATACACCACTTGCATGGTAGTGGGCAATGAATATCTAGGTGGTAATGGATGCTCCCTACACAATTCTAATGTAGCCCCCATGTTTGTTGCAATACTTTTGGATGTAGGTGAGACAAAGAAGATGGTGAAGGTATTGGTAGAAAAAATAGTATAGAAGAGGTGGTGTGGTGGCCTAAAGGGCTACATTATCTGTGTCATTCCTAAGTAGGGCTTAATTCGTGATAGATGTATGTGGTTAAAGCTTGGAGAGGAGGACAATAACCCGTAGAAAATTTTTAATGTGTGGGGTGTGGGAGTCGATTTCCTAGCGAGGCACAACCGAGTTAGGAGTGAAATCAATTTTTTGAAGTGTTGTATGGAAGAGTTGGCAGTTAGGTATACTTGTTGGGCTTTCAAATTGGTGGAGGATGTTGATGAATATGATGTTGCTTCCATAACTGATGAGTTTGGTTGAGCTTGGTTGTGGTCCAATTATGTTTTGTGTCTATTTGGTTTTGATGGTGCTATACTTATCTCTAATATTTTGACATAATACAATAATAGTATAGGTCTAGGGCATTTTGTCTAGTTGTTTTGGCCTTGGTAGGAATCTTTAGAGGAGGGTGCTAGAAAACTATTATGCATTAACAATGTAATTGGTTGGGAGTGCATACGTAGTCGAAGGAGCTATTTTGAGTATGGGTGGGGGTGTGTGCAGTTGTTGATCACACCAATACATGGTCTTGTGCAAATCATAATCCTTTTTACTCATCAATATATGAGCGAAGCCTTATAACACCATATTAACTTATGTAAAAATAAATAAATTGATAAATACTTCTTCATTGTGTGTTATCAATTTAAATAATCAAATCAAAAGAAATCTTAAATGAACATTACTAACCATATTAAATTTCACTATTATAAATTCTATTTTTAAAAAAACATTACATATCTTCAAAAGTTTTTATTGATTATGTAGTATTATGTTCTTATTTTTTTTTAATGAATTAAAACTATAACTTAAAATTCTCTCAAAATTTTGAATTTCTTTATTGACTCGTATAATTTTTAGATGCATATTATTTCAAACAATACCAATTTTTTCTTTCTTACCCATTCATTTAATATATTGAAAGGGATAGAAATATGATAAAGTAGTACACTTTTGCAATATGTATTGACCTACTTAGACCATTGCGACTAATGATGATGGAAATAGACAACCCTACTAGTGAACCTTATCAAGCTCAACCATAAGCTCTAGATTCATAAAAACTAACCAATATTATATTAATAGAACACTTCTTCAGGAAAATAAAGAAATGAAAGTAAACACAAATATACCCAAATGTTTATATGAAATGCTTGATTTCATTGTCCTTCTACCCTTTAAGACCTTGTATTGCAATGGGTTTCTCTTAGATTTGTTAGCACATGCACAAGAGGCTATAAAGGAATGTAGTATGGTTGATCGATGCAATATAATGAAAATATGAAGATAATAATGATAATATGAGGATGATAATGATAGCTAGGGCTCTAAAAAATTACGAAGTGTGCAAGGGCTCAATAGTTCTCCAAAAGAATAGGGGTTCAAAATTCAAATGAGGAAGTGAGATGTTCTTTTATAGAAATCCTCATAAAATAGAGGGTTGATATCAAGAGGTAAAAATATGAATGGCTAAGATAAAAGAGTAGATAAGAAATAATGGGAATAAAGGTAATTAAGAGGTTAATGAAAATGAAGGGATCAGATTAAGTGGTAGGTAGACAATATTAATTTTTGGTAATGCATCACATGATATGTAGTACCACTTTAGCCCCTCTTGACAAGAAGGAATTTAACAATGGTGTTAGCATGAGTATACTCAATGTATGCTTCTTGTCTTCATTTATTTAGGTGTATTTCTTACTATGATAGCCAACTTGTTTTGGTGGTCAAGTCTATGTTTAATACTTCTCTTAAGGTGGTGATTCATTAAAAGAATGTAATACAATTTTTATATATGTAATTTTAAATGAGATAATCTCATTTGTTAGACAAGAAATCATGTAAACATATTCCTTCACAAAGTACAAGAGTTAGCAACCAAACTTGAGTCTTCTATTCACCATGTAATTAGTATTGTTAAGTGTAAGAATTTGCCTATGGAAAATAATGAAATGCCAAGATTTAGAATGCCAATAGATAGTACAACAAGAGAGGCAAAATGATATGATCCTCAAATGACTAGCTTCAATGATGATCAATAATCAAATGATAATGGATGCAATCAATCCAAGTACAACGTAGACATGCCTGCATATATAGGCAATCCAATAAGACTACATGATAAGGAGATGATAAGCTAACAACCATAGTAGGTGGAATCACATGTCCACAAAAGGTGAATCATCCTCCATTGTAAAACAAAGTATGTGCAACATGTGCAACAATGAGAGGATGATAATGTGATAAGAACACTAAAGGTGGATCTCACACCTAAAGTGGAAATTCTCATACACCATGTGCTAAAATGAAATGTAAACTCCTAGGTGTCTCCATGGCAACTAATATGAAAATGCATTATCCTAAGTAAACTTAAGTAAAGCGTAATTAGTGAATACTTAATTACACCAACATCCCCCCCTTAAAGTGAAACTTAGGGGAATGCATTTAAGCTCACAATGCTAGATGACAATGCATGATAGGTACCGACTACTAGGCCATGTTAGGTACCCATGTAAAATATGCAAGAGAAATGAAATGCAATCTCTCATAAAGCGGAGAAAGAGGGAAAACCTCATGGGAAAAAACCTCCCCAAAAAAGAGAGATGAAAAACAAGATGTATGGATGGATGGAGTGATCAAGACCCCCCCATTATGACATACATCATGTATATACAATAGAGAAGTATGAGAAGGACAAAACCCCATATGAGGAAAAATTCCCCCCGTAAGGGAGAAGTAGATGAGGAAGAGAGATAAGATAGCCCCCCCTCAATGTAGAATGCCTATCAGTGATAGTTGCTCCAGGATAAACATGTAGAAGTTGATCCATGAATGTAGAACAATGTTCCTCCCCTTGGGAAGAAATAATAAAATATGTGTATATGATATGTCTCCCCAATCTATAGGAAGAAACCTCAAGCTGAATGATATCTTTGAAAACTGCTCAACTATCCTTGTGTCGATACTGAAGGCTACCCCTTCCAAAAATGTTGAATAGAACAAGTCATGATCAAACCAAGATGGATATAGAACATGTCCCAAAGAACCAAGTGTCTCCTCTAATGATAAAGAGACCTCATGCAACTATTGTACATAAGGATACACAATCACACCGACCTAGAAAGACTGATCATGTAGAGAATGCACAAGAGGCTCAAAGTGTTACTGAGAAACAACTAAAGAAGGATCTTCTCCATCAAAGAGAATATGTATATCATCAATTATGTCTCACATATCTACAATGTAGGACTCTACAAACAAACCTGTAATGTCTGTCAAGTAGTCATCCCATGATGTTGCAACTAGAAGATAAGGTCTACCATGTTGTGTTGAATCATATAGACCTATCGTTGTAGCAATGTATGCATGTGGAATGTGTTGATGTTGTGGCCTTGTCCTTCGACTGTCTAAAGGATCCCACACAAGTGAACCTGCTAAATCAAGAGTCTATCTAACCCAACGAGGTCTAGTGGAAAAAGATTATGAAGGAGTATCCTCAACCTTAAGTTTACCAAGCAAAGGTGTAATCCTACATGTGGGGGTCAAGGTATATGAATCACTGCCACTGTTGTTACTATCATTTTTCACAAAGTGTGAAGTATGGAGAGGAGTAGAGGATAAGCTAGGTGAACTTTCCTCAAAGTGAACATTCCTCTCTATGAAAGTCCCATGAGTCTTAGGATCCATAAGTCTACATTCCTTAACACCTTCTTCATATTCAATGAATGTACAAGGCCTTGGTGGAGGTGTCTTTCATTTATGTGAAGATATGTGTGCCCATGCTGGAAAACCAAATACTTTGAAGTGTTTCACAACTGATTTTCTTCTCCACCATGCCTCAAAAGGAGTGATTCCATCTAAGGCATTATTATGGGGAGCTCTATTAAGGATGTGATTGGCACAACTTATACCTTCTACCACAAGTGATGGATCAAGATATTTATCTTCAATCATACAAATTTCCATTGCCTTAAGAGTTCAAATCTTGATTTGTGCAACTCTTGTCTATTATGGACTAAATGCAACTGGATTTTGAAGATCAATACCGTTAAGCTCACAAAAGTCTCTAAGTCTTAAGTTCATATAACTTCTTTCATTGTATACATGAAGAAATTTGATGACTTTACTTAATTTCTTCTCAACATGACTCTTGAAGGTTAGAAACTTATCAAACACTTCATTCTTGTGACCAAGAAAGTAGACCCATGTGCAGCGGGAAATGTCATAAATGAAAGTGAGGACATAGAGACCCTTGTTGACTAATGTCACTAGAAAGGGGCTTACTAGTACATTGTGAACCAACTCAAGAAAAACTAATGCTCTCCAAGTCTTCCCCTTTTCAAACTTCTCTTCAATATGCATATCCATTGAACAAGTTGACCATTCACCCTTAGAAAAGTTGATGGTAGGTAGACCTTTGACCATATGTTTTGAGCTAAGCTGATAAAGATAGAGGAAATCAAGATGTCCATACTGCTCATGCCATAATTTACTTTGTGATTTAGTATGAGTCAACAAGGCATGTCAAGGAGACTTAGGTACAAAGTGGGAGAAAGAATAAATTGTTGTGTCATGATTATCTTTACCCATTGTAACCAATGAATCATCCTTAAGATTTCGCACCATTATTGAATTAGGAAGGAATTCAATGACATATAACAAGTGTATCAAATATAGGTCTTTATTTCAATGGCATATATGAAATGTATCAAATATAGGTCTTCATTTCAACTAATGATGTATATAACCAATGTATAGCTGAACTAATAGCATACAATAAATGACATATAAATAATTTGTATCAATAAATGACATATAAGAAATGTATCTCAACTAAATATGCATATAAGCAATGTATCAACTAACACATGTGACATATAAATGGAATGTATCAAATATAGGTATTCATTTCAATGACATATAAGAAATGTATTTCAACTAAATTTTCATATAATCAATATATCAACTAACATGACATATAACCAATGTATCAAATATAATTCTTCATTTCAACTAATGACATATAACTAATGTATCTAGAAACTAATTGTGCATGTAATAAATGACATATAAGTAATGTATCAATCAATGACATATAAGAAATGTATCTCAACTAAATTTGCATATAAAAAATGTATTTAAACTAATGACATATAATAAATCACATATAATTAATGTAAAGGAAATGTCTTAAGGGGAAATTAAGACACATTAGGGCCCACTAGGACACACTAGGGTCTTAAGTATTTGTAAGGTCCCCTTAGAGCACCTAATATGTCCTCAAAATATTTAAGACCCATTAACACCCCTTAGGACACATTAGGGCCCACTATGGCCTCTTAGAACACATAAGTTCCCCTTAAGACACATAAGTTCCCCAGGTTATGACAAATAAGTTTTCCTTAGGGAAAATAAGTTCCCTAGGTTAGGACACATAAGTTCCCTAGGTTAGGATACATAATATCCTCCTAGGACACATAAATTCCCCTTAGGACATATAAGTCCCCCTAATGGGTCTTAGGACCACTTAGGACCCATTACGACCCCTTAGAACAACTTATGTGCCATTAAGACACATTATGGGTCTTAAGTGGCAATGATGTATCATAAGGGGTCCTAATGTGTCCTAGGACCACTTAGGACCCATTACGACACATTGAGATTTATTACAACACTTTAGTACAAATATGAAAGTACAAGCTACACAAACAAATTTAGCCTAAATCTCTTGATACATATAGTTTGGAACATCTCTATCTTTTATAATCTCCAAAAAAAATTCATGTTCTTCAATAGGCAACCTCCACTTTTGGCTGTCACAAGATTTGTTTGGCAATGTCTCAAATTGCAACGTTGTCTCTATAACCAAATGACTGTAATGTAGAACTCTTTGGCTAGACATGTTATGAATAAATGTTGAATGTTTGGCAATCATTCTGTAGCAGTTGTTGTTTCATTCATGACTATGATTGTCATTGATGTCAACACAGTGATCTTCTGGAGACTTGCAGAGAAGCAGACAATGTTTTGATTAGCGCACGTGGGATATTGCAGTAGGAGCTATGCGATGTTGAGGGTATACTCTTTGATATGTTATATGTTGATGGTTAAGTTATGAGCATTTTGATGGAAGCAGTATTCAGGCAGTGTTACTGAGTAGCAGTTTGTGGAAATTGGATGATAGCTCCTAATCAGGATGAAATCTGGTTTTACGCAGTTAAAAAGAAGTTAGAGACACATTGATAGTGGCATGGATGACAGCGCAACTTTGAGGTCGCATGAGTGGAGAATTATTAAAAAGAAGGGGGAGACACATCTGATTCAACAACATATTTAATTTCTTACTGGAGAGGGTATGAAAAAGAGAGATTCTTCTTAATCTTGCCGTATTTTGAAATATCAATTATTACCTAAGTTCAACATGTTATCTCAGTTTTTCAAAAAAATATAAGTTCATAAATCCCTAAGTTCTTGAGGAAAGATAAAAGATACATTTACTAGGCATGTTTTAAAACCATCCAATATTACAATCTTTTTTGTCCTAGAAACCTAATCATCCCTTGTTCCCAACCATAAGTACAACATGATTCAAATCTATCTTTGAGATTTTATATTACTAGCTTTAAAAAAATCACAATGTTATCTAACATTTATAGGAAAGTAGAGTATATAAATTTTCAAATCACTTGGAGACTATTTTGGTAGCCATTTATAGTAATCATCACAAGATCAGAAGATAAGATAAATAACTTTCCTTACAATTCTTTAAGATTTTCTTAGAACAAGGATAAGAATACAACACTCAAGTATAAAGAATTCTTGACCATCTATTTGAACCATATGAATCTTATAATGCAAAACATAAATAATCCTTTCCAACAATCCTTTCTTGCAAGATATTATAGTAGAAACATAGAAAACATACCTTTTATGTCCAGTGCTCAAGTTTGTTAACATAGGAAAACTTAAAAGAAGATAGACAAGGTATTCAAGTTTGGTAGGATGGAAGAAAAATATTAGATGGGGAAACACAATAGACTCAAGTATTGTGAGTAGGCCAAGTATGAGTCCCAAGGTTCTTAATAGAACAACCTAGGGCTTAATCCCTATCATAATGGTCAAAATAAGTTGCCTCCTCAGGGCTAACTTTGCTTTTGATGGGTTCTAGCTTTAGCCAAATTAGTCACTAGAGTTGTCTTATTTTAGACTCCTCTAAGTCATAATTCATGTTTCGATTCCTCACATCCTCTACATGGGACTTTCATGTTGAGATGATGAGGGAGAATATTAATCTCTCTCCTAAGATCCTCTACGGTGTTTGGAAAGCATCTATGAAGGGTGTTACAACATAAGTATAGCCATTGAGTTGACATAAATTAATAATAAGAAGAAGAAACTAAATTAAACACAAAATAGACCCTAGAGATCCCAGTGTAGAAACCTAGGGCTCTGATACCAAATGTAATGTCCCCGCTAGGGAACCCATAAGGAATCAGGTCTATGACCTAAAATTACAACTAACAATTTTTTTTTTACATTCTAACATATCGTCATTACCATTCACAAGTACAATCCTTAAGGTTCCCTTAATGAATTCAATTACCATTATCAATTATTTCATTTTATTACTTAATCTAACAAATTTTATTTCCATTTCAACTTCAATTTACATTGAGACATTGATTCCATTTCACATCAAAACCAATTACATTAATGAGCTAGTTGAATTACTTTTCTTTTCCAAACTAACATGTAATTTACTTTTAGAAGTGAAAAAAGCACACATTACTTATCTCATCCACTAAGTACATTTATTCTTTCATATTTATTTACTCCTTAACCTTATCTATGCTCAACTCAATTGCACCATCAAAACTCAATTAAGGTTTTCCATTAAGAGTCCTTAATTTCTATTTTCATTTCAATATAATAATAGAAAGATCGTAAAGTAATTAACCATATATTGATAACCAACACAAACCATTAAATGAATCATTTTCTTTTTCCATAAGTTAAACTTCCATAAGGGCCCGTTTGTTTGCAGAATTGGAATTTGAGTCAAAACCTTATTATCTCAAAACTAGGTTTTAATTTCAAATTCTACCTCTTTGGTTGGAAGATGGATATGCCCGTTTATGCCCATTTTGGTGGTATATTCAGGTTTTGATGGTATAACCCAATTTTGAAGTGAGTGTTCCAAACATTGGAGAATGGTCAAAACCTGATTATCATCTTCCAATTCCTGCCATCTTCCGGCAAACAAATGGGCCCTAAATTATCATCTACAACCTTGTATAAGTCTAGTTAAGAATTGAGATTGAAACCTTGTTTGAATAACCAGACATCACTCACATTGAACTATACATTTAAGAAATCACATCCCATTACTTCTTTCAATAACATACACGTTTCCTTTTACCTTATTACTTCACCTGGAGATACCCTTGAACCCTTAGCATATCTTTCCACTAACCATATATCAAAACAAGTTTCCTTTTAAAGAAGTTTACATCCATAAGCACTTTCATTACAAAGGTTTTCATAGAACCATTGCTTTCAATTTCATTTAAAATTTACAAGAGATATAAGGTAGGAAATTACTCATTGATTTAACCATATTCAATCCCTTTTTAGATTCATAATTCTACCCTTCACATATACATAACTTATTTGTTACAATTTCCTTTTACAAACATGATTACAGTTACTACACATTGCCCGAAGGCATATAGAAAGATAATCACATCAAAGTGCCCAAGGGCTTACAATACATCTTTACATCTTGATAACAAAAGATAGAGATACATGATACAAGAACATAATCTTCACCACTGAACAACTCAGAATCCAAGCCACGACATGAACCACGAACAATACCTCAAAAGAGATTTGCCACCCAACCATGTGAAACTAATAAAGTTCCACCCCTCGTGCTAGGAGATAGAAGCAAGGTACTCTCAAGACCTTAAGGAAATCTAAGTCTCAAATACCAATAAATCCAAGACTCAAAAAAAAAAGAATAAGGCACATAAAAATATCATCATATTAAAACACTAAGGTTAAGGTTCTAGGAGACCACCTAAGTGAGTGTCATCACACAACCTGTGTATTAGGATCCACCCTACCAACCATGTGACCCCGGTCCCCCCTTTATGAATAGGGATCCACCCTGGTAGTTATCCCTAGTCCCGGTACTCCAATCAATTCTGTGTGGCCATTATTATGTTTTCTTTCATTATCTTTTGAATCCCCCCTTCCCAGGTTAATTTTTAAGGTTATCACTTTTTACAAACCCACCCATAAGATCATCTGGCAACCACTTTAGGGTTCCAACACCTATGGAGAGCCACTCACTTAGGGTTCCTATCCCCTTACCCTATCACAATCCATAAATACAAGATAACACTTCCAAGTCCTGATTCATAGGTTTAGGAAACTCCCCTGTGCACTCAGGCCCTCAGAACAAGTCCTAACCTTAGCCATATACATAACATGAACCATTGGAAGAATGAATGTCTATCACAAGACATCTCAAAGAAAAACATAAAACTTTCCACATGCATTATTACAACTTTCCAAGGCTCATTTATAGGCCTAAGGAACCCTCCCGTGCACACAGGCCACTGAGACGAGTCTTAGCCTCATAAACTAAGCTCAAGAATATGCCAAGTGTAAAAACATCAAAAGTATACCATATACCCTCAACATAACAAGTAATAAACATACATATGGGATACAAACTTCCACATGCATCAACACAACATTCCAAAGCTTGTTCTTATAAGTCTAGGAAAAACTCATGTGCCTGGAATTTGGCTAAGTCTGAAATTTTCTAAAAACCAAAATCTAGAATCTCCATCTTAACTCCTATGAAGTTAAAATCTATTGTAATCATCCCGGAAGGTACATAATTCCTTTATACATGTATAACTTAAAGTATAAGAAATTAAAGTACCGTAGCTTATACTTAAATGTTATATGTTATACTTGTATAAATCCTGTAAATATTAAGCCCCTAAAACCCTAAAAACTCCGAATGAATTTCTATATAAACTCGTACAAAAATGCATGCATTCCCATATGACATTTGACCAAGTGTCGTATGGGTATGGCTACAATGTCGTACACCACTGTAACATACTTTGACAAAATTAAATTTTAAACTTCCTGATAACACTTAAAAATTGGTTTTGACCAATATGAAAATGTATGCATTCCCATACAAATTTTGACCAAGTGTCATACGAGTATGGATACAATGTTGTATGACACTGTAGGGCACTTTTACGAAATTAATTCAGAATTGCCCGAAAAGGCCAAAAAATGACTTTTTAAGGCATGGAGAGTGCCTGGGAAAGGTTCCCTGAGATTAACCTGATGTAGGGACCTCAGTACCACATCCAAAACACATCCTCAACACTACCTAAGTCTAGGTAGGATTAAATCAAATTAAAAACATCAATTCACAAAGAAGGTCTACAAAAAGGAAAAATGAGACAGAAGGACTGCAACCTTTCCTAAACCATCCCAAACCTTCCTAAAATTCCCTAAATCATTACATAAATCTCGCAAATAGAAAAATGAATTATCACAACAAATCCCAAACTCCCAGGAAAGATTTTACTATAAAAAACTATACAAACATTTACATAATTTCTTTCCAGCAACACAATAGAAATACACAGACAATATAACACTTAAATTTCCTTTTTTAAAAATTTTTTGTAGTAAGCTATCACATAACAATCAACTAACATAGCACTTAAAAACACAAGCACACACATGGGAGAATTGGAGAATTCATCCTAGTATAGACCCTACCCGGGGTCTTGTGGAGAATTCTCTTCCCTTGGTTGGAGACCTTCTTGGAAATCCGCAAGCCTTGAGTAGATAGCTTCCTGGCAAGCTTCCTCTGGAAATCAAACCCAAAAATCCAATCCCACTTGTCCTCACCAAACATAAACTCTCAAACTTAGACATCACAAATAAAATTCTGGAAAAAGCCATTCAGAGCATTCCAAAAATCTTCTCGAAAAATCCTCCCCTCAAACCACACAAAATTGAAATATTTATCCTCCAACTATGTGGTTGGAGGAGTTGCTTTTACGGGAAGCAACTTCTCCAACTTCCACAGTTGGTTGGAAAATAAACAAATCATTCTCGTAAGCACTTAACAAAGTTTTAATAAATTTAATTAAAAATAACTTCAAAAGGAATCATAACAAGAACATTCAACAAATAACTTTTAGGAAAACCACATAGCACACATGGAAACCAACTAGCCTAACTTCTAGGAGGTCTCGAGTTCAACTCCCTCCTAGATAGCTAGTTTTACCACAAAGAGCATTTATTTTTATTAGTACTATTATTAATATTATTTTCACTTCTTATTTAATAAATCTATTTAATACACTATATTGAATTTACTATAAATAACATACCACGAAAACAATCAATAAATCCATACAAATATTATTATTTATATAAGCATGGGTATGTGTGTGCACCCACATATACACATACCTATATAACATACAATCAATGTAACACATATAAAATAAATATATATACATATACTTACAAGGATAAATCTAACTCACATCATAAATCACAGAACAATGTCAAATCATAAATCACAAGACCACATCACTTAGTGCATTCATATAATCTAAGTCCACGGTAACCTTGAGAGTAATCTTGGTAATATCTCCACACAATAATAGTTCAAGGATTTTGAAGGCACACTCAGACCTATGTAGCCAGGTGAAGTCGATGCCTGGTACCTGTATCCTGCAACACCAACCAACATATATATATATATATATATATATATATATATATATATATATATATATATATATATATATATATATATATATATATATATATATATATATATATATATATATATATATATATATATATATATATATAAACAAACAGTGACAAACAAGGATGGAGAGTGCGACATCGTGTGGACCTTCTGTAGGAGTAACTACGACTGCCTCCCCTTATCTTGCACTCACATCAGACAGTGACGTCAACAAAGCATGATTGGATTAGTGTGGTTAGTACTAGGATAATCTCTTTTCCATATTGTATAACAAGAATTGCATCATAACATGATAATGTAAATATAAGTCATCTATTAACTTTCACAAACCCATTTAGCCATCAGGCATGTACTCAAAATGTCTCATTATCAAAACAAGATAAACAAATCATATAACCCTAAATGCATTAATCATGTCTAATCCCAAGTAACGTTATTAGAGAAGGTAACAGATCTAATCCTTAAGTGATTATAATCAATTAACCTAAGGTACACATAAATAATAATAATGAGCATTTCAGATAAAAGTATATAAGTCTATCAGGTGATCCTTTTAGCATTAAGGTCCTAAACTATTGCTGACACACAAGATGTATAGTAACATACCTATGCAATTATTATTATTTCCCATATTAAAATATGATGTTAAGGTGCGTTGGAAGAGGTTCAGTTTAAGACACCATTTCAAGAAGGACCATTCTCACACATAGCTCTTCCTAATTTCTAGAGAACATAACCAAGACTTGATAGGGTTGGAGGGGCATTACATCATCCCTCCCTAAGATTCGACTTACTCTTGGAAGTCGGAGTTTTCTAGCCATTGATAGGATATTACAAACATTTCTACTTTAGTCTATCATTTTTATATTAGGTATAATTTTCACTTTAGGAATTATTTTAATAGCAAAACATATTTAAGGATCTCGAAATGCAATTAAAAATTCAAATTTTATTCTCTAAACTAGATACAAATTGATACAGGGATTATTTCTTCTCAATGCGTATACATAAGATGCTACGATCATACTACTGCCTTGGTAAATATTTTTAAACTAAAAAATCATTCAACTATTGAATTTCCATGTATAAAAGCACACAATTTTTATGACATAAGACAAAAACAATTCTCCTTACGCAACCAGTTTCTTTTTCTCATCAAGCCTATGGTAAACTTGTAGGAGAATTACTAATATCAAGCTTACACATGAGATGGAATACACATCCTTTTCAAATAATGCAACCTAAGATACTTTTTTTTTGGATTCTATTATAACAGTTTAGTAGTGGTGTATTACAACAATACACATAAATATATTCCAAAGAAATTTTAAGATGATTCATTAAGCTAGAGTTTCATCGACATTACTTATTAACCAGCTATTTAACCAATTCCACATCACATAAAATTATAATAAGCTTCTTACGAGTATATATATTTTCCCAACATTAACAAGTTTGTTAGAATTTTTACCATTTTTCAAAATAAAAGTCATAGATTCTTTAATAGAGGGAGAGAAATACACAAGTCCTATGGCTACCCTCTTATTCAATCAAAATAATATATTCAACCCATTAACCTTTTGTACATACATTTTGATAAAGGAACATTTGCGGAGTAACTACAAGTATTGTTATCCTTATATGCATCTTCCATATGACATATGTACTATTACCTACAAATTCACATTCTTCTAATATTTCCATTTTAGGATAGTTAGAAAGTTTGACTTGAATATTATTCTAATAAACATATAATTATTCCTTTCATAATAACTCCCCATTCCTATATACTAGCAATGTTGTTAGCTTCAACTTCTATTTCACACACCAAATGCCAACAAAGTAAATAATTACTACAGAATTTTGTTTAATATCATATTCTTTCCTTATAGTTGATGATTTTTCATTGGTTCAATTCACACCACTTATGAGGATCAGATATATAATTTAGAAGTCCTATCATATAATAAAACATTTCTCCTTCAACAATTGTGTACTATAATCCTATTTATTACAAAACCTTAGGGACATAGATCTTTTACCCAAGGGTTCCTATAGCTAAGCTCATTCTCCTTAACTACACATGCAATTTAGCCTTTTAAATGTACTTCTTGAAAAAGAAGGGGGAGAAACATCTGATTCAACAACAGATTTAATTTCTTACTGGAGAGGGTATGAAAAAGAGAGATTCTTCTTAATCTTGTCGTATTTTGAAATATCAATTATTATATAAGTTCAACATGTTCTCTCAGTTTTTCAAAAAAATATAAGTTCGTAAATCCCTAAGTTCTTGAGGAAAGATAAAAGATACATTTACTAGGCATGTTTTAAAACCATCCAATATTACAATCTTTTTTGTCCTAGAAACCTAATCATCCCTTGTTCCCAACCATAAGTACAACATGATTCAAATCTATCTTTGAGATTTTATATTACTAGCTTTAAACAAATCACAATGTTATCTAACATTTATAGGAAAGTAGAGTATATAAATTTTCAAATCACTTGGAGACTATTTTGGCAGCCATTTATAGTAATCATCAAAAGATTAGAAGATAAGATAAATAACTTTCCTTACAATTCTTTAAGATTTTCTTAGAACAAGGATAAGAATACAACACTCAAGTATCAAGAATTCTTGACTGTCTATTTGAACCATATGAATCTTATAATGAAAAACATAAATAATCCTTTCCGACAATCCTTTCTTGCAAGATATTATAGTAGAAACATAGAAAACATACCTTTTATGTCCAGTGCTCAAGTTTGTTAACATAGGAAAACTTAAAAGAAGACAGACAAGGTATTCAAGTTTGGTAGGCTGGAAGAAAAATATCAGATGGGGAAACACAATAGACTCAAGTATTTCAAGTAGGCCAAGTATGAGTCCCAAGGTTCTTAATAGAATAACCTAGGGCTTAATCCCTATCATAATGGTCAGAATAAGTTGCCTCCTCAAGGCTAACTTTGCTTTCGATGGGTTCTAGCTTTAGCCAAATTAGTCACTAGAGTTGTCTTATTTGAGACTCCTCTAAGTCATAATTCATGTTTCGATTCCTCACAACCTCTACATGGAACTTTCATGTTGAGATGACGAGGGAGAATATTAATCTCTCTCCTAAGATCCTCTACGGTGTTTGGAAAGCATCTACGAAGAGTGTTACAACATAAGTATAGCCATTGAGTTGACATAAATTAATAAGAAGAAGAAGAAACTATATTAAACGCAAAATAGACCCTATAGATCCCAGTGTAGAAACCTAGGGCTCTGATACCAAATGTAATGTCCCCGCCAAGGAACCCATAAGGAATCAGGTCTATGACCTAAAATTACAACTAACAATTTTTTTTTTACATTCTAACATATCATCATTACCATTCACAAGTACAATCCTTAAGGTTCCCTTAATGAATTCAATTACCATTATCAATTATTTCATTTTATTACTTAATCTAACAAATTTTATTTCCATTTCAACTTCAATTTACATTGAGACATTGATTCCATTTCACATCAAAACCAATTACATTAATGAGCTAGTTGAATTGATTTTCTTTTCCAAACTAACATGTAATTTACTTTTAGAAGTGAAACAAGTACACATTACTTATCTCATCCACTAAGTACATTCATTCTTTCATATTTATTTACTCCTTAACCTTATCTATGCTCAACTCAATTGCACCATCAAAACTCAATTAAGCTTTTCCATTAAGAGTCCTTAATTTCTATTTTCATTTCAATATAATAATATAAAGATCGTAAAGTAATTAACCATATATTGATAACCAACACAAACCATTAAATGAATCATTTTCTTTTTCCATAAGTTTAACTTCCATAAATTATCATCTACAACCTTGTATAAGTATAGTTAAGAATTGAGATTGAAACCTTGCTTGAATAACCAGACATCACTCACATTGAACTATACATTTAAGAAATCACATCCCATTACTTCTTTCAATAACATACACATTTCCTTTTACCTTATTACTTCACCTGGAGATACTCTTGAACCCTTAGCATATCTTTTCACTAACCATATATCAAAACAAGTTTCCTTTTAAAGAAGTTTACATCCATAAGCACTTTCATTACAAAGGTTTGCATATAACCATTGCCTTCAATTTCATTTAAAATTCACAAGAGATATAACTTATAAGGTAGGAAATTACTCATTGATTTAACCATATTCAATCCCTTCTTAGATTCATAATTCTACCCTTCACATATACATAACTTATTTCTTACAATTTCCTTTTACAAACATAATTACAGTTACTGCACATTGCCCGAAGGCATATAGAAAGATAATTACATCAAGTTTCCCAAGGGCTTACAATACATCTTTACATCTTGATAACAAAAGATAGAGATACATGATACAAGAACATAATCTTCACCACTGAACAACTCAGAATCCAAGCCATGACATGAACTAGGAACAATACCTCGAAAGAGATTTTCCACCCAACCATGTGAAACTAATAAAGTTGCACCCCCGGTGCTAGGAGATAGAACCAAGGTACTCTCAAGACCTTAAGGCAATCTAAGTCTCAAATACCAATAAATCCAAGACTCAAAAAATAATAATAAGGCATATAAAAATATCATCATATTAAAACATCAAGGATAAGGTTCTAGGAGACCACCCAAGTGAGTGTCATCACACAACCTATGTATTGGGATCCACCCTGGCAACCATGTAACCCCGGTCCCCCCTTTATGAATAGGGCTCCACCTTGGTAGTTATTCCTGGTCCCGGTACTCCAATCAGGTTTGTGTGGCCATTATTATGTTTTCTTTCATTATCTTTTGAATCCCCCCTTCCTAGGTTAATTTTTAAGGTTATCACTTTTTACAAACCCACCAATAAGATCATATGGCAACCACTTTAGGGTTCCAACACATATGGTGAGCCACTCACTGAGGGTTTCTATCCCCTTACCCTTGTTAATATGATTTAGAACAATAGAGAGGGGGGGTGAATCAGTTGTTCTCAGGTCCTAATGTATAAAATAACTTCAAAATTTTTTCTCCAAATCAGATCAAGCAACCAAAATAAACTCGATCATCATTGATTCAATAATAGAAACATATAACACTGCAGTCCACTACCCAATTGTAACTAACTTGTAAAACACAGAAATGTTTAAACCAAAACATTCACACAAGTATTGACACTAGGATTTATAGTGGAAACCCAATATGGGAAAAACCACTTTGTAACATGCTACTATTATTTTCACTCTTCTGAAGTGAGCTCGGTTAAAAGCCAACCTTGTCAAAGGTTACAATATACACTGTCAGGTGTGACCCGGTTAAAGGATTTCAATCACCCTATTAAAAGTGAGCCTTGTTATAGGACTTACATACATTCCATTAGAATGCAACCTTGTTCAAAGGATTTAACATATGACTGTTAGGTCAACCTCTGTTAAAAGGTTTTGACTGTTACAATGGTTAGAAATTAGCAACAGTATTGATCTGAAAAACATACAACTCACTTTGCAAATATCAGATCCAATTCCATACACAAATGTTGTTTTACTGACTTTGAAACTCTGCCATCTCCATCTCTGATCTGCTCAGAACTTTTCTTCAAGCAATCACCACACTTGTCCTTCAGCCATTTTGCTTATACAGTCAATAAAACTTACTGTTCTTCCAGCATCTACTTCACCCATGCATTCTCATACCTAATGTTTAGGTTCCCTTAATACTTTTCTCTGTTAGGTTAACTTATCTTTTTATGCTTAATCTCCTTCGTAGATCTTAGGGCTAGGTTAGATTCATTGAATCTACCCACTTCATGTTCTTCATCTCCTCTTCTAGAATCATCTCAAATCTCATAAAGATTTACAATAAAATATTTTACAAAGCATTAAATGCTTCCATACAATCAATAAATAAAGTCAACGTGTTTTACATAATCCAAGAATTCAACAATGTCGGCTCCAAATCTGAATTCTCTTCAAATATAAAAATGTTGATGCTCGGTCAATACTGTGATCATCCACTTGGTCTTCATGTAAAACACTCGGTCACTACTAAAACTGTTTCCTCGACATATACTATCTTCCTCGGCAATTAACTGATACTTGATCGACACTAGATTTTTGCTCGGCATACACTAACTCGGTCGACACTAACATAACTTGGCTTAAACATGATTTCTTTATTTTTTCTCGGTTAAGCCTACTAGTTTAATCTTCAATCTTACTAAGATAAACAATACATTGTCCCATCATTGTACAACATAGTCAAGTACACTTTGCAGTATCAAGATAACTCAACCTTTTCGTAGGTGCTATTGTTACCATCCTTTCTTTCCCTTCTCACAATAGATATAGTACTTTCCTAAGTAGCAACAGTCTTACCAGTTAAGGTTTGACATCAATGACAATACAACAATTGCTTCAATTGCAGTTTCCAACAATCTCCCTCTTTGGAATTGATGGCAACACCATATGATATCACCTGAATAACACATGGATTACCAACCAATCCAAAAACTTATCTGTCCATTAGAGAACATTTATAATATCCTTAGCTTCATTTTGGTTCAAAATCTATAAATCTCACTTTTGTGACCATCAGAAGTATCTGGATCTCCCTCTATCTTGATCTTTCATTTATGTTCATCATCCCTACTCTTCAGTTCATGTGTTATAGTATCATTTCAATTCAATCTCCCTCTTTGACAAAAATGCCAAAGCAACATTTAAAACTTACATCCAATAGATGTAGATATATCTGTACAGCTTAGTGTTTCTCCCTCTATCATCTTGCTTATGACTGATTTGTTGTCTTTGCTTCTTCTTCACAGCTCTAGGACAGTCCTAAAGTGTGACAATCTTCTGCATCAATTTGTCAATTATTTTTCTATAGCATATTTGATGCAATGCTCCTAGCTTGACTAGGTAGCCTCAGTTAGGGGAAGGACCCCTGATTGACTTCTCAAATACTCATGAGGTTCTTTAGGTAAAGCTTTAGTGAATATCACTGGATTCTTAGAAATATTGATGGCACTTGTGTTGTCACAGAAAATAACAATAGGTTTAGTGATTTCTTCTTTCATGCCTATCAACAACTGTTTTATCCATATCAAATTTGAACAATTTACTGTAGCAGGAACATACTTGACTTTAGCAGTAGATTGGGAAATGCAATTTTGTTTCTTTCTTGTCCAGGAGACTAATCTCTGTCCAAGAAAGAAAGCTCCACCACTAGTGCTCTTTTTGTCATCTACATTTCCTGCCCAATCAGCATCAGTGTATACTCTTAGTTCAAATTTGTCATTCTTCTTGTAGTATAACCCATAGTCAGCAGTTCCTTTCAAGTATCTCATGATTCTTTTCACTGCCATCATGTGTGTTTCCTTAGGATTGGTAGAGAATCTTGCTACAATCCCAACAACTAGTGCAATATCGGTCTACTATGTACAACATACTGCAATTTTCCAATCATGGATTTGTACAAAGTTTGGTTAACTTTTGTAGCATCATCATTCTTAGATAACTTTTATCCAGTAACCATAGGAGTTCCCACTGGTCTAGCATCTTCCATTCCAAAATTTTTTAGTATTTCATTAACATACTTAGACTGTGTAATAAAAATTCCTTTCTCCATCTGATATACTTGTAAACCAACAAAGAATTTGATCTCACCAAACATACTCATTTCAAATTCAGTTTGCATTTCTTTTGAAAAACTTTTACGCAATGCATCTTGTCTACCAAAAATAATGTCATCAACAAAAATTTTGGCCAATAGAATACCATTTCCTTCTTCTTGTGTGTAGCCTTTGCATACCAGCCTAGCTTTGTTCCTAGTGATTTCACCTTTTTCATTCAACTTGTTTTGAAACACCCAATTTGTTCCTATAACATTCCTATCTGCAGGTCTCGGCACCAGAGTCCAGGTTTCATTCTTCTGAATCTGGTCAATCTCTTCATTCATTGCTTGTATCCAGTCTTCATTTTCTAATGCCTCTTTAGTTGTCTTAGGTTCAAACTCACATAGTAAGCATGTTGGATCCTTGGTCTTGCTTCTGGTCTAAATTTTAGTGTCTTTATCTCCAATTATCTGTTCAGGGTTGTGATGTCTTCTTACATATTTTGCCAAAATAGGTTCAACATTTTTCTCCTCTATTTCATCAGGTTCCCCAACAAGATTGTCAGATTCAACTTTTGAATGCTCGACAACCTCTTCTTGATACTCGGCAACATTATCTTGTAGCACGACATGTTCTTGTTCTCTCTCGGCACTATTTTCCTGACACTCGACAATCATTTCCTGTCGCTCGGCATTGCTTGCCTGAGACTCGGCATCAGGTGCAAGTCTGTTACCTTCTTCTTCTATTTCCTCAATGTACACAAAAGATCTGTAATCTTCTGGTTCTCTTTTGCTGTCGGCTTCATTTCTTTCTGCATACTCGTCAATTTTTACATTCACACTTTCCATAATTTTGTTACTGTTAGAGTTCAAACACTTATAAGCTTTACTTTTTGTGGAGTAGCCTAGGAATATGCCTTCATCACTTTTGGCATCAAACTTTCCATTCCTATTGTCTTTCAATATGTAACACTTGCTTCCAAAGATTCTAAAGTATTTAACACTCGGTGCATGCCCATACCATAATTCATAGGGTGTTAGATTTGTACCTTTCTTGATTTGTACCTGGTTAAGAGTGTAAACAGCTATACTTATAGCTTCTTTGCAGTATTTATGTGCCACATTCTTTTCAATCAATAATGTCCTTGCACAGTCCAAAATAGATCTGTTCCTTCTTTCTGCTATACCATTCTGTGGAGGTGTCCTCGGTGCAGACATTTGTCTTTTAATTCCTCTATCATTGCAAAACAGATTGAATTCATTTGATGTAAATTCTCCACCTTGGTTAGATCTAAGACATTTCAGGTTCCTACCTATCTCCTTCTCAACCTTAGCCAAATACCACTTAAAAAATTGAAAAGCATCAGATTTTTCTTTTAGAAACATTACATGCATCATCCTGGTATGATCATCAACAAACAAGATAAAATATCTAGCACCACAATAACTTTGTATACCCATAGGTCCACAAAGGTCAGTATGAACCAAATCTAAAATGTGTTCAAAAGTAAATGTTTTTCTCTTGAAACTTGACTTAGTCATTTTTCCTAACTGGCATTCTTTGCACATCATATTCTCAGGTTTCTTCAATCTAGGTAGGCCTCTTACTTTCTTCTTCTTACTTATCTCTACCAGATTGTCAAAGTTAACATGACATAGCCTCTTATGCCATAACCAAATGTCATCAAGTTGTGCAATCATACATATTTCTTCAGATAGGTCAAGATAGAACAAATTACCTGTAGTCTGCTCACCACTTCCAATCAGTTCACCATTAGCATCAAATATCTTAGCTTTCTTGTGATGAAATTCCACCGGTAACCAGTTCTGTTGAGTTGAGCAACACTTAGCAAATTATAATTCAATCCTTCAACCCAATAAGTATTTTCACAAGAGATTTTATTAGTCAGTTTAATCAATCCTTTTCCTTTAACAGGACATGGTGCATCATTACCAAATATTACACTTTTACCTTTATAATGATGTAAGGTCTCAAAATTACTTTTGTCACCAGTCATGTGATGTGAACAACCACTATCTATAATCCATTTGTCATTCTTGTTCACATAGGAAATCAATGTAGTTTTCTCATCCTCATCAAATTCATCTTTCATTGCAACATAGACTACCTCAATTTCAAAATCATCACTATCAGTGTTAGTCTCTTCTTCAACAATGTAGCAAGATTTCTTACCTTTTCTTTTGTAGTCTTTGTACCTTCGGTAGCCTTTTTAATCTCTTATGTCTTTGTGTCTGTTGCTTCTTTCTTCATCTTTATCCTTCCTGTCAGGACATCTAGCAGCTATATGACCGGCTTTATTACATGCAAAACATATAATAGGGATTTTACCTTTATATTTTCCTTTTCCTCTTCTCAGTCTTCTAGCCATAAGAGCTTCTAGATCTTCAAGATCTTCATCAGAAGTGTCATTGTCACTTTCACTTTCGCTTTCACTTTCACTGGTGCATCTTTCTTTTTCTTTCTTAGGCTTGTTCAGAACTAACTGTGACTTAAAAGCATATTCAACATTTCCAATACTACCAACAGTGAAATTATCATAATTAGATAGTTCAAAAGTAGTCAGTTTGCCAATCAAACCTTCCAAGGGAAGCATATTTCCAGAGTTACATCTAGATTCCTGAATAGATGAGATCTTAATAGGATATATAGGACGTAGAGTTCTTAGTACTTTTCCAATTATGGTCTCATCATCAATAGTTCCATTTTCTCCTCTAATAGCATTCACAACTTCTTTTATTTTACCACAATATTGTGCAATGTTTTCATCTTCATTCATTCTCATTTCATCAAACTTTGAGACTCTTGGCTTTAGCTTTCAACACATATAGATCACTACCATAGATCTTTACAAGAGTGTCCCACATATCTTTAGCAGTTGTGCAGTCCTTAATATCTTCAAATTCCAGATAGCTTAGGGCAGATGCAATTTCCAACATTGCCTGATTATGTTCTTGCTTAGCTCTCATTTCCTCGACAGTCAAAGGTGCAACAAGTGTGACATAGTCATGCTCAATGTAGTACTTTGTAGAATCACTAATACCGGCCAGATGTAACTTCATCAAGCTTTGCCATGCAGGGAAGTTTTCCTTGTTTAGCTTTGGTACCTCCTTCTTATACATCTTGATCATTTGTTTCGAGTCCCTTTAAACTTGTTTTCTGTAGACACCAATCAACAACACAGCTCTAATACCAATTATTAATATGATTTAGAACAATAGAGAGGGGGGGTGAATCAGTTGTTCTCAGGTCCTGATGTATAAAATAACTTCAAAAAATTTTCTCCAAATCAGATCAAGCAACCAAAACAAACTTGGTCATCACTGATTATATAATAGAAACATATAATACTGCAGTCCACTACCCAGCTGTAACTAACTTGTAAAACACAGAAATGTTCAAACCAAAACATTCACACAAGTATTGAGACCAGGATTTATAGTGGAAACCCAATATGGGAAAAACCACTTCGTAACATGCTACTATTATTTTCACTCTTCTGAAGTGAGCTTGGTTAAAAGCCAACCCTGGCAAAGGTTACAATACACACTGTCAGGTGTGACCTGATTAAAGGGTTTCAATCACCCTGTTAAAAGTGAGCCTTGTTATAGGACTTACATACACTCCATTAGAATGTAACCTTGTTCAAAGGATTTAACATATGACTTTTAGGTCAACCTTTGTTAAAAGGATTTTGACTGTTACAATGTTTAGAAAATAGCAATAGTATTGATCTGAAAAACATACAACTCACTTTGCAAATATTAGATCCAATTCCGTACACAAATGCTGGTTTACTAACTTTGAAACTTTGCCATCTCCATCTCTGATCTGCTCAGGACTTTTCTTCAAGCAATCACCACACTTCTCCTTCAACCTTTTCTCTTATACAGTCAATAAAACTTACTATTCTTCCAACATCTACTTCACCCATGCATTCTCATACCTAATGTTTAGGTTCCCTTAATACTTTTCTCTATTAGGTTAACTTATCTTTTTCCGCTTAATCTCCTTCGTAGATCTTAGGGTTAGGTCAGATTCATTGAATCTACTCGCTTCATGTTCTTCGTCTCCTCTTCTAGAATCATCTCAAATCTCATAAAGATTTACAATAAAACATTTTACAAAGCATTAAATGCTTCCATACAATCAATAAATAAAGTCAACATGTTTTACATAATCCAAGAATTTAACAATGTCGGCTCCAAATCTGAATTCTCTTCAAATATAAAAAAGTTGATGCTCGGTCAATATTGTGATCATCCACTCGGTCTTCATGTGAAATGCTCGGTCACTACTAAAACTATTTCCTCAGCATATATTGTCTTCCTCGGCAAATAATTGATACTCGGTCGACACTAGATTTTTGCTTGGCATACACTAACTCGATCAACACTAACATAACTCGGCTTAAACATGATTTCTTTATTTTTGCTTGGTTAAGCCTACCAGTTTAGTCTTCAATCTTACTAAGATAAACAATACATTGTCCCATCATTGTACAATATAGTGAAGTGCACTTTACAGTATCAAGATAACTCAACCTTTCCCTAGGTGCTATTGTTACCATCCTTTCTTTCCCTTCTCACAATAGATATAGTACTTTCCTAAGTAGCAACAATCTTACCAGTTAAGGTTTGACATCAATGACAATACAACAATTGCTTCAATTGTAGTTTCCAACAACCCTATCACAATCCACAAATACAAGATAACACTTCCAAGTCCTGATTCATAGGTTTAGGAAACTCCCCTGCACACTCAGGCCCTCAGAGCGGTCCTAAACTTAGCCATATACATAACCGGAACTATTGGAAGAAAGAATGTCTATCACAAGACATCTCAAAAAAAAACATAAAAATTTCCACATGCATTAGTACAACTTTCCAAGGCTCATTTATAGGCCTAAGGAACCCTCCCATGCACACAAGCCACCGAGACGAGTCCTAGCCTCATATACTAAGCTCAAGAATATGCCAAGTGTAAAAACATAAAAAATATACCATATACCCTCAACATAACAAGTAATAAACATAGATAGGGGATACAAACTTCCACATGCATCAACACAACATTCCAAAGCCTGTTCTTATAAGTCTAGGAAAAACTCATGTGCCTGGAATTTGGTTAAGTCTGAAATTTTCTAAAAACCAAAATCTAGAATATGCATCTTAACTCCTATGAAGTTAAAACCTATCCCAATCATCCCGAAAGGTACATAATTTCAGCCCCTAAAACCCTAAAACCTCCAAATGACTTTGTATATAAACTCATACGACAATGCATGCATTCTCATATGACATTTGACCAAGTGTCGTATGTGTATGGCTAAATGTCCTACGACACTGTAACACACTTTCACAAAATTAAATTTTAAACTTTTCGATAACACTTAAAAACTGGTTTTGACCCATACAACAATGTATGCATTCCCATACAACTTTTGACCAAGTGTTGTATGAGTATGGATACAATGTCGTACGACATTGTAGGGCACTTTTACGAAATTAATTCAGAATTGCTCGAAAAGGCCAAAAAATGACTTTTTAAGGCACAGAGAGTGCCTAGGGAAGGTTCCTTGAGATCAACCTGATGTAGGGACCTCAGTACCACATCCAAAACACATCCTCAACACTACCTAAGTCTCAGATAAGATTAAATCAAATTAAAAACATCAATTCACAAAGAAGGCCTACAAAAAGGAAAAATGAGAGAGAAGGACTGTAACCTTTCCTAAACCATCCCAAACCTTCCTAAAATTCCCTAAATCATTACATAAATCTCACAAACAGAAAAAGGAAGTATCACAACAAATCCCAAACTCCCAGGAAAGATTTTACTATTAAAAACTATACAAACATTTACATAATTTCTTTCCGGCAACACAATAGAAATACATAGACAATATAACACTTAAATTTCCTTTTTTTAAAAATTTTGTAGTAAGCTATCACATAACAATCAACTAACATAGCACTTAAAAACACAAGCACACACATGGGAGAATTGGAGAATTCATCCTAGTATAGACCCCACTTGGGGTCTTGTGGAGAATTCTCTTCCCTTGGTTGGAGACCTTCTTGGAAATCTGCAAGCCTTGAGTAGATAGCTTCCTGGCAAGCTTCCTCTGGAAATCAAACCCAGAAATCCAATCCCACTTGTCCTCACCAAACAGAAACTCTCAAACTTAGACATCACAAATAAAATTCTGGAAAAATCCATTGAGAGCATTCCAAAAATCTTCCCGAAAAATCCTCCCCTCAAACCACACAAAATTAAAATATTTATCCTGCAACTATGTGGTTGGAGGAGTTGCTTTTATGGGAAGCAACTTCTCCAACTTCCATAGTTGGTTGGAAAATAAACAAATCATTCTCGTAAGCACTTAACACAGTTTTAATAAATTTAATTAAAAATAACTTCAAAAGGAATCATAACACGAACATTCAACAAATAAATTTCAAGAAAACCACATAGCACACATGGAAACCAACTAGCCTAACTTCTAGGAGGTCTCAAGTTCAACTCCCTCCTAGATAGCTAGTTTTACCACAAAGAGCATTTATTTTTATTAGTACTATTATTAATATTATTTTCACTTCTTATTTAATAAATCTATTTAATACACTACATTGAATTTACTATAAATAACATACCACTAAAACAATCAATAAATCCATACAAATATTATTATTTATATAAGCATGGGTATATGCATGTGCACCCACATATACCCATACCTATATAACATACAATCAATGTAACACATATAAAATAAATATATATACATATACTTACAAGGATAAATCTAACTCATCATAAATCACGGAACAATGTCAAATCATAAATCACAAGACCACATCACTTAGTGCATTCGGATCCCCCCAACTAGGGTAACATCCTAAATGAAAATCTAAGTCCACAGTAACCTTGAGAGTAATCTCGGTAATATCTCCACACAACAATAGTTCAAGGATTTTGAAGGCACGCTTAGACCTGTGTAGCTAGGTGAAGTCGATGCCTAGTACCTGCATCCTGCAACACCAACCAACACACACACACACACAAACACACACACACACACACACACACACACACACACACACACACACACACACACACACACACACACACACACACACACATAGACAGATAGTGACAAACAAGGTTGGAGAGTGTGACATCATGTGGACCTCCTGTAGGAGTAACTATGACTGCCTCCCCTTATCCTGCACTCACATCAAACAGTGACATCAACAAAGCATAATTGGATTAGTGTGGTTAGTACTAGAATAATCTCTTTTCCATATTGTATAAGAAGAATTACATCATAACATGATAATGCAAATATAAGTCATCTATTAACTTTCACAGACCCATTTAACTATCAGGCATGTACTTAAAATGTCTCATTATCAAAACAAGATAAACAAATGATATAACCCTAAATGCATTAATCATGTCTAATCCCAAGTAACGTTATTAGAGAAGGTAACACATCTAACCCTTAAGTGATTATAATCAATTAACCTAAGGTACACATAAATAATAATAATGAGCATTTCGCATAAATGTATATAAGTCTATCAGGTGATCCTTTCAGCATTAAGGTCCTAAATTATTGCCGACACACAAGAAGATGTATAGGAACATACCTATGCAATTATTATTATTTCCCATATTAAAATATGATGTTAAGGTGAGTTGGAAGAGGTTCAGTTTAAGAAACCATTTCAAGAAGGACCATTCTCACACATAGCTCTTCCTAATTTATAGAGAGCATAACCAAGACTTGATAGGGTTGGAGGGGCATTACATTTGTCATATAAACTTTGATAACATTGTGAAAGTGAGTACTACACTTGCAGTAAGGGATTTGCCTAAAATTATGAAGCCTACTAATATGATTTGCAAAGAATGTGTGATGGCTAAGTAGAAGAGAAGTTCATTTTCTAGTAAGAAGTTCACATCTGCAGAGAAATTGGAGATTGTTCATACAGACTTGAGCAGTCCTACCAAGACTAGAGGATTCTATGGAGAAAGGTATTTTATGATTCTTGTTGATGATTTTACAAGAATGATGTGGATTGCATTTCTTAAAGAAAAATATGAAGCATTTGATAAGTTTAAGATCATTAAGAATAAAGTTGAGAATGAATCTGGAATGAAGATTAAATGTTTGAGATCTGATAGAGGTGGAGAATTTACTTCTAGAGAGTTTAACAACTTTTGTGAAGTGAATGGTATTAAGAGATAGTTTTCAGCCCGTTGAACACCTGAACAAAATGGCATTGTAGAAAGAAGAAATAGATCAGTGACTGAAGCAACAAGAGCTATGTTGTTTGAGAATGATTTGGCGAAGATATTTTGGAGAGAAGTTGTGAACACAACAGTGTATACAATGAACATAGTACAAATCAGAGAAGACATAGACAAGACACCCTATGAATTATGGTTTGGACATGCACCCTTAGTTAAGTATTTTAGAATTTTTGGAAGCAAATGTTATATAAAGAGATATGATGATATTGGAAAGTTTGATCCTAGAAGTGATGAAGGTATTTTTCTTGGATATTCTTTGAAGAGAAAAACATATAGATGTTACAATAAGAGAACTAAAGCTATTGTTGAGCGCACAAATGTTAAAATTGATAAAAAGTTCAAAATTCAGGAAAGAATGCTTGATTATGAATCAGATGGAGAAGCTCACCCTAAGCCTAACACTAAGACTACTGAACTATTCTATGAGACTGATAGTGATTTGGTGAATGAAAGCCACAATGAAGTCATTGAAGAACCAACACCTAAAGTGAGATCTGAGACAGTGACACCTAACAAGAATTTATCAAGAAATCATCATTTTGAGCAAATTATTGGAAGCATTAAGAGAGGAGTTCTGACTCGAAATAAGGTACACAAATAGTTATGTTTGATTTCTCAAATTGAACCTAAATCTACTAGTGAAGCTTGTGAAGATGAACATTGGATTAATTCTATGAAAGAAGAACTAGATCAGATTGAAAATAACAAGACATGGGAATTGGTCCCTAGACCTAAAGACAAGAATGTTATTGGAACTAAATGGGTATTCAGAAACAAGATGAATGAACAAGGAGAAGTAGTAAGAAACAAAGCAAGATTGGTATGTAAGGGATACTCACAACAAGAAGGAATTGACTATGAAGAAAATTTTGCACTAGTAGCAAGAATTGAAGCAGTAAGAATGTTTTTGGCCTATGCAGCTTTTAATAAATTCAAAGTATATTAGATGGATGTGAAGTCTGCATTTTTGAATGGAGAATTGGAAGAAGAAGTCTACATTGAGCATCCTGGAGGTTTTCCTTTGACTCAAAAAGGAGACATGGTATGTAAACTGAAGAAAGCATTATATGGACTAAAGCAAGCACCTAGAACTTAGTATGCAAGACTGGATAAGTATTTGTTAAAATTGGGATTTACAAAAGGAATAGCTGATAGCAATCTGTACACAAAAGAAATTGAAAATGGTTTGTTGATTATAGTTATTTTTGTTGATGACATTATTTTTGGAGGAGAAGATGAGGCTAGTGACAAATTTTCTGATGAAATGAAGATTGAATTTGAAATGAGTATGATTGGTGAAATGAAATACTTTTTGGGATTAAAAATAACACAGAATAATGATGGTATCTTTGTAAGTCAGACAAAGTACTTGAATGATTTGTTGAAAAGATTTGGCATGGAGAACTGTAAACCAGTTGGAACACCTATGGTAACTAGACAAACTATCTAGCACATATGAAACACTGGCAATTGAACAAAAGAAATATAGATCTATGATTGGAGGATTGTAGTATTTGACACATACAAGACCTGATATAGCACATTTAGTTGGAATTGTGGCAAGATTTCAAGCTGAACCTAGAGAATCACATTATGCAGTAGTAAAGAGGATACTGAGATATTTAAGAGGCACAATGGACTATGGATTGTGGTATGAAAAATATGATGATTTTACCCTATGTGCATATATAGATGCTGATTGGGGAGGCAGTGTTGATGATAAGAAAAGCACCAGTGGTGGAGCCTTTTTCCTTGGAGGAAGATTGGTTTATTAGCTAAGCAAGAAGAAGAATTGTATCTCACAAAGCACAGCTGAAGCAGAGTATGTAGCAACATCAAACATTTGTAACCAAATAATTTGGATGAAGCAAATGCTAAAGGATATTGGAATAAAATTTGTTGAGCCTGTTGTCGTACATTGTGACAAAACCACCACAGTTATTATGTCTAAGAATCATGTATTACATTCCAAGACAAAGAATATAGAGATCAAGTATCATGTAGTAAGAGAGAAAGTTGCTTGGAAAGAAGTCAGTTTGGAGTACATAAGCACAAAGGAGCAGGTAGTAGACATATTTACAAAGCGTTTGCCTAAGGATACATTTGAGTATTTGAGAGGTATGCTTGGGGTTATGCCCCAGCCTACTTTTGAGTAATGATGCAGTTGGTTTCATCCGTCTAGTGATATATGAGCTTTATCTTTCTTCTAGACTAGATGTTGGTACCTCCTCTATGGGGGAGTATTTGTATTTGAGCTGAGTCATGAAGACTCTAGTGAATGTATTTTTTTGAATAGTGTCTTTTGACATTGGAGTTGTTGTTGACATAATGATGAAACTTTTGTCATTGATGTCAATGGGGGAGAAGTGTACATGAAAAACCATTTGTACCATCTGTTGAAGAGAACTGAATAGGAAAATGAAGCAAGATTTAATTGATGAAGAGGATTCAAAATGTTTGTCAGAGTAGCAGTGTTGCAGTGTTGAATTTTTGGAATATTGGATGTTTTTCATCTATGTTGCCATCAATGCCAATGGGGGAGATTGTTAAGGAATGAATTCTAAATGTTTGGCAGTCCTTCTGTAGCAGTTGCTGTTGCATTCATGACTATGATTGTCATTGATGTCAAGAAAGTGATCTTCTGGAGACTTGCAGAGAAGAAGATAATATTTTTATTAGCGCACATGGGATATTGCAGTTGGAGCTATGTGATGTTGAGGATATACTCTTTGATATGTTATATGTTGATGGTTAAGAGTGTAGATAGTAATTCATTTATTCATGGAAGTTATGAGCATTTTGATGGAAGCAATATTCAGGCAGTGTTCTTCAGTAGCAGTTTGTGGAAATCGGATGATATCTCCTAATCGGGATGGAATCTAGTTTTGCATTGTTAAAGGTAAGTTAGAGATACATTGATAGTGACATGGATGACAATGCAACTTTGAGGTCGCATGAGTGGAGAATTATTGTATTTGGAAGCCGACAATTTTGTGTAATTTTGATGTAGCGTGTGGAAACTTTTATTTTGTAATTGTGTGCCGACTCATTTGTAATTACTTCAATATGATATAAAGGAAGGAATGTTTTTTCCTTGTTTTAAGTGTGATAAAAAGGAAGAGGATATGGTTGAATGCGAATGTATGCCTAAAGTGAAGAAAAGAGCTAATGCGGTTGTGAAAGCGAAATTATGAAGGAAGACATGCGAAGTACAGAGATCTGAAATTGAGATCTGGTGTAGGAGTGAGTGTAGTTTGGAATAGTGAGAAAGGAGGTAACATATTTTATATTATTCTGTTGAATAATCTTGAGATCAGTTGGACAGTGTGTTCAGTGATCTTGCTATTGAAGCTATTTGGGCAGTGGGTCCTTTTGTCTTCCATAACTCCTAACAGGGTTAGAATCTTTTAATAGGGATTCAAAATCTCTTAACAGGGATTCATATGTACTAAATGTATTTCATAAGCCTCCTAATAGAGTGCATCCTTTCACAAGGAATATTCATATTAGTGCATCTTTTGCGGACATCATCCCCACTGGGGTTTACTCTTTGATCAAGAGGTTCCCTAGTCAACATATCTTGTGTCATTATGTTATTGTGTATGAATATCTTTCTATGGTTGGTAATTATATTGATTACATGGTTAAATTCTATTGAAGTTGATAAAATTTATAATTATCTGATAACTGATTCACCCCCCCCCCTCTCAGTTATCTTGGTGGACTTTACTTTCTAACAAGACATGCATTCAATAAATTGAACTCCACTTTTGTTGACCTTCATTTGCTGATAATAGGTGCCTTCAATAACAATTGAATCAATTGGATATCATGACTTTCCATCACCATCTATAGTTGCTTCTGGAAACTTGTATTTTTCTTTTGTGTATCTTAGTAGATAATAATATACAACTTCTTTATTCTCAGGACCTGCAACCATAGAAAAAATTTCACCTATACAAATGAATCACATAATTTAAAAACAATTTAGTAAGATCTCTAAAATTTGAACATCACCAAGTGATAAATTAAAATTAAATAAAGGAACATGTATGTGCACACCCCTATAACAACTAAATAAAAAACACATTCATAGTCAGCTGAATATATATGATCATAAAGGTACATGTCATTGTCGTCATCTTCATAAGGATGCATTCTGATTAACTCTTTTATATCCCATTGTGAAACATATCCATTTGTAATATTGTCACATTGACTCATTCCATTTTTCTCAACACAGTCATAAAAAAAACCATATTTTATTTCTTACTTGAATCAAAGGAGGCTTGTGGTGTCCTATAGTCACCTGATGCAAACTTCTAATACCAATAGTTTATTGACAATTGTAAGGATTAGATCAATAAATATATGTTACAAATTTGAAATTGTTAAATCAATAATTGTGATAAAAATGAAATGCATTTCATGAAATTTTAAAAGAATTTGAGTTTAATTTATTTTACCTTTCACTTCCCAAAAATAACATTTTTTGTATTTTGTGTGCTGGTTAGAAAAATGAGTTCAACACCATTTAAAAAAATTCTTTGAATTCTTTATCATGTTACCTACATAAAATAAGTATTACTTTAAAGAAAATGGAAATTGATGAATGTAAGTTTACACATCAAACACTGAAAATCATTTTTACCTTCAAATTCATGTTGTTATAGTACATGTTTCACACATGCTCCTACTCCATCATGATCTCCTTTTCCATGTCCACTTTCAAAGAATTTCTAGAGAAACTTAACATTGCATCTAGCATGTTGCATGAATAACCAATTAAAGGCTTTTGCAGACTTAAATTATCCTGGGATAAAGTTGTAGACATGTATTTAATCATTTAATAAAATTTATAAATATACTAGAATTGAATCTAATGTACTGCACAACCATCAGACCAAATCTAGTTGTGTGAAGCATTTATCCCATGATTTGCAAGATCTTCAAAAACCATTGCAAAATAATGAGCCACATAGCTCCTATCATGTACCCTATCATCACTGATATAGAAATGAACCTCCTTGATGATAATGTGTTCATTTGGATCAGTACTTTCTACCTCATCCAAATCAAGCTGTGCATGTTTATAGGTCACTTGCACAAATATTGCAACTTTCTTTGAATGATAATATTGACCTTGAAGCTCTCATTGAGGGGGAAACATATAGTTCTGAGAGAAATCTACAATTGAAATAATACAACAGGTGGAAAATAATTTTTGGAATCACAAAATTGTTTAACTTATCATTGTGCACAATGACAATGTTGGATATGTGGATAAATCATAGTACAAAATTTGTTCATAAAATCAAGGTAAGGCAATTCACTCTCCTTCAATGCAATTTGTTTGGATTCCTCTCCTTTCTTGGTTCAATATGTCTCATATTCAAGTCTCTTCCACAAAAATGATGTTGAAACATCAATATTCTCAATTTACAATGGAGATTTATGCAAATGTCCACAATCAATGCATTCACTTTTTATACACTGGACATTGAACTCATCTGAATCTTCTGACTTATCACATAGAATGGACTTCACAAATTGTGTTGTACTTCTAGGGACGATCGTATCTTGATTAAGTACTCCCATAGCTTTTTTATATGATTGAAAGTATAGATGAAACTCAAAATGATTTCAACAAAAAAAATTACGAACCTTATTTATGCATACAAAGCAAAGTCACAACATATCAAATATTTTCTCTAACCTATTTTCACATCTAAAAATTCTTGCTTGAATGTTTCAAACATTTCACTTTGTATTGTATCTAAAAAATGTTTTGGATGTGAAATTTTCATACTAATCTCCTCATCTTTTATTTGTATATTGTCACTTCTATTGGAAGAAACACGGGAGGGGTTGGTCCAATATTAAATGACCCATCTTCTTACATCTTCAGGAATTCTATCTTTTTGAGAAAGTCTACAAATATTTACCCAGTTTCTTTCAATGTTTTAATCTAAAATATTTCTCCTCAATAATTTATATATTTCTTGAACTTGTCTTCTACGTGTCACCCTCTTACTAGAAATCATAGTCATCAATGCTCTATGATCAATAATTGAATCAGGTCCTTGATCTATGCTTTTAACAAGGTTCAATGCATCTTGTAAATTTTTAATTACTATTTATCTTACTTGACCTCCTGTGCTTTTCCTATTATCAACACCCAACAACTCCAAAAATGGAGTCATATCTCTTTTCTTGAATAACCTAGCTAACATTAATTGTGCTCTTCCACCACATATTTATCCTCAAAATATCCCTTCCACATGTTTTTGAGGTGTAATTTAATAGTGCTTTCAAGAACCATGTGTTCATATCTAATTTGACTGAAAAGTGAATCCTTGTTCATCTTTATCAAATTTTGCATTGCATAATAAATATTTGTACCTCGACCACTACCAACTTCCTCCCCTACTTGAGTTGCATCTTCTTCAACATCAATTGGTTAACCTTAATTACGTTTTGTATGACCTTTCATTTTGTCATCCTTTTTCGTTCATATTTCCTTGATCTAATCCTTTTATTTCCCATTGCACAAAGTATTCAAATGGAGAGGTGAACAATTCAATTCAGTAAAATACCGATTTAGTACTCCTTGATAAAAAGATCACTTTCTCACTCCTTTGAAAAAAATGCTTTCTAACTCCGAAAAATCACTTCAAAAATTGATTTATAATTATTTTAAAATAAAAAAAATTCTCCTCATTTATATGAGGATGAAGCAACCGGTCACATACGCGACCGCTCGCACAGGGGCTGACTCGTACAAGTACTCAACATAGTCATCTGATGTGGCATGCCATGTGGAAAATCTACAGAATTGTAGAACTTTCATCTTCTGCAACTTATTTCTCAATAAAAAATCCACATTTGAAAAAAACTAAAAATACTATTTTGTAGAGCTTAGAATCAGGAATCTAGGGATATAATTTTATAGTATTTCGATTAGCAACAATATATTAAATTTACTAAATACTAAAAGTAGGTATATTAAGTTTTGAGAAGATGTTGATTTAGCAAATTAAAAAATTAGTAAATCATATCAAAAAATTAAAAAATAATATGGAACACTAGAGGAGAGAGTACTCTTCAATAATATATAATTTGATTTTTGTTTGGTATAGTTTTGATAGGGGAAAGAGGGTGGGAGACAAAAATTATCAATTTCAGGTAAGTTCAACTTTAAATAGTTATAACGGATAAAATATACATCAAAAAGCAATCTTTTTTTATTGTTGCACTAGCTATACATGTCATCTAAAACATGGTTTGAAATCAGAGGAAAAAAATATTTTTTACATATAGTTTTTTGGTAGGAGGTATACCCCCTGATTTACATTATTTTTCAACAAATGAAAAACTAGATTTTAAATATTAAAAAAAACATATTAGTTCTTGTTCAATTTTTTTTTATTTAATTATAAGCATAAGCTTCATCCAGTTTTACACATTTCATCAATTTACACGATCTTCAAATTCCCAACAAAAATATCTCTTTTATGTTGTTGAAGTTGAACAGTTTTGGCGTTGTTAGCCTTTTCTTTATAAAAGTGTGACAATTGGTTGTGCTTTTACCCATATATTATTATATTGTATCTTATCATTATATACATCTATATTATTATAATATATTATTAATATTAATTTTAATATAATATTATTAATACATATAGTATAATATGATATATAATAATACAAAAATATATTATTATTATATATAATAATATTGATATTAGTATTGATATTGATATTATATAAATATATCATATAGTAATATAGAATTATATAAATATTTTTCATATATAAAAGTAAATTATTAATATGAATTATATATATTTTTATTATATATCTATATTATTGTATATATAATAATTTAAAAAATAAAATATTATATATAAATTATTAATATATTATAATAATATTGGAACTTATAATATATTGATATTGATATTAATATTATATTAATATATCATACAATAATATTTAATTATATATGTATTTTTAAGATTTATTATATAAAAGTATATATTATATATTTATATTATTAATATGAACTATATATGATTTTTACTATATATTTATATTAATATAATATTAATATAATATTAAATATAATATTAATATAAACATATTGAATGTCTGATTTCTATTCGATATGATTTGGATACTTTATATGCTTTGGCTTTTGCCATGGGCTATATGTACTGATACCTAAGGCAACTAAAAAGTCAACACAAATTTTTGAGTTTTTGGGCAAATGAAAAACATATTTTTTCCACATATTCACTTTTTTGCCCTTCGTGATCCTACACATACCCCCCCACATATTTTCAAATTTGAAAGTGTTTCTATATGTGCTCTTGTCCCCTTTGATTTCCATAAAATGGTCAGATCCATTCATAGCTTGGGTGGAGGATTCAAAAGTGAACTCAGAGGTACTAAGATCACTTGAGAAAGGAAATTTCTCCAACTTCTCTGCAATATTGCTAAATCCACATCTCCTATTTGCCCATGTTTATGTTTCATTTGTGAAGCTAATATCCATGAGGTGATTGTCATTCACTCATGCCTTAAAATCCTTTTGAGTTTCAGAGATAAATCCTCTTCCCCCTCTTTTGTCATTGTTGTCCAAAATGGTGTTGAAGTCACCACCCAAAAATATGACAGAATCCTTGTGTTTACTCAAGAAGTTGTCCAAATCTTCCAATAAATCTTTCTTTTTTTATTATTGCATTCATCCCACAAACATTAATTGAAATAAATTGTAGGCTTGTTGATAGGATTTTAACATTGCAACTTCTTCAATTGGTTTCTAAATCAATCTATTCCAAACATATTGTGTAATGCCCCGCCAAGGAACCTAGGAGAAATTAACCTAAAACATGTTACTAAGTTTACCAAATAATTTTTTTTCTTTAAGAGTTTACAATCAACAACAAATAATAATGTGGAAGCAATATACCATAAGACAATAAATATTCATTAATGTAACTCATTAAGAGATTACAAGTCTCAAAGGTTCCATGATGTAGAATTATGTAAATATAAATTAATCTATTAAGAACAGTTCATAACATCATCACATTATATATCTTAGGTTCATTTTAAAACAAATTAAAGCATTCCTAATCCTTTACTTAATCATAATGAAAAGATTACAAATCATAAAGTACACTAACATGTTCATTTCAACTCAATGGTAAGATACATCTATTACATCAATGTAATCAAAGTACATAAAATAAGATACAAACTAATACATCATAGTATTCAAGATAATACAACTTCTACTACACATGTTGTAAGGATAATAATAATACATTATGTTATAAAAACATATACATCTCTAGAATCAAGGTCACTAACCAATACATAAAATGAAATACAAGATATACATCTCATGATGATAAGAAGAGAAAATCCAAACAATGAACAAGAAGATAGAAGCAACATCAAGGATCATCCAAGCACCAAGTGTAGTACCCCTCGCATCTTACTTTTGCTGATACTATGTTTAGTCTGACACCGTTTTATCTTGGTTGATTAGATCAGACATATATTACATGTTATATTTATATTTTGGTGTGTGATTAAACAGTTATAGTTTGGATGTTAATTGTCATGATGAACCTGAAACAAAACTTTACGTAATGGTTAAATCTAGTAATGATGGATTTTATATGATGTTTCAAATGAATGTATAAATTGAAGTAATTAGATGATGGTTATATTTGGCACTTACCCCATACCCCCATGTGTATGGTATCATGTTTGTTATCATTTATGTTTTCTTTTCTGTTGACATGCATGTATGGTAGAGGAGGAGGCGTAGTTACCTGCATTTAGTCGGGTCCACACGTCCTAGCCATCCCTACCATTGTCTGATAGTATGTTATATATGCACATGTACATGCAATGGTTTTTATGCAGGTTGCAGGTACCAGGCATCGACTTCCCTGGCTTGACAGGATGAGCGTGCCATTATTATGTCTCAATGGCGGAGAAGGGGAGTTAGCACCTAGGGCCAATTCCCTAACCTAACCTAACCATCCTAAAATCACGGATGAGACCTTACTTGACTCACCTAAATCGAATTCATCCTGGTAGAACGAATCCGATATATGTTTTCCCGGCTGAGCATGATTTTGTCTTAGGTTTTGTTTCATGTCAGTGTTGCATTTTGACCTTGTAGATCTCATGTATGATCTCTGATAGTTATTTAAATTATGTTGACGTATTAGTAAGTGTATTTTTATAAGTATCATAATTAGATAAATATATCTTTTATATGTTTATGGTTACCATTTATTTTATAAATAAAAAAAGAAAATATATATAAAAATGATTTTTCCATGTCACCTTAGGAGTAGGAGAAGTGCATTTAATAGGTTTGGGAGGAAGTAAGATAAAAAGGAGACATTATTATGTTATTTTCATGCTAAATTTAGAGGATTGAAAACTGGTTATGAGGATTTGGAGATGATAGTTTAGAGAAGAAAAGATTGGAGAAGAAGAAGAGAGAAAGAAGAGGAGGATTGAGTTTGTGGAGCACAATTGGAATCACAGTTGAGTTCATCAACCTGCTTTGAGAATCAGGTAGGTTTCAATTATCCCATAGTATGTTGCCATGGTTGTTGCAAATTTCCATTAATAAGAGAGCATACTTACTTTCTCTAAATGAGGAGTGAGGAAACAAAATAAACAGAATTATAGATTATATTGTGAGATTTAATTATTTCAATTTGTAAACCTTCTTAATTCAACAATAGATGGAAACCACTGAAACTATATTGAAAAACAAGAGAGTTTGATGCTTCATAATCTCCATGAAAACCACTGTAATTAGACCCATTTACTTGCCATTATTCATTAAATTTATCATCTATGTATATATCATTTTGAATCAGAAATCCTATATATTGTTTTGGAAACAAATTTGGAAACTATACTTCATCCCATAAATTGACAAATTAACTAAGTCCTTATGGAGAAAAAAAAAAAAGAAAGGCAAACCCAAGCACAAAAAAAACTTAAAACTGGGAGTAAACATGCATTCTGGAAAATATATGAGACTCCTATTTTTCCCAAGTTTACACAGAGTATATTCTCTCATTGAATTCCCTAAATATCTATTAAATTTTATGTCTTCCTCTTAATATTATTATATCTTTCTTTTAGGGCCTCTTATGTCTTTTCCCACTTGTTGAGGGCCCCACAAGGATATTTGGCGCAGGTGTTTGGAGTCTTTGAAAAGTTTTATATTTAAAATCCTTGCCAAATCCTTTCCCCCACGTTGGCTTAATGCATGAGGATAGGACTTATACAATAAAAAGGGTTTAAAAAATGCTTTTCCTTCATTTAATAACCTTCCAACTCATAGCAAATTTGAAATGACTTTAGACTCCACTTCCCATGCTTACCTTGCTTGGGGATTGCAATCTGACATCCTCCATTTTGTTTTAAATTTGTCTCCCCACCTTGTTTAGCGCACACCTAACTTGCAGATTTTTCTTTGGGAAAGAAGGACACTTGTCTTATCTCCTATGTCTTGGGTTGATCAAAGTCCCATATCCTATTTATTATGTGAGCAGCCCTTGCAAAGGTGGCATTGGGTTTTTCCTTGGCCATGAATACAAATTTATTGCTTAATTCAAACCCCCTTTGAAAATGGGCGCCCACCTTGGGTCTTGTTCCCATTTGCCTTATTTTAAATTGTTTACTTTATTCACTAAGGAGATGAGGTGGAAAGTAGATTAGGAAACCTAGGGGACTTTAAATTTGACTAGCTTTGATGTTTTTGAATAAGCTATTAAATAAAATGTTTAATTAATTTATTATTTGAATTTGTTATCCATTGGAGTAATGCACTTTTTAGATTTGTTTATGATTGTGTAATATTAGACACTTTGTTATTATTAGAGAATATATTATTAATTTAATTAAAAGGATTTAGCTAGAATTAATACTTCATGAGCTATTGTATAATTAATATTAGGATTAATTACTGAGTAAAGTATAATCACCTTAGATTCCTTTAACTTTAGTCATTATTTTCATTATCGATTTAGTTACATTGACATCTTTTATAAGTTAACGAAGACATTATATCAAACCATTATAGGCATTAGTGAATGATAACAATATGGTTATTAATCTATAGACGTGGATATTTTGATTAGTGTAATTAACTAGTGTGATCAAATAATTACTTGTTATTATGATCATTATGTCTTGGTTTATCTTACGACATGTTAATTTCTTGTGCAAGATGATCTCCTTACATATACTGTTTGTGCATGAAAGTACACTGTTGATGTAGTTGATTTATATGCGGGATTAGATAACCGAATAGGGGGATAAAATCCAGAGGTCGGGTACTGATTGTGGTTATCAGTTATCTGTTTGTTGATTGTGTTTATGGTGCAATGTGGATTCTATCTTCATTTGCTTGTTTTGGATTAGGGTCAATGTGAGACCTTGAATGGGATGGTCAAACCGATCCCTGTTATTATTTCCTCCTGGTGGGTTAAAACTTGAATTAGTGGCCAAGTGAATTTATGTTTTAAAATGAGAATTTGCTTTATTTGTTTATTTGGTTGTTGGGACTTAATATGTCTTAAGTGGCCACAAACCAGGATGGGTATTGTTGTGAATCTAGGGTAGGTTATCTGGATGTGGTGTAGGGGGTGGCTTGCAATGGATCACCGAGGCCCGCAAGTGGCTGACGGATCATCCATTGTCAAGTTTCTTAATTCCAGTGATAACATTATAAAAATTGATTTAGTCAGGATAACATTAAAAAGATAATTTGTAATACCTCGCCCATGCCTTGAGTGCTAGTTAAGACTAAGGATGGATGCGGGAGGATGCTAGATGCATCATCGATATACTTGTCTTCATGAGAGATATCGATGCCACGTATGATCACTTGAGTGCCATCGGTTTAGTGAGGAACCTTCAGGACTAAACTCAAGGGTGGATCTACATGATGACACCTTCCTACTCACACTGTAGATATCCTACGCAGGTCAGTGCCTCTGGTAAACCGTATACCCTCTTGTATTAGATATATTCTCCTAGATGTGGATTGGGGATTGGTCCTTAGTGTGTGTGTGGGCCTGGTGTTATCTCCCTCACACGGTGGGGTGGACCTCTGGGTTCCACATGGTCGGGAGGTAGTGTACTTCTCCATTGAGACAGTTGCGGACTACCCTTTGTCACTTGATTGTACACTTGGATCAGTCTATCTTTTGTTGCAGATTTATGTACTCAGTTGTTAGAAGATTTTATGTTGTACTTATAGGAGGTTTCACTTGATTAGAAATGATCCCTACGTGGATCCATGATGTATTTGGATATTTGTGATTGTATTAAATTCCACCGCATACCCTACGACATGTGTAGCGGATGTAGGTGATCATGTGTTGTAATGAAATATTGATTAAGAGATGTATTTAATTTATCTATGTACTTAAGAGTTCTTAAGCATTAATCATGTTAGCGTAGTGTTAGTTAGATGACGTAATTCTACGTCAGGGACCCTTGAGAAAAAAAATGAAATGATGTGTTTTATTCAGAACTCATGTTTGTATATCATTGTGTTACTATGTTCAATGTGTTTGTAAACTTTAGTAAACAAAAAAAAAATGTTGCATAACTTAGTATAATTTTAGTGTTTTTCTCTTGGGTTCCCTGGCGGGACGTTACACCAAGTCATGAACCTTAGATCTCAATGGTAATAGAATCACTACCACCCGACCATGTGGAACCAAGAAGTCTACTCCCACCATGCTGAGGAGATAGCATAAGGCCCCACTCAAGAAAACATCCAAAACTAGAAAGACTAATGCAATGGTACACAAGGTAAAATGGTAATAAGTGGTTACAAGGTTATCAAGTATAAATAATCAAACACAAAATATGTTTACCAAATGCAATGTAGGAACCTAGGACACATATATGCAAGTGTCATCACATAAGTCAACTCTAAGGTCACCTGGTAGCCTCTTTGGACCTTGACCCTAGTGAATCTATGTGGAATCAGTAGTCCTTTAGTATAGATAAGGAAAACCAACTATGTCAAACCACATCATCTCTCTAGATGGGAAAACATCTTCTCCTAGTCTCATCCTAGCCTATACTAGCACTCAAGGCATAGACGAGGATAACTTACCCTAATGCTCTGAACAAAGGAAACCAAGGAGAAAACAAAACCCAAAATCATAAATGATTCCCATAAATCAATAAACCATGAATGTCAACAAAGACAAGTGCTAGAGGCATAATAAATAAAATATCATGATATATAAGATCCAAACTGTCAATCCCATATTGGACATCTCAATCACCAAATACCATATACACATGATTTCATAACACAAGTTCAATAATCATCAAGAACATCACTTTGCAAATATGGAGTACATCATAAATTCAAAATATCATCTATTAGATAACAAACCAGTTCTACAATAAAAGAATCAAGGTGATCTAGTTAATTAAGATTCCAAATAGTAATGGTTGTCATCTTTTGTGGTTAAATAACATAAAGATCGAGGACTTAATGGAAACGTGTCATAACTCCTAGTTACACTCAAAACAACACGTAATCCAATCATGATACTAAAAAGGTTATGAGCATTCCATAACATAAACCAAAGAGAAAAAGACATAAAACCATGAAAAAATACAAGTTTGAAGACACAACCCTCCTAGGGTATCATCTTACCCACTTTGGTACTTAACACCATCAAGATCAGATGAGAGAAAGTATACATGCATTGGCGTCTTATTAATTCAAATTATACAACCTCATTATATTATCAAGATAAAGTACTCTTAATTCATAAACAACTTAGTTAATAACATAAATATTCATAGTTGAGTTTATTATGGATGTTAACTCCAATTATATTAGATCCATTAGATTTCCACAATCCATATTACTGATTTTAGTTTCTGGATTCAATTGTGTAGCATTATTTTAAAAAAAAATATATCTATATAAATTTATTTCCCATTTAAACTAATAAATATTCCTTATTTATTTTACGATGTTGTGCTAACCCAAGTTGATATTTTTTAATACATAAATCTCATAATCATTTAAAAAAAAAATTAAAATTATGAGTTTAATAAAACTTGGCATCCCATCATAATCTATTCCAAATATTTTATAATAAATTAAATTAACGTCATTTACAACCATCTCCCAATAATAAAGTAATCCTTTTGAAAATATAATTTAATAATATTAAACATGTAATCCTGATTAATATAATAATAAAAAAAATTAATTAAATTTAATACATTTATAAAATATAATTTCAAATAAAATTTTAAAAATAAAAAAAATAAAAAAACTACCAAAGTAATGTAGGGGGAATTGGGTCCCACCCCCCCTATCACCTATGTCGCGTGCATGTGAAGAAGGGACGTCATTGATAGGCTGACCTCTGTTGTCAGCGACAGGGGTATTGCTTGTTACAACAGCCCCTACTGCTGCTGGCAGCGGAAACTACTGTGCAAACGACCCCACGGGGGAGGTGGGGGTTGAGAGCTCTCCCTCCCTCCTTAATAAATATTTTTAATATATGTAAATTTCTTTTTTTTAAATTTTATTAATTTTATATATATTTTGAATCTTCTTTGAAAAGGAAAATACATTTTAAAATACAAGTTTTACCCATTTAAATAAGGTAGGCTATCAAATTTCTAACATCTTATAAATCTCTCAAGGTAGACCTAGGGTTATCACAAGTTTATAAAATACGATTTTTCTCTAAATTGAATACAAGGGTTTTACCAAATCTAGCTAAACAAGAATTTCTACAAAAAGATAATTCAAATAGCTTTCTTCCCAATTTCTAAAAATAAAAATAAAACAAGAATATAAACATACTTCAGTTATTTCAACCATTTAACAAACAAGGTGATCTAAAATTTTCAACGATCAAATTCTACATAGAATCCTAGCAGGCACGAGGTAGACAATCTTTTTGAAAGGAAAATTTTCATAGATTCAAAACCCTACCCCCCAATCCAAGAATGATCTTAAAGAAAAGAAGAAAACACAACCCACAAGCCAAGATTTTAGCTTTCAATCCAATTCCTTCAAGAGAAAAACTAAAGCCAAAACATTTATTTCCTAAAACCCGTGTCTAGAATAATGGCCAAAAAAGGCCTCTAATAAAGAAAACCCAACAAACTGAACTTTAAACATGCAACTCACAATCAAGAAATAGAACTTAAATGTTAAAAATAATAAAACAGTTTAACTCAAAATCACAGAAATCGAAACTCAACTCTACCTCATTTTTATCAATTCCCTAAATTCATGCAAATCACTCAACTTTTAATCGTAAATTTATATTTCAATTTTATTAACTGAATGTGCAAATTGAATTGTACAATAATATTTAATTAAAAATTTAATGTTTTTAATTAATAATATGTAAATTCATAGTTAAATATCACTTCAATCAATTTATTAAAAGGAAATTATAACTTTTAATTAAGTCTTTTAAATCATCAATGATATTTAATAAATTTTTATTAATTAAATATCTATATATTTAATATTTTCATATTTAATAAGATATAGTTTATTTTAATGTCATAATTAATCATAATTAAAAAATTTAATACATTAATAACACATTATTTCAGATCAAGATACTTTGAGGACAATAAATATCTTTAGGTTGGGATTTAGACCTAGATGCTAACTCCCATCTCTTACCATTGAGATATTGCGATAGGGCATGCTCATCCTGACAATTCAGGGAAGTCGATGCCCAATTACCTGGAATCCTGCATAAAAGATGAGCATGTACACAACATAAATATATATATATATATATATATATATATATATATTATATATAAATATATATATATATATATATTAGACAATGGCGGGGATTGGACCGATCGTGTGGATCTCGCAAGCAAGTAACTACAACTTTGTCCCTCAACCACATCAAGCACATCGAACGGAAATATAAAAACATACATGCCAACCATATACATGCAAGTATGGGGTTAGTAAAAACCATAACATAAGTAACTGCATCATATGTAAATAATCATCATCATCTAATTAACATGATATTAAATCAAATATTTTTAAAGTATCATAGAACTAAATCATTAAATGTAACCGAAGATCTATTACTCAAAAAAAGTGGTCTAAATGGGTTGGCATCATAAACATAAATTACAGTAAAAGGATGGGCACTACATTTAGATTGTAGTTTCCATAAAATGGTCAGGCCTCTTGATGCTCCAATGGTATTCCTAAATTTTTATTTTTTGTGAAAAAATCTATCTTTGTGGTGGTCAATTTAGTTTCTTGGATGATGATTATATCAATCATAGACTTTAAAATAACTCTTTTGATCAACCACTCATTGTTAGGGGCATTAAGGCCCTAACATTCCAAGATAGGAGTCTCGTCACTCCCTTGGGAAGGGTAGCTCTCTTCCCTGATCTCAGTAAACCATGTTATCTTCCTTTGTCCTTCAACCTCTCCATCCTTCAACATCTTCTCCTTCAGGAATTTTCTTCCTCTATTTC